>CM074857.1:111387500-111940000 GCA_037501455.1 Lantana camara
GGGCTCAAGAGCTTTGGAAGTGCGCTTTGTATGACATCCATATCTTTAGGGAACTATGTTAGTAGCCTTTTGGTTTCGATCGTGATGAAAATATCAACGGTGGATAATATGCCGGGGTGGATCCCTGGGAATCTTAATAAGGGTCATTTGGATTGGTTTTACTTTCTATTGGCGGGATTGACAGCTATCGATTTGGTTATCTATATTGGAACTGCTATGTGGTACCAAAGCATGAAGATTGGAGGGAAGGGTGGGGACGGGGAAAATGATGTAAATGAAGTGTAGTACACCGACAGGAAGAATAAGAATGACAATTGAACTCACTTTTGAAGGAGTTTATACAGAGTTTTGAGGTCTGAACTATAATGCAGACAAATGGCAGCTGTTCAAATGCCTCGAATTTTTCTGTCTCAAATGAAGTTAGTCAGTGAGCAGCTAGAGACGGGGGAATGTTCTACCTGATTTTGTTGGCTCTAGATTATTAACGGACATTATGTGGAAGAACTGATACTTTCGTCCAAATTCATGCATGTGTTAGGGGTAGAAAAATTATATATAACTATATATGTTGTATTATTATTTCAAAGTTTAGTTCCCTGCCTCGCATATACCTGATAAAATCATTGAGGATTCAACCAATAAATTATGATACGTCCATTGACCTAAGTCACTTGACCGAGTTGCTTGGTTAGAACTTAAAACGAATAAGAGTTAGTAGACCTTACGAAAAATTTTAAGCTTATATAATGGTGTTAAATTTTCTAATATTGTAGAAGCTTTGGAAATTAATTAAATGTTATCAATGAACTGACAAATCAAAACAAATGAGATCTCTGAATAATATTACAAGTTACAACAATAATATAGTAAGTTCTTCGAAGATAGTTTGGAGTTAATAATATATATATATATATATATATATATATATATAAGACATCATCACTTTTAGGAATAATAAATCATCGAAACAACTTAAGTACTCAAAAAAAAAAAGTTCGGCACATTGTAATAAAGATTATAGTCTAAAATCATGATTGAAATAAAACAAAGGGTTAAAACTTTTTTGCACCCCAATGTTTGGAACGATTTGCACTTTAGTACCCAACCTTTAAAATTTAAGAATTCAATGCTCGATCTTTGATTTTTTGTTCACTTTAGTACCCAATCATAAAATCCGGCGAATTCTTCCGGCCAGCATGAATTTTTTAAGGGCAAAACAGTCATTTTCATTTTTTAGCCATTAAAAAATTTCAAAAAAAAAAAGACTTGGTGTGTTAAATCTTCAAACCCCAGCCGTCTTCTTCTTCTTATTCCTCCTCCATACCGCCGCCGCATCTCCGTCGCCACGAACTTTGCACCGCCGCCTGCTTCATAGCACCAAAATCGCAGCACCACCACCATCGCACACACACTCCCCCTGAAATCGCTCCACCGCCACCACCACCATTGCGCACACACAAATGTGAATTGCACCAACACTGCCACCATCACCTTGTTATCCAACCATCACCAAAATCGCACCACCGCACATGGCACAAAATCACACACATATCAACACACCAAATCACATACGCTGATACGCATACACATAGATCTGGAAGATTGTGGATTGTTCACAGCGCATGCACCCAGATCTAGAAAATTGGGGGAAGGGCATGGAGAAATGACGTGAGAAAAGAAAAGGACTAATCAGAGCACACACCCAAAAATCCGTTTTGCTTGAGGTTGAGAGCTTGGAGTTGGGTTAATGAAGTGAGAGAATTGGGGAAAGGGCCTTGAAAGTTCGTTTGTGTGTGTGTGCAAGGGTGGTGGTGGAGCAATTTCGGGGAGAGTGTGTGTGTGATGATGGTGGGGCTGCGATTCTGGTGCTGTTAAGCAGGTGGCGACGACAACGGTGATGCGGCGTCAGTGTGGAGGAGGAACAAGAAGAAGACGACGACTGGGGTTTGAGGTCTGGCACATCGTCTTTTTCTTTTTTCTTGTTTTTTTTTTTTTTTTTTGAAATCTTTTAATGGCTACAAAATTAAAATGACTGTTAAAATATTAAATATCATTTAATTAAAATATTAAATATCATTTTACTTTTCACTGTACACAAACTTAGAGGTCCTCACTGCTATAGTATTAATTAACATTGATGCAAAACTTGACAAGGGTCTTAAACCCCTCCGAGTCTGCAAACTAAGTCAAGATTCTTTTGTTATAGAAAATAAATTAAAAGCAAACTAGTCAATTAAAACAAGATTTCTGCAGTACATTGAATCAGCTCTCAACTTTGCGAACCTGGATATGATGCGTAGATTCTCGACGCCATATGGGTTGTGCTCCACTTTGGACTAGAGTCACATATTGCCCTTCAGTCACCAGACCCTTATTCTGAAATGTAAAAAACGTCCAAATTTTAAAGGACTTCGAAAAGAAACAAAGCAAACTAGCTAGCCTGAGGAAAAAAAAAAAGAGAGAGTTGATGATATTTACCAATAAAAGCTTCAAAGCTTGTGAAAAGGTTTCCTCTATATCATCCGTAAATTTCATATATATGGGCATCACACCATGATACAGGATCAAACGCTGCTTGACCCTTTCTCTGTGAAAAATGCAGGTCTAAAAACATTATAAAATTAAGTACACGCTAATATTTAGTAATTTTTCTTGTAAAATATTCTATAGAAATCCGCCATCAAATATTTGTATTTCCAGTGACTTAGACTATATTCAGAAATATATGTTTGATTTTTTATTTTCTTTTAATGATTCAAAGCACTAGTCAAAGTTCAGCTCTGATAGCGCAAAGACTTACACATTTGTGAAAGCAAATATTGTTGAAGAAGGCCTGTAATGACTCAAAGTTATAGCCATTGAACCTGTTCTTGTGAAAACTATGATGGGAGTCGTCAGAGTGTTGGCCATTATGGTTGCATGGAGAGCAAACATATCACCCATATGAATCTGCATATTTTTTATACAGCATTCTGTGTTAGTAAGTCAACGCATAATTAGGGAAAATGATTTTTTACAACCAGTACCGTAACATTTTTTAGAGTAACCAACTTAAACTATTTCTGTTGCTGATTGCAACCTATGCATTACGAAATTAGGAACTAACAATCTAATTAGCCAATCCCTCTTAAATGCAAATCTCACTATGTATAGGTTGCAATAGGGAACACAAAGTAGTTTAAGTTGGTTAGTTTAAAAGGTGTATTACGGGTTAAAAATAAATAATTAACAACACAAGTTACACAAGCAATTTCAAACCAGACATTAGTCTTTGATGAGGTCACAAATTTCCAAAAGAAGCTAATTTTGATTCAAGTTGATGTTACGAAACATTGGGAAAACCACATAATGATTTCTCATTAAAACAAATTACCCTTCAAACTGGATTTCCTGGTTTTGTAAATTCCATATGGTTAAGAAAAGAGGCCTTGTAAAATTTTATATGGATCTACTGAAGTGCTTCTTTTGTGGCAAGATGACATCTCTCCAGAAGAACGAAAGCTCTCAGTGATAAAAGGGTAATTTGCATAACCAGAACCATTTCGATCACCATGAATCATTTCCATTCAACTGCTGAAAGTGTTTTAAGCTCCCGATTCAGAAGTTTGAGAAGAAAAACACCACATAATGCAGTTTTGAAACTGAGTACATTTCTGATCATTCCAATTGGAAGTCCTAAGTTTCTACAGTAAGCGCCATACACACCTTGTACATGGCAGTTTGATCTGGTGTGCTCATGGTGATTGGTAAGCTCGACTCAGTTTTCAATGCAACAGAATGCATTACTTTAACAGCCTTCAATGGGAATCTAGTATGAGGAAAACAACCATGTCATTGTGGAACAATGTCACGCATTTCATAGGTAAACTGTTTTATCACATTAGTATAACATACAAACCTCCCTCAGTTGAAAGCACAAAAGGAAATGATTCAAATCAAATACTAAATTATACATAATGATAAGGTTACTGGGCCAATTAGAAATAGAAATTTACTTGAATTAATTAAAAAAATCTACATGGCAAAACAGTTATCTTGAAGGAAGCAGAAGCATAGATGCATTTTAATGGTCAACATAACTCACTTCCCGTGAGCCGTTTCTCCTGAAAGCATAACCGCATCTGCACCTTCTCTTACTGCAATTGCAATGTCAGAAACTTCAGCCCTTGTGGGAGTTGGGTGATTAATCATGCTCTCTAGCATGTTTGTAGCAACTATAACTGGTTTTTGCATGCTTCTGCATCTTCTTATAATCTCTTCCTGTGTACAAAGTCAAATTCCTTCATGGAAAGATGCGGCCCTTGTCTATTTAAACAATTCTGTAGACAAGAACTCCATATTTTGTCTCCTATTTTGTGATAATTGATATGAAAAAGATGTTTATAAAAGGTTGTAGCCATTAATATTTTATGAATGCTTATGGTCCATACCCTATTTCTCTACATGTGACGAAGTTCAATTATACTTGGTAGGAATTTCAGAATACTAGCGACAGAACAGACCAAAGAAGTAGAGAGGGTATATCAATACTCTGTTTGGAATCTAGTCGAAAATTTCTAAAGTTTACAACTAATAGTACTGATTGAGTTCTGTGTATTTAAAAGTGAAGCTTGGAAAATCCATCAATGCCATGACAAACTCCACCTCAAAAGTTTATCTCGTGATTTATTTCCAAAGATAAATTCAAGGATTATGGGACTAGAAATATAAACAGATAAGTTGTTAAATTAAAAATTCATGTTTCAATTCCAAACAGAAACAAATAATTCGAACATAGCATAATGTGAATATCATATCAACAGCTACTCTTAAAATTTCTCACAGATATTTCCGATCTAGGGAAAATAAATCAGGTTTCCTGTCTGTTTTCCTTTTTCCTCGGCACAGAGAACTATAAAATGTAATATTCTATCCAGATACCTGTAATAAAGGGACTTCTTCAATTGGGAGTTCAGCTCCAAGATCGCCACGTGCCACCATTGCCTATCACCATCAATCATTAAAGAAGTTAGATCAACTTCATTCAATGTTGGAAATACATACATAAAGCCATATGTATTCGCATACTTGCATCTATTTATGCTTCTTGAGTAAAGTTACTTTTTTAACTTTACTAGTTTTTCTTACGTAGTAACTTTGGTCCATTGACCAAGACCACGAAAAATACACATGAATGAAAGTGCATGGATGTTCTTAAATTTCCCCCCAATTTATTGGAGTAAACACCAAAAACCTCATTTATTAAAAAGGAAACTTCTATCCGTTGAAATTACAATATACCCACTGACACGAAGAGAGAGGGATTATTTTGTATTTGGAGACGACTAAAGGCTGGTGTTACTTGTGAGATGGAAGCAAAACTTAATAGTCAAATTCTAATTCTTCTAGACATAAGGCTTTTTTTACTAACTGAGGCAAACCTGAGGGGGTTTAGCAATTATTCCTAATTTATTGTTTGGTTGATTTATCACGAGATCAATCCATGGCATCATAACTCAACATCTAACATAGGAATATCATATAGTCAGCACTAACCCCATCAGATGCAGAAATGATAGAATGAAGATTTGGTATAGAATCAGCACTTTCAATCTTGGGAATCACATGAATATCCGCATTGCACCCTGCACACAAGATTTTTGAAGTTCAGTAAAGAAAACCAATCAAAGGTTCATGAAGAATGCAGTAGCAATGAGGGATGAAAATGATCAGAGGTGTTACCTTTGAGATAATCTTTCAATTCATGTATCACCTTAGCATCCTTGACAAAAGAAACAGCATAGAAATCAACTTGGTTATCCACGCCAAACTTAATATCTTCCCAGTCTTTATCTGTCAAGATGGCATTATAATTGAAGAATCATAAATTTACAAGAATAATTACCCAAAACATCCTAGGTTTGCCCCAATTCAGAAAAAAAAAAAAAAAGAAAAGACAAACCATTATCTATTGAAATTACAACTGCAGAGGTTTGTGTCAACCTTAAAAAAGCACCATCCATTATCAGCACCAATTCCAAGATAACTCCTCTACCGCTAGTGTTGGGCGTAAATGTAATTTCAGTTGATAGAGGGGTTCTTTGGTAGTTAACCCAATTTTCAAATATTAGAGCATTGAAATGTCCCAAACCTGTTATTGAAGGCAGAGTTGCGCTTTTCCCACGCACGTTTAGATGTCGTCTCGACTTCAGTTCTCCACCATCAACCACTTTACATTTTACAACATCCTGTGTCTTTGATTGGACAGCCAATGACATCATGCCACCTGTGACAAAGGAAACCCATTATTCTCAAGTGACTGTGTTCTGGATAGTAAACAGAAAGACATGTACTCACCATCAACAAGTAGAATATCCCCAACTTCAACATCATTTACGAAGTCATCATAATTAACACTAACTGTATCATCTGTACTGACTCCTCTTTTAATGGTAAAATTGAACTCTTGTCCTTCCTTCAGAAGGATTGGTTTTGGCACGTCTCCACTTCTAACCTCAGGACCCTAAATCAAGATCATTTAAATTCCATATTATAAATAGGAAAAACTAAGTTCCACTCTCATTGGGGGTAGTTGGGGAACGAGCAATGATCCTATTTAAAAAAAATAAAAATTAAAAAAGGAAAAACTAAAACTACTATCCACTTAACTACATATAAAATTACGAAAATAACCCCTCTTGTTTCAATAATTATCATTATATATCCAAGACAACAAAGGCCCTATCCCCACTCCTCCCCCACTGTGTTGCGATTGATACCGTCCTATTGGGCAAAAAAAGTTTATTCAGGCCTTTCCTAGGTTAACTATTCACCTTTTCATTAACGGGGTTTGGGTGCATTCAACATGCTAAAGTTTTAGAGTGCGGAGGATTATAAAAAAGTCATTGCCTCGATATATATATATGTTCTGTACATATATAGCATCATAATTTTATTTCCACCCTAGTCTTACATTTACCTCCACATGTTGAATTATACATGTAGCTAAATCATGTTAGAACTCAAATACATATTTGGATGATGTTATCCAAGTTTATTAATTAACTTTTTTTATAAAATTTTAATTATTAAGGTATGGGAAACTTTGAAACTAAAAGAAGATGTTCTGTAATTACACATAATTATACGAGAGAGAGAAGTCAAATAAGTAAAAGATACATTTGCAAATGATAAATTTATGGTGAGTGATATATGTATGAAAATGAATGATTATGCACCATGAATATCAAACAATTTCCTTCTTGAGAAAACAAAAAAGATAAAGGAACGCAACTTCCAATTTAGAAAACAATTGCCAAGGGGAATGTATGTTACGTTCATGTACAACCAGACTGATCATCAATTTTACCTTTGTGTCTAACATTATTGCAACAACTTTCTCCTGAAACTGTGCATTGTATTCTTTGACAAGATCAATGGTTTTCTGATGTGATGCATGATCGCCATGAGACATATTTAAACGAGCTACATTCATTCCAGCTTCAGCCAGTTTCCATATCATATCCTTTGAGCTGGTGGAGGGACCAATGGTAGAGACTATCTTTGTTTTCCTTTGACAATTCACACCCGCCACTCTCAGCTGCAACCCGTCATCACTAGTCTGAAACTCGAAAAAATTAATAGTTACTATTCAAGAAAAAATGAGATGCAAGTTTTCATCATTCAAATGTAAGGAAACTGGTTTTCAATCTGGAGGACAACAAATTAAACACATTTATTTGAAATTTACGGAAATTGAATTTGTCTTCTCCAGCAAACAATTATATAAAGCGTAGCCAGTTCAATCCAAGAACTGTATAAGAATACGAGATTTAAGCCTATATATCATGTAGACAGTGACTGCATTAATTGGAGGAGCCATATATAAGCCAGGGTGACCGCCTTAACTTCAAACTTACCCCTAAATATATAGTATCAATGACGGAGATTAATATGTACACTACATTTTGACTAATAAGAAGTGACACCACCCCCTCTAGGGCCCTTGCTCTGCCACTACGCCTGCATTAGGGGTAAGTTAATCCATTACAAGAATCTCCCTTCAACTTCCACATTATCTCGGTCATGTCAACAACAAACTATGCACATGATTTTGTCTTTCTATGCAATAAACATGCTTTTCAAGTCCGAATTTCTTGGAGGTGTACATAACTAATATTCTCAAACCGAAATAAGAGAGTCCAAGTACTTAATTTTTTCCATTTTCCAACATTTACAAACGAATCGATCCTTCCCAAATAGTATACTGGGGGAATTCAGACCCCCCAAAACAAAATCATCACAAAATTAGATTCCACACGCACACACAGAGAACTTACGGAGAGTGCAGTGCCATTTGGCGGAAAAGTAGTGGCGATGGCTTTAGAATCTGTGTCGCCATAGTTTGTAATCTTGGTTGCCCTACAACGGCGAACTCTTCGATTGGCCCTCTTCAGTTCACTCTGGAAAATCAACTCGCTAATTTGGTTGGCAGAGGAGAGGCGATCAGCTTGAGATTTGAAAGCAGGAATCCCGCTTGGCAGGTTGACAGTCGCCGCCATTCGAATGAGAAAACAACAAATTGAAAGAGCAGGAGAACAGGGGTGTCTGAATGTCAAATTGTCAATTGTCAAGGAAGAAAGAAACAAGAGTAATAATGGCAGAAATCAGACGAACTGACTGAGTCTGCCCACAGCCCCAACTCTGAGACTCTTTGTAGTACGGGCTTACACTTGGCAGGGTTTGGGACCATTATTTTTATTTTCAGGTAAAACTATGTCTATATAATTTCTGTGGAAAAGTTTATTCTCGCAAAAGATCCCAAATTTCCGAATTATTCTCTACAGCATCTTTTTTTTTTTCATTTCAAATTTTATTATAATAATTTAAATTATTAATTTTATTACATGGTTTTTGGTTCAACTTGGGAATGTTATGGCCCGGCGCCAAAATATGGGCCAAGTGGCCAACAGACTAAATAAATTACAAGGTGAGTTGTTACTTGTTAACAAGTAATTCTATATTTCTATTCTTTCACATTATTCTATCCCCTGGTCACCTGGTGTATGGACGCCCAAACCAAAAAATCGACATTAGAAACAACAAATAAATAGAAAAAGTGACAAAAAAAAACTTTTTATAAATATTAAGAGAAGAAAAAATTAACATGAAACGGTGAAAATAAATAAAAATTGCATGGAATTACCCTGTGTTAGACCAAAATATCAATTAAAATCTTAAAATATAAAAAGTGACTTTAAAAACCTTATGTTGTTAAAATTTTGTACAAAAAATACTACAATCAGTGTTGGCACTACACGCGCCTTGACTGCAACTATTGGGGACACCCCAGTTAGCCTAATATGAGAGCAAAAAAGCTCAAATTCTGTTCGCTGACAATCCTAGGCGAGCAAGGAGCAGTTCGCTTAAGATAAGTTTAAAATATAAAAGGAAGTGATTCAAGATGGGACTTTAAGGATAAGGATATAATGTTGAGGATAATATCATATCTAGGGTATATCGAGAGAAGCATAGAGAAATAGGAGACTTGGAGAACACGTCAAGAGATCTTATATATAAGTCGTAATAGAAGAAGGCAGAACAAAAAATAAGAGAGAAAAGGGAGAGAAAACTGAGAAGGGCACAACATTGGCATCGTCTGTGGGAAAAATATAAACTATCGAGTTGCTTCTCTGTCATCTTGGCCGTCTGTGGGAAAAATATAAACTATCGAGTTGCTTCTCTCATCTTTGTCATCTCGACGGAAGCATCTCGTCCAAATTTCTCAGCAATCTCCCTTTTTCCTTATCCAGATTTAAAATAAAAAAGATGAGTGCCTCGTGGGAACAAACAGATCGGTTAAAGAAATGAGGGGAAGGAGACAAAAAAAACAAGAGAAAAGAAGGAGAGGATGGAGAAAACTGAATTTGTAACGCCAAGGTCACATTGTGACACCCCGTTGATTCATACGTGCAGATTTGTGCCACGTGTGAGTTTACTTTACGCAATTACGTGTTTTTCAATTTAATTATATGCCTATTTAAATTATTTAAGTGCTCTTAACTTATTTATATGCTCTTTAAATGATTTATATGATCTATTTGATTTATATTATCTTGTTCGTTTAAATTATGACGTGAATTATATGCTCATAAATGTTTTAATATAAATTCGGTAATAAGAATATGAATTATGTGAATTTGATTAAATTATATAATAATCGGACTTGATTGTATGTTATTTAAATGTTTTAGGACTTAATTGAAAATAGGCTTGGACCTATTTAAACTCTTTTAAGAGTTTAGGGACCTATTTGCAACTAAGGTGTTTTACATTTTTCGACTAACTTGAGTTAGAGAATTCGGATTCAAATTCCGTCTTCGCCGTTGGACTCGTTTCGACGATTCGGATACAATGGAATTAACCTTTTTTTTTTTTTCCTGAAGCCGTTTGAACCTCCGAAACTTTAAAATTTTATCTGAATGGACCGGAATTCAAATCGGCCCCACTTTGACCCCTTTTTTACCAGAATTTCAGCCCCTTTTTTGTACCATATTCTTTCTCCTTTCTTGCATTATAAGTCCAGCAGCAGCCAAGGAAGAGAAGCAAGAGTAAGTCACTATTCAAACCATTCTTAAACCTAGAAAGCTCAAGTTCTCTCGTTTCTCTTCGATCCTCAACGATCCAAGGTAAGCCCCGTATTCCTCTCGCTCTGAGCTTCGATTTAAGCTCCATTTTATGTCTTGAGATTGAGTTATTATGCATGAGAGAAAAAAGTGATGAATAGTTAGGTTTTGAATCAATCTTTGAAAGCATGCTCAAAACTTTGGTTTCTTGGACTTTAATGCTTGTAATGTGATCATCTAAGCTTCCTTGACATGTTTATATGCATTGATTTCTTGCATATTGAGTGTATGAAGAACCACCATTGATGCTTCATGGATATATGAATAGTATATGGGCTAAATTCATCAAGAAATGAACTCTCCATGTTGATGTGTGCTTGTGTGACTGATTTTGGTGAGTTTTAGCATGATTTTAAGTTGTTTTTGGCTTGGAATCACTTACATACTTGTTGCCCTGCTGTGCTGCCGATTTGCTACTGTTGCCTTGTGAATTTGCAGCTACTATTAGGTTGAAAACGAACTTGTCAGGCAGCTTGTTGTCAACTCTAATGCATGGACACTTTGAAAAACGACCCCGTGCAATGTCGGACACGTGTTGGACACGAACACGCCTCCGACACATGTCGGACACGTGTTATCCGTGTCTTAAATTTAAAAAAATAATAATAAATTACGGAGTGTCTGACACAACTTGGACACGGATTCCAAAGGATTTTGATTTCTGGAAGGAAGCGGCTCCATAGCGACATCTCCGTGGTGGTAGTGAGTGTTTTGGAAATTGGAAGGAGGAGCATCATTATCGTAACATCTTCTATGGAATCGCAAGTTGAGAACTCCGTCTCCGTGGCGGAAACGACAGGGATAGCAGTGGCGGTGGAGTTTTTGAGAGGAGAAGGAACCTTCGTCTAAGCTATGGGCGTGAATGCTTTCCAATTCATCTGAGCTAGCGAAAAATGGTGGGATAGGGAGAAGATCTGACGATTGAGCAGCGGAGTGAATGAATGTAGTTAGGGTTTAACAAAAGAATTTTTTCAACCCTTAACTTAATACGCTAACCTTTTGGGCTTTAGGCCCACAAAACTCTAAAATTTGATTTGATTTTATTAATTTTCTTTTTCCCTTTCATGCAGCATTCTTCTAACATTACAGCCAATGAGCCAAGTATATATATTCCCTTGTAGTTACTTTTAAATATTAGTCACTCGATATTAAAAATAATTTAAATAACTCAAAAAATATTTTATTCTTACAAAATAAAGGATATTTGGGTTATATATATATATATATATATATAGCCGTGTCATGTCCTGAAATTTTGAAAAAATCTATGTCGTCGTGTCCGTGTCCGTGCATCATAAGTTGTCACCCCAATGTAGGGGTGATACCTTGAAATGTGTAACTCTGGTTACACTTTCTCACCCAAATGGGGTTGTAATTCTGTGTTTCCTTTGTGCATGGGGGAGGTAACTCTAGTGGCCTTTTCCCCCTTTTGCAGTTGTTGTGAGTAACGGTAGTGACTTGATTCATGCATGAGCAATGTCACTCCAGTGACAGCCCTATGTTGAGATTATGTGCGTTTTTCTTGTTATGTTTTCATTTTTATTTAACTTCTCACACCTCAATTATGATCCTAACATGCTATTAAGTTGTAATATAATGTGCTATGATGTTTATTTTAATTTTACGATATTATTTTCAAGGTGCAGCCATGAACGTTTAAGTGACTTCTTGTGCCATCTCATTGCATTCCTTTGCATTCACTCGCATTGTTGTGCATCTAATTGATACATAATTGAGTCCAAATCTCGGGTTTTGTGTTTGTTTATCATAGAGGAGGTTCCCTTTGCCGGTGTTGAGCCCGAGATCTAGGTTATGGTGGTCGGCACGTTCTTATCTTTTATTTTGTGCACAAGGTGAGGTTTAGGATCTTTTCTTTTAGTTAAGCGACCTATAACCCCTAAGTGCTTGTGTTTCTAGCCCGCATGCGACTATATATTATATGTAGAGTTAAATATGTGTGGAGTATGATATGTTATGATCTTATGAACACCTTTGGATTTTGAAAGTATGTATACAGACGTATATAATCTTGAGTTTTGAAACCTTTATGATATGATATGTTATGTTAGCTATTTAAGCCATGAAAGATTGGTATATGTATGTTATGTTCCGTATGTTTGGGCCCCGGAGCTATGAGCAAGGATACCCGAGACAGTATCGGGGCGTCAGGATTATCACTCCTTAGAATAGTCTCCATCCGAGGTGTCAAGCGCGACCCGTGGGAGTTGGGAAGGCGTGCTCTTCAACGTTCACGGTGTAAAAGCCGGGAAGGACTCGTAGTGGGATTGCTACCCCTCAAGGTTATGTTATGTATGGATAGTTAAGGTTTATGTAGCCCTTCTATTTCAGAGTTTGGGAGGATTGTTATATATGATTTCGGTTTTTCTTATGTTATTCTGGGAGGTAAGGTTGGAAGCTCATTACCCGCTCGAGCATTATGATTTATTCTTTGGAATTGTAAAATGGGGATAGTTTTTATGAAACGTTTTGAATAAATATAAGTATATGTATTAGTTTTCTTTCGAAAATGCTTTGGTATGCAAAACTTATTCCCGGTTCATGATTCCTCCCTTTGATATGTGCTTTACTCTATTATGTATAGCGTGTGGGTGTGCGTTAGCCCCCTCAGTCAGTCGGTGAATTAGGTAAAAGCGAGGCCCCGCTTGGTGTGCTCGAAGTACCTGGACTCGAGTTAGTCTCTGAAGTACCCGAGCCCCAACTAGAAACCCCTAAACTCAACGAGCTTGAAGAAGTCATCCCACTACTCGACCATTTTACTTCGAATGATCTAGTTCGAGATGGGGATCTTCTCACTCGAGGCCATAATTTCGAAAAGGAACGAAAGTAAATAAAATAAAATAAAAGGATAAGTACAGAAGATTGAGTTGAGAGAGCTTACTTAGATAGACGGATGCGACTGGCAGAAGTTGTAAGTCGCCCACCTTTGGAACTCTTCACTCGATCAAAAAATGCTTGCTCTGATTCGACTTGCTCTGGCCTCTCTAAAATTCTCAAGCTTGCGAAAGTAAAAAATGAGAATGACAGAGGCTTGGGGTTTATATAGAGGGTACTTTAAATCGAAGGCGAACTGCCCCCATGATTGCCCTAGGGCCCACCTTGGGAATTTAAAAGGTCTCCGCCACGTCACCTTGCCGCTAACCTTTCCGGGGGCTTGTGACGTGGGCCAATCCTGATGCGCCATAACACGCCACGTGTCAAATGGGTTAGATAGAACCTGACAGCTCCGGCAAGGAGGATCGGATCGAACCCAAAGGAATGGGTCGATGCCGCGCTGGAGCACCGCTTACCCTCGAACGACTGTCGGTAAGAGCTCGACCTCTCCCAGCGTGGGTCGGATCGATGGCAACGGTCGATAAAGAGATCGATGCCTGACACCTAGTACGGACATGGGACCCATCACGCTGCCCCTTGCATTAAATGCAAGTTATACCTTGTACCGTACCTGAGGGGCATTAAATGCACCTGTACAACCGTACTAAAAGCCATCATTAACCCCCCAAGGTATAAAAACACCCTCATCAATGTCATTTGGTAAGCACATTAACAACACTTCAAGTCAACTCGAATACTTTTTCCTAAATTGATATTTAACTTGAGCGTCGGAGTGTCGACATTGGGTCTAACCCCACCTGCCCCAAGTCGGCTTCTAGCTCACCCCTGCTTTCCTTCTCATAGCTTGACATCACTCTGTGGACTTCTCCAATAATACAAATTCAAGTGGTTGATCGAACTTTCCTCGAGTTGACAGCAACTGAAAATCGACTTGATTAGAATAAATTCACTTCTAGTTTATTGTTCTCTATTATGTTAGCTTAAATGAAAATAAATATACCCAAGTTTTGATGGATTTTCAACAAAAATGGAATATCTATAGGGAATTCATCGAAATTTCGTCAAAAGTTGAGTTACTTTTTAAATTAAAACTATATAATGTGTTTCTTTAGTTTTCATGAAATTCATGACATCTATATTATATACGAAACTAAAGGAAATGAATATGTTTGTTGAAAATTTTCTCTTTGCTAGTTTCTCATCAATAGAATGGTATCGTTTGTCGGTGGCCTATTGAGTTGAACGTTTTTAAAATGCATATCTAGAAAGGTCGACATCCCAAAAATGGTCGCGGATAGTACTCTGAAAATTTAATTATTTTGCAAATATTTTGTATTTTTAATGGACTAATAAAAATATATATATTTAATAATTTGTGAAGTGTGATGATATTTTTACATGACATGTATTTTTTTGAAAAAGAATCCGAATACTCTTATTATAGTTTTAGTTAATATTACGGGAACTGTTCCAATAAGACTATAATGTGTTATTTTAGATTATACGGTGTCAGAACATGGTATTCGGGGAAGAATTTTTGTATTGAATTCATTGCTTTCGTGTTTTTCTCCATCTATTACAGTTTACAAGAGAGACAACATATATACTGACTCTATACACACAAAATCCCTACAAATTTGGGCTAATTACACTTAATCAGGGATCACATCTGATTAGTCAAACATACCAAAGATATGGTATTCTAACACTCCCCCTCAAGTTCAGTGATAGAGTCTCCAATCCTTAACTTGCACAGTATTGTCTGGAATATCTGACCAGTAACTCACCTTCGTAAGTATTCCGCTAGTTGATCCTCAGATCTGACAAAGGGAATGGAAATGATACCATCTTCCAGCTTTTCCTTTATGAATTGCCGGTCAACTTCCACGTGTTTTGTTCTATCATGCTGTACAGGGTTATCTGAGATGCTGATTGCAGCCTTGTTATCGCATCTCAGGAGGCTCAGGCCCTTTAGTTCCATGCCAATTTCCGTCATCAATTTTCTTAGCTAAATAAGCTCGGTCACCAATTTGTTATTCCCCTAAATTTTGCTTGGCACTGGAGAGAGCCACCACCTTTTGCTTCTTGCTCCTCCAGGTGACTACATTTCCCCATACAAGTGTAATGAATCCTAAGGTGGATCTCCTGTCATTCTGGTTCCTTGCCTAATATACGTCAGTGTAAGCCTCTATGTCTAGATGTCCGTGTCTCCTAAACATAATTCCGATCCCTATGGTGCTCTTCAGATACCGGATAATCCGTACAACTGCCTCCATGTGTTCTTTCTGTGGTCGGTGCATGAACTGACTGACGACCCGTACTACATAGGCGATATCTGGTCTCGTGTGCGATAAGTAAATCAACTTTCCTACCCATCGCTGATACCGTTCCTTATCTGCTTGACATGGAAAAAATCACTGGTCTACGTGGAGTCATCCAGAGGGCCCCACGTGTTACTTTACGGCGCTAACCAGCCACAGATCGACACATGGTAACCTACCTAGCGTCCCACAAGGCTAGATGAGTGACACGTGTCACCACGTGGCTGCCTCGCGCTAACAGGTCTTTCAGATCAATGTGGCTAAACCGCCCGTGCCTTGGCTCCCCAAAAGCTCCTAGCCAGCTCGAATCTGCCTAGACTAATATCGATCTGGATTCCCTCGATCGATTACTCCATCGATCTACCTCACTGCCCTAACACTGTCCTTCAAGGGCCGTACTTCGACCCGTCAGATCGAATACGAGCCACCAGATAAGTACGTGCCCTAAAGTACCTTTGTCGGGACACGTGTGGGCCTCTCCTTCCCCCAGTACTCTAGTACCCAAGGGCATTCAATACCCAATCGTACCTGTCTATGCCAAAAGGGGAAAGAAGGTACGTCTGTCCTTCTCTTAGCCAGCTCGAGCGTCCGACCATCAGGTCGATCATCGACAACGCAATTAATGTATAGTCACGGTACACGCACTACTGTGTTATTTGGCCAAGACTATAAATACTCCTCCCGTGAATAGTAGTTGGTAAGCATTCAAGAGCATTTATTTCGCACTTGTTGCATTTATTTCTCTCCCTAAGATCCCAATACTGACTTGAGCATCGGAGTGCCAAACTTAGGCCCAACCCCAAGTTCCCCAATTTGGCCTTTTAGCTTACATGTGCTATTGTTTTCAGATTGATAAAGAACTCACTCATATAAATTCTTGATTGATCGACCCAAACCTGCCACCTAGTTCGATAACTCGGATCGATCAGATTTGAGCCGGATCATTGCTGGCTCCCCACATTTCTCTATCTTGAGTTTGTGATTTACCTGGATTGGAGTTTCCACAGGTTTGTAATCTAACATCCAGGTTTCTGTCAATAGATCCAGAATATACTTTTTTTGGGAAATGAATATCCCCCTTTTTGATCGGAGAACCTCGATGCCCAAGAAGCACTTCAGCCCCCCGAGGTCTTTCATTTCGAATTCCTTGAAGAGATTTTCCCGAAGTCGATCCATCTCTTCCCTATCACTGCCAGTTATGATCATATGATCTACGTATAGAATCAAACACGTGATCAAGTCTCCTCGTTTTTTAAAAATAAGGTGTGATCAGAGTTGCTCTGTACGTATCCGTGGCAGCCAATGTAAATCTGCCAAACCACGCCCGTGGTGATTGTTTAAGTCCGTACAGAGATTTTCGGAGCCTACAGGCCTCGTTCTGGCCAAAGTCTTCTATGAAACCTGGCGGGGGTTCCAGATACACCTTATCAGTCAAATCCCCATGCAGAAAGGCATTCTTCACGTCAAACTGGTGAAGTGGTCAATCCTTGTTTGCTGCTACTGATAGTAATAACCGAACCGTATCTAGTTTCGCCATTGGTGAGAACATTTTGGAGTAGTTAATTCCGAAAGTCTGAGTGTATCCTTTCGTAACCAACCGAGCCTTATACCTTTCAACTGAGCCACCAGCTTTGTGTTTGACTGTGAATACCCATTTACAGCCAACTGGCCTCTTTCCATCGGGCAACTTGCATTTCTCCCATGTCCTATTCTTTATCAAAGCCTCCATTTCAATTTCCATGGCTTTCTCCAACTCCGTATCTGTTTAGCTTCCTGTACTGTTCTCGGGATTTTCTCTTTGTAAAGGCTGCTCAAGAATGCCCGTGCTGTATTTGACAGGCTCCCCCTGAATATATTCCCTACGGGGTACTTGGTTGATCGTGAAGTGTGATCAGGTGAATACCTTTGGGAAGGTACTCCTCTTGTGCTCCTCTGCGGCAAATTGTACCTGTGCCTTGTTGTATTCTCAGTCACAGTATCAGGAGCATTTGTGGCATTAATATTATCAAAAACGATAATAGGAAGAGAGGAGTTCATAGATTCAGTTACCTCGTTTTGGACATCATTCGAAGGAGGATCACTGGGCGTAGATGCAGGAGTGGTACTGAGGTATTCATTGTTTGGACCAGATTCAGATGTACTCACTTCAGATGTAATCACGGGATCACTCAGATCAGAATAACCTAGCCAACATAGGGATTCACTCCGGTTCTTCCCTTGATCGCTATGCTGAGTAAGGTAGAAGTACTCTGTCTCCACGAAGTCACAATCCATGGTAACGTGGATGTGTTTAGTGGCTGGACTATAGCACCGATACCCCTTCTGATGGGGGGCATAACCCATAAAAATACATTTCACTGCACAAGGGTCAAATTTTGTCCGGTCAAACCTCAGAACATGCACAAATACGGTACACTCAAAGATTCGAGGTGGTAGGGTAAAGTGGGGTGGTATTTCAGTTGGAGTTTGGAGGACTGATAGTGGTGTTTTGTGGGCGAGGATTTTTGTGGGTAATCGGTTTGTGAGATAGGTTGCAGTGGCAACAACTTCAGGCCAGAAATGGTTCGGCACACGGGATTTCGTCATTATGGCTCGGGTTATTTTGAGTATGGTTCGGTTTTTTCTTTAGGCTACCCCGTTTTGTTGCGGGGAATTAGGGCAAGTGGTTTGTTGGATGTGGCCTTGTTCCTGGAAGAACCTGTTCATTTACTGATTAACATATTCTCGTCTGTTGTCTGACCTAAGCACTTTGATTTTGTGATCAAACTGTGTTTGCACCATTTTAAAGAAAGCCACAAAAGTATCATACACCTCAGATTTATGGCGGAGAAAATATATCCATGTCATGAGAGAATGATCATCAATAAATGACATAAAATATCTGAACTGGTTTTGATTTGTAACAGCGGCTGGCCCCCAGACATCTGAATGTACCAATGAGAACACAGTCTGAATCCGAGTGTTACTGGGTTTAAAGGAAATCCTATAACTTTTAGCAAAAAGACAAGTCTGACAAGATAAATCCAGAGACTGGTTATTCTGAAACAATGCAGGAAATAACATTTTTAGATACCCGAGTGACGGATGGCCAAGACATCGATGCCAGAGCCAGAGTTGTGTGTTTACCTTTCCTTTCGAAAGAAGAGCTTTAGAAGAGTGATCTACCTCATTGACATAATATAATCCCCTATGCTCAGTACCACGCCCAATGATCTCCTTCGTGTGAATGTCCTGTATCACACAAAACCGAGGATAGATTAGAACCACAGTGTTAAGTTCATTCGTTATTTGGGTCAAAGATAATAATTTGCATGACAACGAAGGAACATAAACACAGTTTCTCAATTTCAGTTTTGGTGAAATCAGAACAGAGCCCTCCTTGTCTGCCAGGTCTCTATTAGCAGTTTGGATGTGAGATCTTCCCGGAGTTTTAGGGTCAATAAGGTCGGAATAAGTCAAAAGTCATCGAGTCCGTTGCTCCATAGTCAAAGATTCACTGTGATGATTTCTTTAATTTTGATTGGGTATGAAATCCACAAGTTGTAAGATTCGCCAACCCTGATCCAATCCCCTGGTTTCAGTGATGTCTTCGCCGTTGGCTGTCGCCTTCTCGATTGGGATTTCGGTTGAAGTTGACATGGTGGTGGTGTTATTTTTTTTTTCCGGGTTTGAGGCTGATCTAGGGTTCGGGATTGGTAAGGACGATGATGTTTAAAGCCGAGTCCCAAGAGTTCTAACAGTGCTCTGATACCATGTCAGAACATGGTATTCGGGGAAGAATTTTTGTATTGAATTCATTGCTTTTGTGTTTTTCTCTGTCTATTACAGTTTACAATAGAGCCAAGATATATGCTGCCTCTATACACACAAAATCCCTACAAATCTGGGCTAATTACACTTAATTAGGGATCACATCCGATTAGTCAAACATACCAAATATATGGTATTCTAACATACGACATGATTGGTATGCATGAATGAAATGAGATAGGAAAGGAATGAACTTTGGAATGGAATGAACAATGGAATAGGATGACTTTATTATAACATTCATATCATTGGTACGTTCAGTAATAAAGTTAGGAATGAAATAAAATTTTTAAATTTATTTCACTCATATTATTCACAAATAAAAATATAAGTAATAATATTATAAATAATGATGATTAAGTATATGATTAAAATATTTTATATATTAATATAAATTTTAATTTTTTTATTTTGACCTTTATATGTATTATATTGTAATTATTTTATATTGAATATGTTATATAAATGACATTTAGTGTATGCACGTTTGTTTGTGTATGTGTGTGCGCAGGCATGCATGTATATGTGATAGAGAGAGATTTATATATAGATATAAATATTATAAAATGTATTAATATTTTCATATTCATACGTAAATTAAGTGATTTTATTATATTTAGTATAATGCATAGTATTTAAAACGAAATTTAATATAAGTGTTATATATAATTTTTAGTAAATATTTTAATTGAACATGAACTTTTATTATAAAATATATAGTATATTAATATTTATTTTGTATTTATATTTATATTTATTTTTACATATATTAAATACAATTTATTAAATTTTCAATGAGAATATATATTCATAATAATAAAAATTGATAATATAATACACATTTAACAAATATGTGGCGTTTTCATAAATAAAATAAAATAAAATTTGAAGATTGGGAATGATTAATATCATGGGGTATCTTAGGAAGGGATAAACTCATGTTTGTAGGAATGAGTATTACCTCGGTAATGAACATTCCCAATCACATTTTGTACCAATCAAAGGTTTGGGAATGGATGTGGGAATGCTCATTTCAATCCCATCCCATTCCATTTTACCAATCATGCCATTAATCTTTTATCACAAGGAATGAAGATTCAAATTATAACACGTTGATGTTTTTAAACTGAATTGAAAACATTAAACTAGATCATTAAAATTATTCAATTTTAAACTACTATTTTTAAAATAAATAAATTTTAGTAGTATTCGAATTTTAATCTTGTTAGTATTTTAACTTTAAGCATGTAAGTCTTCATTATTGTGATTTGCTTACAAGTGAGGTCTCCATATCAAGTGGTCAAAACCTTTACCTATTTGATCATTTGCATGAAATATGCTGAAAAGAAATATTGATTTAGAAATATGTGATCATACTAGAATGTTATACTTAAAAGATATCCAAAAAGTTTTGCAATATTAAAATGATATATAATTTATATATATTTTTTACTTTTTATTATCGACCCTCATTGTTTTTATTGCGGCAACTTTTAAGAGCTTTTGTTTATAATTTAACTTTTTCAAAAGTAAAAGAATTTGCAAATACTTCCTAGACAGAAATGGTCAGAAAAAACGGGTAATGTGGGATAAATCCCCAATTGGGCATCATATTTTTACTTAACTCCCCATTTTGGCAAAATATCGTATAATTTTCACATAATGTAGTACTTAAAATACCTCTCAAAATATGTTGTATAATTTTCACAAAATGTAGGAGTTAATTGCACCCAAAACCCTATGATTTGCCTAATTAGCACGAAAGACCCGGTGTTTTAACAATTAGCATAGAACACCCTATGATTTTTTAAATTTGCTCACTGCCCCCTTCGACACTGGGACTATAATGAAGGATATGAAATGTCCTTTTTGCCCATTGAAATATGCACCTTTAGATCTTATCAATCAAAAATCAACATTGAAATATTTTTAAATATTAAAAAATAAAAATAATTTATTCATATTATTATTTTTTGTTTCTTTCCCCTTTTCTTTTTTTCTCTTGGCCTTTTCGCCTTTCCCTTTTCCAGCCACATGGAAGATCTCGATGGCAATCTACCACTATCGCGCCAGATCTGGAGCTCGCCACCACCACCACCACCACCCTTCGCCACCAGATATGGTTGTTATCATCACAACCACGAGTCCTCGCCTTCATGACAACCAGCCCACCACCACAATCGCCCCTCACTCAACACACAATCTGAAAACACAAATATTTACAAAAAATTTCACACACTCTCAGAGAGAAGAAGTGAGAAAAATTAGATCTAGAGCTCCGCTTCCCCCATCGTGCCTGTTTATTTTCTCCAAAACAAAAATTCAACTGCCCAAAATCTTGAGAAAAGAACGCAGGGATAGAGAGAGAGGGTAGAGAGGGAGAAAAGAATATGGGGGAAAGAGAGAGAAATTAGAAAAAGAATAGACAAATTATATGGCATCGGACCAAATTTGAGAGGAGGCAGAAGGGCGGCGATAATGGTGTCGGAGCAGATCTGCTGTGGGAGAGAGATGATGAGGACTAAGCGAAATTTTTTTGGGGGAAGTAAAGACCAGATCTGATTTATATATGCCCATGTGCATTTTGTATGTGTTGAATGTATTCACTTTTTGATGTGGTGGTGATCTGCGATGTGGTTGTGCAACTGGTGGTGGTGTGCGACTATGGTGGCGGTGGTTGTTGAGTGTAGAATTCGCATGGATTTCAGTGTTAAGTAGAGCATATTTTTGTGTCGTTTGATGCGTTTATGTGTTTATTTTGCTCCAAGTAGGTGTTTTAAAAGTTGGAGACAAGAAACGGCGGAACGAGGCGAATTCACGCACTTTTGGCGAAGTAGAGGAGTAACACCCAATACTCCCTGGCAGTACAACTCTGGTAACTCCTGTTACCAGAGGCAGGAGGAGAGAATTTTGACGCAGGAGGGGTAACCCCCGTTATCCCTAGTCAGAAGGAAAGTGGTAAAGCCCGTTACCACTTATAAAAGCGTTATGGCGATTTCAGCTAGTAACGGGCGTTAACAGGATTTGTGCATGAGTAGGTAACGTTTGTTACTAGAGTCGGCAAGAGAGGATTAGGGCTGTTATTTAAGTGTGTTTTGGAGTGGGAAGCTCGGGTGGAGGCTAAGTTTGAAGGGTTCTATGCTCGTCTCGACTAGTATTTTGGAAGACCCCCATCACCTTGATTCTGCTATCATTTTTCCCTTAATTTTTAGACATTCTGTTTGGACATATTCTTTGATGTGTTTGGATGTTTTTGATACGCTTATTTCTTTGTTGATGTTTGGAACTCCATGAATTTTTATGCAATGTACCCTTTCTTACCTTGAATTTGTGACGTGTGTGTTGTTTGTTGAATGCATGTTGATTATCAATTGCCCATGCACTTGATCGGTGTTTTCTAGTCACTTATCACAGGTTTTGGAAGCTTTGCTAGCACGTTGCGGGTCTTCAAATGATAAGGGAGTTTTCTTGAACTTTAATTCTTTCATTTGCATGAGGACATTGCAAAGACTAAGTGTGGGGTAGATATGGTTATGATTTTGAAAATTTCTTGGATATTTGCATGATTAGATGCTTTGTTAACCTTGTCAATTGTTAGGAATTGAGAAATAGTGAAAATTTTAAAAATTTTCCCCCGTTTTGAACTTTTTCTTCGAGGTTTGATTGTTGAGCTTTTGCGAGAATGAGTTAGGATATTTGAATTGAGGAGAATCTGCATGAGATTAGATAATTTAGTGTGTTAGTATGCCCTTAGAATTTAAGCACTTTTGAACGTGATAATGTACTTTGCTTAGAAAGATGAATTCATGATTGTCAAAAAAGTCTAAGATTTGATTATGATGCATTTTAGTCTATGATGCACGGATACGGACACGGCGACACGGACACGACACGACACAGATACGACAATACGGATTTTTTCTTGAATTTCACACGGGAGGAGTGTAGGACACGGTGTCCGACACGAGTGTCCGACACAACACGACACGGCAAAATGATATTTTTAGGAGTGTCCGTGCATCATAGATTTTAGTCCTATTGAGGCGAAATTTTGAGTTAATGAAAGATTAAGGAAGTGAAGTAAGCATTCTTTGTCGGAGGATTTTAAGCCTTTCTTTTAAGCTGTTTTTTACTAAATAACGTGATCTTATTGACCCCGCTGAGCCTAATTGTTGTGCAAAAAAAAATAATAATAAAATTTGTAGCCACATTATAAGCCTAACACACAACAAAAATAACCACCTTGTTAATTTTACACCAAGGATTGCTCGTTTGATCTTATAGTGGATATCTCTATTTGGATTCCTTTTGATTGTTCTTGTGATTGAAATAGAGAGATCTATGTAAAGAAAGAAAAAGATGAGAAAAAGTTGAGATAAAAAGAAAAGAGAGAGCAAAAAAAGAAAAAGAAACGAAAAATTTATGCAAAGTGTGAAATTGAAAGAGTGGGATACAAATGTCCAAGTGTGGGGGAAGTGCTTAATGGCGAATGAAAGTGCCGTGTTTTGTACAGATTAAATGATGTAAGCTTGGTAAGTAGCCACTTGATCCAAAATTTTCATAACCTTACCTAAAGCCTACATTACAAGCTCGAAAGACCTACCGATCCTAAGTCTTGAGTTAATTTCATTAGTGGAGATAGGTGCGAAGAGTGTATTCTGAAGTTGATGATTGAAACTTAAGAGAAAATTGTGAATTTGTCACTCTAATCTTTGTACATTGTTTCGTTTGAATTCATGCACTACACAAGGGTATACTTTTCATACTATGCTTGATGATCTTATGTTTATAAGTACTTGGTTTGATAAGCTAGACTTGTTTAGGCGAAGGTGCGGTGATTTCTTTGAGGTTGAGGTTTGATGGGGATGTGTTTTCCTATTTTCGTATTACTCGAGGACGAGCAATAGGCAAGTGTGGGGGAATTTGTTGAGTGTAGAATTCGCATGGATTTCAGTGTTAAGTAGAGCATATTTTTGTGCCGTTTGATGCGTTTATGTGTTTATTTTTCTCCAATTAGGTGTTTTAGGAGTTGGAGATAAGAAACGGCAGAACGAGGCGAATTCACGCACTTTTGGTGAAGTAGAGGAGTAACGCCCGTTACTCCCTGGCAGTACAACTCTGGTAAAGCCCGTTACCAGAGGCATGAGGAGAGAATTTTGGCCCTGTTTTTCGTCTATACAATAGTAAATCTTATTCCATGCCAAGCCGCTAGAACTAGATTTGCACTAGTCTTTATCATATAGTTTAATTAATTCATTAATGATTGCGAGAGCAGTGTTGAGCTTAATTGAGCACTTGGTTATACCTTGAGAGAGGATAATACAAACATAAGTAACTAGGTTGTAGAATTGCACTTGTCAAACGAGTATGATATTGAAGCTTGAATGTATGAATTATTACTTCTCTGCCTAATTAGTTCACTGATTTTAATCTACGTGTGTTTAGTTCTGTTACTTGCATTTTATTCTAGTTAATTATTTCAATTCAGTTCTAGCAGAGTAATAAACAAATTGATTTCCGTTCGGTCTTTAGATTAGAAAGAGATATAAAGTAGTGATTGATTTCCCTTCCCTGTGGGTACGATCATATTGTGCTACGCATATATTAAGTGTACACTTACACGATTGGTTTTAACTTATAAAATCACACAACAAGTTTTTGGCGCCGTTGCCGGGGAAGGTGCTTTAAATAATATTACTTAAATATTTTGATCTAGTGCTTTTGACCATTACTTACTTTGTGTTCTTAGTTTTCTATCATTGTGGAATTAAGCTAAGGATTTTATTTTCCTTTGTGCAGGTTCACGGTGCAAGGGACGATCTCAAGATCCGGAACTAGTACCTTACGATCCAAAAATCGAGAAAACACTGAGTGCTATTAGGAGGAAGCGAAAGAAAGAGAAGAAACCGATTACCTTACCGATGGCTGATCCACCTCAAGATCCACCACCACCGGCCATAAGAGATTACAATGTGCCGAATGCAGGGGCAATTCAAACCGCAACCCATCCCCCGATTGCAGCAAACAATTTTGAGATCAAACCAGCTATAATCAATTTGATGTAGAAAAATCCATTTTCAGGAGGATCCGACATCACATCTTGAGTTCTTTCTCGAAGTGTGTGACACCTTCAAGATCCACAATGTCACCATTGATGCTATCCGAAGTGAGGTTTTTCCCCCTTTTTCACTAAGGGAACGAGCAAAAAACATGGTTGAGCACTGTACCAAATGAATCCTTCCAGACTTGGGAGGCACTGTCTCAGGCTTTCCTAGCTAAGTTTTTCCCATTGAGTAAGACCATGAAGTACAGGAATGATATTCAAGGTTTCAGACAATTAGATGGGGAATCTTTCTTTAAAGCTTGGGAGAGATTTAAGGATTTGCAGAAGAAGTGTCCGCATCATGGTATTCCTGGTTGGCTACTAATTCAGACATTCTATAATGGGATGTCCCCAACTTTCAGAGGGGCAATGGATGCCGCAGCTGGAGGAGCGTTTTTGTCAAAATCTGAAGCAGTAGCCACTAAACTTTTAGATAACATGTCCCAGAATGATGTGTTTGTGCATGAGAGGAGCCACTCCCAACCAATTAAGTTGGTTGCAGGAGTCTCAGAATCAGATGGCCTAACAGCCATTAATGCCCAATTTGAAGCTATAAACAAGAGATTGGACCAACTTTCTATGAACCCAGTTAGGACTCTAGCCCAACCAGTTCAGGTAACTCTTGAAATTTATAGTGGTCCACATTCGTTTAACATGTGTCCTCATACCAATGCAGGAGAACAGGTACAAGAGCAGATGAATTATGTAAACAATTCCAGAACAGTGAATGATCCCTACTCGAACACCTACAACCCGGGATGGAAGAACCACCCTCATTTTTCTTGGTCTAACAATCAGAATGTCCAACAACCACCACCTCAGCCTAGACTACAGTTTCAGCCTAGGCCACAATTCCCACCGAGACAACAAGGCCAATTTCAAAGCCAATAGCAATATGTACCACCCCCTCCCCAAAATCAACCTCAACAGGTACAAAAGCAAGGATGAGAGGCTGCACTTGAGAAATTCATAGACGTGTCTCGGATCGATATCAGAAGTTAGAAACTCAAGTAGAACAGGTGGTGAATCAGAACAAGAATTTGGAAACTCAGATTGGTCAGATTGCCCAATCTTTGAATATGATAGGCCCAAGAAAGTTGCCAAGTCAAATCGAAAACAATCCTAAGGAGCAGTGTAAGGCCATATTTGTACGGAGTGGTGGAGAGTATAAAGGTCCAAGGTTGCATGCAAAATCTAATGTTGACAATTTTGCCTGTGGAAAAGGTTGAGGAGGTAGTTGATATTGAAAATGTGAGCATAGAGGAGAAAAAGGAAGAGTTCCCCTCAAACCCAAAGATGAGTGTGCCACCGGTTCTTTTTCCTCAGAGTTTACAGAAGTAGAAATTAGAGAAACAATTTGAGGAGTTCTTGAGTATCTTTAAGCAGATCCACATAAATATCACTTTTTGGGAGACATTAGTTAAAATGCCCAGGCACTTGAAGTTTCTGAAGGAATTGGTTTTGAGAAAAGGGAAGTCTGAAGACTTCACCACGATTACACTTACTGCGGAGTGCAGTGCTATTATTCAGCATAAGCCTCCCTCGAAGCTCAAGGATCCCGGGAGTTTTTCTATCCCTTAACTATTGGTCCTTTACAATTTCATGATGTTTTATGTGATTTAGGAGCTAGTGTGAGTCTAATCCCTCATTCTACTTGCAGGAAATTAGGAGTGAAGGAGCTCAAACCGACTAACATTATACTCCAAATAGCTGACGGATCGGTGAAATACCCGATAGGAATTCTTGAAGATGTGTTGGTAAAGGTTGGAAAATTCGGCATTCCAAATGATTTTGTTGTTCTTGATGTCGAGAAAGATGAGAATGCGCCATTGATTCTTGGGAGACCGTTTCTGGTCACGATCGGAGAGGATATTGTTGTTTGTAGAAATTGCATGATTTTGAGCATTAACTAGATTATATTTTGGTGTCGTTTGATGCGTTTATGTGGTTATTTTGCTCCGTTCAGGTGATTTTAGAGTTGGAGTTATGAAACGGTGAAGCGAAGCGATTTTACGTATTTTTGGAGGAAATTATGGTAACCCACGTTACCACTTAGGAGTACAAAACTGGTAGCCCCCGTTACTAGCCACAGGAGTGGAACTTTTGGCGAGAGAAGAGGGGTAACGGGCAGAAAGAAAGTGGTAACGCCCGTTACCACTAATAAAAACGTTTTGGCGATTTCAAGCAGTAACGGGCGTTAAAAAGAATGTACATAGAGAGGTAACGCCTGTTACCTAGGGCAGCGAGAATTATTTTTGGGCTGCTATATTAGTGCGTTTTTGGAGTCTTTTTCGGAGAGCTTTTCTTCCAGGTCAAGACCTAGGGTTTGGAGAGAGGACCAAGAGTTTTAGAGATTTTTCAGAGAATTCGAGAAGACGAGAGGATTGAATTCCTAGAACGATCTTTGGTTTTATTGTTGCTTTAATATACAAACTAATTCCTTTGAATTTAGTTTTGATTAGTTTTCGTATGTTAGATTCGTTTTTAGATATTGCTGAATGTTTATGCTTTTGTTTTTTAGACTTTATTTAGATTTTATGACTATGATTTATTTTAAAGCAATTTCCTTTAGTTTGATGAGTTTTGCTTTAATTATGCGTAGCTAATTCTCTAGGGCTAGGGGAAGTGATGATGATTGCGTGATAGATGTTTGATAAGATGCTTGAATGACTTGTGTTAATTCTTAGTTTGAAAATAGGTTTGAATTGACTTGCGATGGCCTGATCACCCTTAGCATGTGTCATAATTGCCTATAGATCGAAAGAGTGAAGGTAATTTAGATGGTTTTCATAACTGGTAAGTTGTAGGGTACAAAGAGATTTGGTCCTAGCTTGTACAACAGTAATCTTATTCCATGCCGAGCCGCTAGAATATTGAATTGCACTAGTCTTGTTCCTATGGTTTAATTAACTATTGGTGATTGCGAGAGCAACATTGAACACTAATTAAGCACTTGGTTACACCTTGAGAGAGGGTAATACAAATATAAGTGACTAGGTTGTAGAATTACACTTGTCAGACGAGTATCATATCAGTTCTTGATTGTATGATTCATTACTTTTCCCCTGCCTGTTTAGTTTACTGAATTTATTCGTGTGTCTTAGTATTACTAGTGTTTAATTCTAGTTAATTGTTGATTTCTGTTTTAGTCGATTAATAGATAAAACCACATTTGTTTTCGTTAGGTCTTTAGATTAGAGAAGAATATAGAGTAGTGATTGATTTCCCTTCCATGTGGGTTCGATCCTGTTGTGCTGCGTATATGTTAGTGTACACTTGCACGATTGGTTTTTAACTGTAGTAAAATCCTACAACAAGTTTTTGATGCCGTTGCCGAGGAAGGCGTTTTGAGTCAATATTACTCAAATATTTTGATCTAGTGCTTTAGACTATTATTTTACTTTGTGCTCATTATCTTCATCACTGTGGAATTGGACTGAAGATTTCTTTCCTTTGTGCAGGTTTACAGTGTATGCGAAGATCTCAAGATCCCGAATTAGTTCCATACGATCTGGAAATTGAGAGAACACTGAGTGCTATTAGGAGAAGGCGTAAGAAGGAGAAGAAACCAATCACTTTACCGATGGCTGAAGCAGATCCACCACCACCACCGGCCATAAGAGATTATAACGTGCCGCAGGCTGGAGCAATTCAGACTGCAGCTCGTCCCCCCCGATCGCAGCAAATAACTTTGAAATCAAACTAGCTATCATAAATCTGCTGCAAAACAATCCGTTTTCAGGATTACCATTGGAGGATCCGACTTCACATCTGGAGTACTTTCTGGAAGTGTGTGATACCTTCAAAATTCACAATGTCACTACTGATGCTGTCCGAGTTAGGCTTTTTCCCTTTTCACTTAGGGAACAAGCTAAAGCATGCTTGAGTACTGTCCAAAATGAATCCTTTCAGACTTGGGCAGCATTATCTCAGGTGTTGCTAGCCAAATTCTTCCCACTTAGCAAAACCACGAACTACAGGAATGATATTCAAGGTTTTAGGCAGTTGGATGGAGAGTCTTTCTATGAAGCTTAGGAGAGGTTTAATGATTTGCAGAAGAAGTGTCCTTATCACGGGATTCCCGATTGGTTATTGATTCAGACTTTTTATATGGGATGTCCCCTACTTTTAGAGGAGCGTTGGTTGCTACAGCTGGCAGAGCATTCTTAGCAAAATCTGAAGTAGTTGCTACTGAGTTGTTAGATAATATGTCACAAAACGATGTTTTTGTGCATGAAAGGAGCCATTCGTAACCAGCAAAAGTGCAAGCAGGAGTCATAGAGCTAGATGGTTTAACCGCCATCAATGCTAAATTTGAAGCCCTTAAAAAGAAATTGGATCAACTTTCTGTCAATGCAGTTGGGATACAATCCCAACCAGTTCAGGTAACATGTGAAATTTGTAGTGGTCCACATGAGTTTAATATGTGTCCTCATACCAATGCAGGAGAACAGGTGCAAGAGTAGGTGAATTATGCAAACAACTTCAAACCAGCAAATGATCCTTACTCAAACACCTACAATCCATGATGGAAGAACCACCCTCACTTGTCATGGTCTAATAATCAGAATGTTCAACAACCACCTCAACCTAGGCCGCAATTTCAGCCTAGGCAACAATTTCAAACACGACCACCAGCCACATTCAATGTTGCTCCTCCTCATCAGGAGCAAAAGCAAGGATGTGAGGATGCACTGGAGAAGTTCATAACCATGTCTACGGGTCGACATCAGAAGTTGGAAGCTCAATTAGATCAAGTGGTAAATCAAACCAGAACTTTGGAGACTCAGATTGGTTAGATTGCCCAATCTTTAAACCTGAAAGGCCCAGGAATGCTACCAAGCCAAACTGAAAACAATCCTAAGGAGCATTGTCAGGCCATATTTGTAGGAGACAATAGAGAAAATGAAGGTTTGAAGATACTTGTAGGTTCGGATGTTGAGAAAGTTGTACTTGAGAGAGTTGAAGAGGAAGATGATCTTAAGAAGGAGAATTTAGAGAAAGAAGTGATTTCAAGCAAAGAGAAGCCTGAGAACTTCACTACTGTGATACTTACGGAGGAATGCAATGCTATTATTCAACATAAGCTTCCCCCGAAGCTTAAAGATCCAGGGAGTTTTTCAATTCCTCTTACTATTGGTTTTTTGCAATTTCAAAATGTTTTATGTGATTTAGGAGCTAGTGTGAGTTTAATTCCGTTATCTACTTGCAGGAAATTAGGAGTGAAAGAGCTTACACCGACGAATATGACATTGCAACTAGCAGACAGATCGGTGAAATATCCGATAGGAATTCTTGAAGATGTTTTGGTAAAAGTTGGAAGATTTCACATTTCTACTGATTTTGTAGTTCTTGATATTGAGAGCGATGAGAGGATGTCGTTGATCCTCGGAAGACCGTTTCTGGCTACGGCTGGAGCAGATATAGATGTTCAGAATGGACGGATCACGTTCAAAATAGAAGATGAATGAATGGAGTTTAGGAATTTTGGTTCCATGACACCACCGGTGATTTCGGATAAGTGTTGCATGATTAAGGTTATAAGTGATACCCCTGACGGAACGACATTGTTCACAGACAAAAGAGACGCAGTTGATTGGGTAGAAAAACCGAAGTCTCGAAGATCGAGAATGAAGGATGTTTTGAAATTAGATACTTGGAGATCAAGCTCCGGTTTTGTGAGTAACAAGAACGAGGTCACTCCTTGTGACTCGTTGCTTGGGGATTGTTAATCCCAATCCGGTTTCCAAAGTCAAGCTAACGACTATAACTTAGAACTAACTTTTTCTTTCTTTTTCTTTTTCTTTTATTTTTGTTTTCGTTGTTTTCGTTTCTTTCGTCCTCGTTTTTCTCACGATAATTGAGTTGTCTCTCTCGTTTGCAGGTCACTCGATATTTTACTAGGAAGCCAAGGTCTAGATGGTGCAAGGACCGTGATTTGAGCGTTATTGTCAATATTGAGGTCCATTTACTTTGTTCGTATGCATGTGCATGGCATTGATTTTCTTTCTTGAGGAGAATGAATTGTTGATATGAATGGATATATGTGTTTATGTGTTTTGAGAACGGTGCACTATGGTTAGATTGAATTACATGAGTTAATTTTGGTTAATTGACGTGATTGAGCACCATCCATTTTATGTTTGTGTTTTAATTGTGTTTTGGGCGGAACAACAGTAACGGGCGTTACACCCTAGCAGTTACTTTTCAGTAATGCCCGTTAACGAGGTCAGGCGTCCCGGGTAGTATAGGTAACGGGCGTTACACCTTAGCAGTTGTTTTTCAGTAACGCCCGTTAACGGAGACAGGCGTCTGGGCCAATAGGGGTAACGGCCGTTACCCCTTGCAAGAGGAAAACCGGTAACGCCCGTTACCGGTCCGACTGGCGAAAATTTAGGTTTCAGGAAACACGTTTTTAGGGTTAAATTAAGTCTTGTCCTATCCAATTTCGGGTTTTTCTCCCCCAAACCTATAAATACACTCACACCCACTTATTCTACCTTAGAAGAGATTCATTAGTTCCCTTGGGCCAACCATTATCAATTTGCAAGCAAGAAGCTTTTCCACCAAGTTTACACATTCTCTTCTCCCTTGTGAATCAAAGTAAGTCAATATCCCCTTTTATAGAATGAATTGTTAGAGCGAATTTTTCCAATCTGAGATTGACATCTAGAATTGAATTGCATGTTAGGAATCACCTTGAGATTGAATTGATAAATTTTGAGAGATTATGCATGCTAGAATTAGGATTGATGCCTTGAATTGAATTTAACTTGAATTGGGTTAATTCTTTGAAGAATCCAAACTTCTTAGCAAACTTCAGTCCAAATTATTAAGATTCAAGGTAGAGAATTTTGAGTTCGAATTGTAGAGTATAAGCTAGTGTGAAGTTGAATTAGGTAGATTGAAGAATTTAAGTTATAACTCACACCCTAGGCTTAAGCGCACAAGGTGTTTGATGAATTGTCCAAGTGAATTGTGATTGATTGCTATGTGCTTTGTCTTGCTATATTTATTTGACTTAGGTACTATGGGTCACACTAAGCGCTCTAGAGTCCCGGAGCCTTTCACTACTTCATCCCAGTTGAACCATCAACCTTTTGAATTGGTCAACATAACGGTTAATGCTTTTGGGAATCCTTTCCAAAGGAATTTGACGAGGAATATTTTAGCTACTAAATTCTTCAAGGACATGTGGATGGAGAAGTTTGAGGTTTGGGAAGAAGTGAAGAGATTGTTCGACAACATAGGTTGGTTGCCATTCCTTTCTAGGAAGGATATGACCTTCGGAGAGATGACGGCCGCTTTCTTCACCACAGTGAACTTTGATCCGGTGGACAACACCTTGACCTTCACTCTAGATGACATGGAAACTCGGGCATGGAGTGTGAGCCGGATAAGAGAGATTCTTCGTTTCCCAGCTAATGCCACTACTTCTTTGCCTAAATGGAACGATACTCAGCGCGTGGCGGTATGGAGATCCTTTCCCTTGTGAGAGGGTGTCCCTAGTTATTCCCCTCGATGCACACATGACAGCTATCTTAATTCTTTGGCTTGGGTGCTAGTCCATAGGATTTTAGCCCTGGGATTCTGTGCTAGATATGAAAGAGATAGCCACATTACTGAGACTGAGTTGGGCATAATGTACATGATAAAGGAAGGCATCAAGTTTGATGGTACGGTTGAGTTTCTATGGATGCTTCAGGAGAGTGCTGGGAGTGTGACTGGTACGATTGCTCACGGTGCTTTTGTGACGATGTTTGCTCGGGAGATGAATTGGAGACCACGAGGAGCTTTGCCTATTGACTTTGGATATATTGGTCCGCAGTATTTGGAGGTTGTGGGCTTGGCTATTGCTTGGGAGAGTGGGGAGCTAAAGGACTGGAACTTGCCATGGCGGCCCAATCGAGATAGAGATCGTCTCTGGCAGATGTACAACTGGGGTAAGGCCCGGTTTGATGAGCTTTCTGAGAGGCAGAAGGAGCTTTTAGCTCGGATACCTGACAGGCCAGATGATAAGTTTGAGATTCTTCACAGTGCAGCGCCTGTTGTTGCTGAAGCCAGTGATGAAGCTCCTGTGACTTTGAGAGGCGTGCGTGCAGAGTTCGCAGGATTGAGGGCTGATTTGACCACCGTGATCGCGAGAGTTGAGGATTTAGCACATTATGTGGATGAGTGATTCGATGCGTGGGAGGCCAGATTGGAGGCCAAGTTTGATGGGTTCTGTACTCGTGTTGACCAGTATTTTGGAGGACCCCCATCACCCTAATTCTCTTATTTTGTTCTCCCCTAATTCCTAGACATTCTTGCTTCGTTTATTCGTTGTTATGTTTGGATATTTTACACTTAAATTTTTGCATATGTTTTGATTCCTGATTTTGTTTATGCAATGGTGTTTTTCTTTACGTGATTTTGTGACTTGTGTGTTAATTGTTGAATGAATGTTGATTGTCAATTGCCTATGCACTTGATCCGTGTTTTCTAGTCACTTTTTCAGGTTTTGGAAGCTTTGCAAGCACGTTGCCTGTTCTTCAATTAATCAGGGAGTTTTCTTGAACTTTAATTCTTTCATTTGCATGAGGACATTGCAAAGTTTAAGTGTGGGGGAGGAAAGTGCATGTTTGCTATGAGTTTTATTGAATATTTGCATGTTTAGATGTAGTTTCACTTCTGAGTTGCTAAAATTCGAGTAAATTTGAAAATTTTCCCTCATTTTGAACTTTTTCTTTGAAGTTTGATTGTTGAGCTTTTGCTAGAATAAGTTAGGCTTTTTTTTTAGTTGAGGAAAATTGCATGAGATTTGATGATTTAGTGTGTTAGTATGCCCTTATATTTTGAGCACTTTTGAACGAGATAATGTACTTTTCTTAGAAAGATGAGTTGATGATTTCCGAATAAGTCTAAGATTTCATTAGGTAGTCCTATTGAGGCGAAATTCTGAGTTAATGAAAGATTAAGGAAGTGAAGTAGGCATTCGTTGTCGGAGGATTTTAAGCTTTTCTATTTAGTCATTTTTCACTAAATAACGTAATCTTATTAACCCCGCTGAGCCTAATTGTTGTGCAAAGATTTTTGTAGCAGCATTATAAGCCAATGCACAACATAGAAATACCTACCTTGATAATTTTTACACCAAGGCTTGCTCATTTGATTTTTATGGTAATTATCTATCTTTTGACCCCTTTTTATTGTTCTTGTGATTGAAATTGAGAGGTTATTGTAAAGAGAAAGAAAAAGAATGAGAAAAGTGCGAAAAACATAAGATAAGGAAAAGAGAAAAAAAAAAGAGAGAAAGAGCAAAAGAAAAGAAAAGAAAATTATGCAAAGTGTGAATTTGAGAGTATGGGATTCAAATGAAGAGTTTGGAGTGATTTTCGTGTTTAATGGCGAATGGAAGTGCTTCGTGTTTTGTATAGATGAATGATGTAAGCTTGGTGAGTAGTCACTTGATCCAAATTTCCATAACCTTACCCTAAGCCTACATTACAAGCTCGAAAGACCTACCGATCCTAAGTCTTGATTTAATTCCATTAGTGGAGATAGGTGCGAAGAGTGTATTCCGAAGTTGATGATTAGATCTTAGGAGGGAATTGTGAATTTGTCATTCTAATTTTTTTACAATGTTTTGTTTGATTCACAAACTACACAAGGGTATACTTTTCATACTAAGTTTTGAGGATCTTATGTTTATGATTACTTGATTAGACGAGCTAGACTTGTTTAGGCGAAGGTTTGATGATTGCTTTGAGGAGATGGTTTGATGAGGATGTGTTTTCTTGATTTCCATATTAGGCAGGGATGAACAATATTCAAGTGTGGGGGATTTTGTTGTGTGTAGAAATTGCATGATTTTGAGCGTTAATTAGATTATATTTTGGTGTCGTTTGATGCGTTTATGTGTTTATTTTGCTCCGTTCAGGTGATTTTAGAGTTGGAGTTATGAAACGGCGAAGCGAAGCGATTTCACGCATTTTTGGAGGAAATTGTGGTAACCCCCGTTACCACTTAGGAGTACAAAACTGGTAACCCCCCATTACTAGCCACAGGAGTGGAGCTTTTGGCGAGAGAAGAGGGGTGCAAAAGGAAAGTGGTAACGCCCGTTACCACTAATAAAAACGTTTTGGCGATTTCAAGCAGTAACGGGCGTTAAAAAGAATGTACATGGAGAGGTAACGTCTGTTACCTAGGGCGGCGAGAATTATTTTTGGCTACTATATTAGTGCGTTTTTGGAGTCTTTTTCGGAGAGCTTTTCTTACAGGTCAAGACCTAAGGTTTGGAGAGAGGACCAAGAGTTTTAGAGATTTTTCAGATAATTCGAGAAGACGAGAGGATTGAATTCGTAGAACGATCTTTGGTTTTATTGTTGCTTTAATTTACAAACTAATTCCTTTGAATTTAGTTTTGATTAGTTTTCGTATGTTAGATTCGTTTTTAGATATTGCTGAATGTTTATGCTTTTGTTTTTGAGACTTTATTTAGATTTTATGACTATGATTTATTTTAAAGCAATTTCCTTTAGTTTGATGAGTTTTGCTTTAATTATACGTAGCTAATTCTCTAGGGCTAGGGGAAGTGATGATGATTGCGTGATAGATGTTTGATAAGATGCTTGAATGACTTGTGTTAATTCTTAGTTTGAAAACAGGTTTGAATTGACTTGCGATGGCCTAATCACCCTTATCATGTGTCATAATTGCCTATAGATTGAAAGAGTGATGGTAATTTAGATGGTTTTCATAACTTGTAAGTTGTAGGGTACAAAGAGATTTGGTCCTAGCTTATACAACAGTAATCTTATTCCATGCCAAGCCGCTAGAATATTGAATTGCACTAGTCTTGCTCCTATGGTTTAATTAACTATTGGTGATTGCGAGAGCAACATTGAACACTAATTAAGCACTTGGTTACACCTTGAGAGAGGGTAATACAAATATAAGTGACTAGGTTGTAGAATTACACTTGTCAGACGAGTATCATATCAGTTCTTGATTGTATGATTCATTACTTTTCCCCTGCCTATTTAGTTTACTGAATTTGTTCGTGTGTCTTAGTATTACTAGTGTTTAATTCTAGTTAATTGTTGATTTCTGTTTTAGTCGATTAATAGATAAAACCACAATTGTTTTCGTTAGGTCTTTAGATTAGAGAAGAATATAGAGTAGTGATTGATTTCCCTTCCCTGTGGGTTCGATCCTGTTGTGTTGCGCGTATGTTAGTGTACACTTGCACGATTGGTTTTTAACTGTAGTAAAATCCTACAACATATATCGATGTTCCGAATGGACGCCTCACATTCAACATAAGGAATGAAAGAATGGAATTCAGGGTTGATAGCAAAAACGAGGTCACTCCATGTGACTCAACACGTGGGGATTGTTGATCCCTAATCTGGTTTTCAAAGTCAAGCTAACGATTATAACTTAGAACTAACTTCTCTCTCCCTCTCTTTTTCCTTTTCTTTGTTTCCTTTTGTTTCGTCTCGCTCTTCTCGTGTAATTGTAGCTCTTTCTCTCGTTTTGTAGGTTAGTTGAGGCATTGTCAGAGTTTGGATGTTGGGAAGGCGCGTTAGGACCGTGATGTGAATTTTAATGACAACATGGAGGTCCATTTATTTCTGTGCGTTGTTTGTGCTTGAGATTGTTATGTTTGTGTGGGGAATGAATTGATGCGATATGTTGCGTTTGTGTTTTGAGATGTTTATGTGTTTTAGAGAATGGTGCACTATGGTTTGATTGAATATTTTTTGAGTTAATTTGTGTGAATTAACGTGATTAAGCATCGTCCGAGTTAACTTTTGGTACGATTGAGTTTTGTGCGAGAACGTGAGTAACGGGCGTTACACCTTTCTAGGCTTTTTCCGGTAACGCCCATAACTGGAGTTAGGAGTCTCAAGCATGGTTGGTAACGGGCGTTACACCTCTTCAGTTAATTTTTGGTAATGCCCGTTAATGGGTACAGGCGTGTAGGACTAGTAGGAGTAACGGACGTTACTCCTGGTAAGCATAATTCAGTAATGCCCATTAACGGTACGAAATCACATTTTTAATTTTAAAAGGGGAAGTCTTGTTTTTGAAGTTTAAATCCTATTTCCTCTCAACTTTAGCCCTACCCCACCATAACCTATAAATATAGAACGCGCTCTCCTATTTTCTTACACAAACACAATCCCTTAAAAGAGAAGCAAGTAATTCTTCCTCACCAAGGCATCACCACCATCACACATACTCTTTGCTCTTGTGAATTGGTAAGTAATCCCCCTCTCTAAGCTTGATGTTAGAATGAATTCTTCCAATCTAGGACTTGACACCAGGAATTAATTGCATAATTAGATGAATTTTGGGTTAGAATTGTGGAATTTTGGGAAATTATGAGTTAGGATTAATGATTTGAAGGGAATTTAACTTGAATTGAGTAAATTTTGGAAGAACCCTAGTCTCTGGCTAGCCTTTGAATTAGAATTGCAGAATTTATTTTGGAGAATTTTTGGACTTGAGTTATAAAACTATAGAGCTTTGTTGAATTGAGTTGGGTAGATTGTAGAATTTTGATCAAAACTCACACCCTAGGATAGTGCAAACAAGGTGTTCGATGGTTTGCCGGAGTGAATTGTGATTGATTTTTAGGTACTTTGCTTTGTGTTATTTGCATATTATAGGTACCATGGGACGTACTAAGCGCTCTCGAGCCATTGAACCATTCACTACTTCATCCCCATTGGATCATCAACCAAGGGAGTCGGTCAATATAACGGTGAATGCTATGGGCAACCCCTTTCAAAGGAATTTGACAAGGAATATTATGTCTACTCGGTTCTTTAAGAAAATTTGGATGGAGAAGTTTGAGGCGTGGGAAGAAGTGAAGAGATTGTTTGACAACATCGGTTGGTTGCCCTTCCTGACTAGGAAGGATTTGACATATGCTAAGATGACTGCCACTTTCTTCACCACGATGAACTTTAACCCGGTGGATAGCACATTGACTCTCACTTTGGATGACCGAGAAACTCAAGTTTGGAATACGGGCCGGATAAGGGAGTTTCTTCGTTTTTCGGCTAATGCCACTACTTCTTTGCCTAAATGGAATGATGCTCAGAGAGAAGAGGTGTGGAGATCCTTCCCGTTGCGAAAGGGTGTCCCTAGTTATTACCCCAGAATACTCATGATAGCTATCTTGACTCATTGGCTTGGGTGCTAGTGCATAGGATTTTGGTCACGGGATTTTGTGCTCGATATTGAAGAGATAGCCACATCACTGAGACGGAGTTGGGAAAAATGTACATGATGAAGGAAGGGATCAAATTCGATGGTACGATTGAATTCCTTTGGAAGCTTCAAGAGATTGCAGGAAACGCTACCGGGACGATAGCCCACAGCGCGTTTGTGACTATGTTTGCCCGTGAGATGCAGTGGCGGCCTAGAGGTTTGTTGCCAGTTTTGGTTTCGATATTGGTCTACAGTACTTGGAGAATGTGGGTTTGGCAATTGCATGGGAGAGTGGACAACTCAAGGAGCATATTTTTTCCATGGTGGCCAATCAGGGATAGAGATAGGCTCTGGCAGATGTATAGTTGGGGTAAGGCTCGTTTTGATGAGCTTTCGGAGGTGCAAAATGAGGGTTTAGAGCAGATTCCCGATAGGCCGGATGATGAGTTTGGGGTCCTTCACAGTGCCGCACCGATTGTTGTTGATGAAGCTAATGATGGAGCCCCGGTTAGTGTGAGAGGCCTTCGCACATAGTTGGCAGGATTAAGGGATGATTTGACTGCCATGACTGCAAGGATTGAAGATTTAGCTCATTATGTAGATGAGCGATTTGATGAGTGGGAAGCTCGGGTGGAGGCTAAGTTTCAAGGGTTATATGCTCGTCTCGACCAGTATTTTGGAGGACCCCCATCACCTTGATTCTGCAATCATTTTTCCCTTGATTATTAGACATTCTATTTGGACATATTCTTTGATGTGTTTGGATGTTTTTGATCCGCTTATTTCTTTGCTTATGTTTGGAACTCCATGAATTTTTATGCAATGTGCCCTTTCTTACCTTGAATTTGTGACGTGTGTGTTGCTTGTTGAATGCATGTTGATTATCAATTGCCCATGCACTTGATCCGTGTGTTCTAGTCACTTATCTTAGGTTTTGGAAGTTTTGCTAGCACGTTGCCAGATCTTCAATAAGGGAGTTTTCTTGAACTTTAATTCTTTCATTTGCATGAGGACATTGCAAGGACTAAGTGTGGGGGAGATATGGTTATGATTTTGAAAATTTCTTGGATATTTGCATGATTAGATGCTTTGTTAACCTTGTCAATTGTTAGGAATTGAGAAATTGTGAAAATTTTGAAAATTTTCCCCCGTTTTGAACTTTTTCTTCGAGGTTTGATTGTTGAGCTTTTGCGAGAATGAGTCAAGCATTTGAATTGAGGAGAATCTGCATGAAATTAGATAATTTAGTGTGTTAGTATGCCCTTATAATTTGAGCACTTTTGCACGTGATAAAGTACTTTTCTTAGAAAGATGAATTCATGATTGTCAAATAAGTCTAAGATTTGATTAGGATACATTTTTGTCCTATTAAGGTGAAATTTTGAGTTAAAGAAAGATTAAGGAAGTGAAGTAGGCATTCGTTGTTGGAGGATTTTAAGCCTTTCTTTTTAGCCGTTTTTCACTAAATAACGTGATCTTATTGACCCCGCTGAGCCTAATTGTTGTGCAAAAAAAAATAATAATAAAATTTGTAGCCACATTATAAGCCTAACGCACAACAAAAATAACCACCTTGTTAATTTTACACCAAGGCTTGCTCGTTTGATCTTATAGTGGATATCTATCTTTGGATTCCTTTTGATTGTTCTTGTGATTGAAATAGAGAGATCTAAGTAAAGAAAGAAAAAGAATGAGAAAAAGTTGAGATAAAAAGAAAAGAGAGAGCAAAAAAAGAAAAAGAAACGAAAAATTTGTGCAAAGTGTGAAATTGAAAGAGTGGGATACAAATGTCCAAGTGTAGGGGAAGTGCTTAATAGCGAATGAAAGTGTCGTGTTTTGTATAGATTAAATGATGTAAGCTTGGTAAGTAGCCACTTGATCCAAAATTTCCATACCCTTACCTAAAGCCTACATTACAAGCTCGAAAGACCTACCGATCCTAAGTCTTGAGTTAATTCCATTAGTGGAGATAGGTGTGAAGAGTGTATTCTGAAGTTGATGATTGAAACTTAAGCGAAAATTGTGAATTTGCCACTCTAATCTTTGTACATTGTTTCGTTCGAATTCACACACTACACAAGGGTATACTTTTCATACTATGCTTGATGATCTTATGTTTATAAGTACTTGGTTTGATAAGCTAGACTTGTTTAGGCGAAGGTGCGGTGATTGCTTTGAGGTTGAGGTTTGATGGAGATGTGTTTTCTTATTTTTGTATTACTCGAGGAAGAGCAATAGGCAAGTGTGGGGGAATTTGTTGAGTGTAGAATTCGCATGGATTTCAGTGTTAAGTAGAGCATATTTTTGTGCCGTTTGATGCGTTTATGTGTTTATTTTTCTCCAATTAGGTGTTTTAGGAGTTGGAGATAAGAAACGGCAGAACGAGGCGAATTCACGCACTTTTGGTGAAGTAGAGGAGTAACGCCCGTTACTCCCTGGCAGTACAAATCTGGTAAAGCCCGTTACCAGAGGCATGAGGAGAGAATTTTGGCCCTGGTCAGAAGGAAAGTGGTAACGCCCGTTACCACTTATAAAAGCGTTATGGCGATTTCAGCTAGTAACGGGCGTTAACAGGATTTGTGCATGAGTAGGTAACGCCCGTTACCAGAGTCGGCGAGAGAGGATTAGGGCTGCTATTTAAGTGTGTTTAGGAGTCTCTTTTTTTAGAAGCCTCTTCAGATTATTCTAGGGTGGATGGCCTAGCTTGGAGAGGAAGACACTGAGCTTTGGAAGAGCTTTTCAGGGAATTTCGAGAAGACGAAAGGATTGAGTTCTTAACAATTTCAGTTTCTTTGGTTTTATTTATTGCTTCAATTATCAAACTAATTCCTTTAAGTTTAGTTTTAATTAGTTTACATGTTAGTTTTGTTTTTCCAATCTTTATTGAATGTTTAGGGTTTTATTTATGAGACTTTGTTTAGACTTGATGAACATGAGTTTTTTCAATGCAATTTCCTTTATTTTTATGAGTTTTGAGTTAATTATGAGTAGCTAAATCTCTAGGGCTAGGGGAGTGATGATGCGTACATGTTAAGTGTTTGATATGATGCTTGAATGACCTGTGCTAATTCTTAGTTTGAAAATTGGTTTGAATTGAATTGTGATGGCCTGATCACCCTTAGCATAATCTAGAATTACCGGAGAATCGAGAGATTAATGGTAGTTGAGATGGTTTTCATAACTAGTAGATGTTAGGAATGCAAAGAGAATTGGTTTTTCGTCTATACAACAATAAATCTTATTCCATGCCAAGCCGCTAGAACTAGATTTGCACTAGTCTTGATCATATGGTTTAATTAATTCATTAATGATTGCGAGAGCAACGTTGAGCTTAATTGAGCACTTGGTTATACCTTGAGAGTGGATAATACAAACATAAGTGACTAGTTCGTAGAATTGCACTTGTCAAACGAGTATGATATTGAAGCTTGAATTTGTGAATTATTACTTCCCTGCCTAATTAGTTCACTGATTTTAATCCACGTATGTTTAGTTCTGTTAATTGCATTTTATTCTAGTTAATTATTTTAATTCAGTTCTAGCAGAGTAATAAACAAATTGATTTTCGTTAGGTCTTTCGATTAGAAAAAGATATAAAATAGTGATTGATTTCCCTTCCCTGTAGGTACGATCCTATTGTGCTACGCGTATATTAAGAGTACACTTGCACGATTGGTTTTAACTTATAAAATCACACAACAAGTTTTTGGCGCCGTTGCCGGGGAAGGTGTTTTAAATCAATATTACTTAAATATTTTGATCTAGTGCTTTAGACCATTACTTACTTTGTGTTCTTAGTTTGCTATCATTGTGGAATTAAGCTAAAGATTTTCTTTTCCTTTGTGCAGGTTCACGGTGCATGTGACGATCTCAAGATCCGAAACTAGTACCTTACGATCCGGAAATCGAGAGAACACTGAGTGCTATTAGGAGGAAGCGAAAGAAAGAGAAGAAACTGATTACCTTACCGATGACTGATCCACCTCAAGATCCACCACCACCGGCCATAAGAGATTACAATGTGCCGAATGCAGGGGCAATTCAAACCGCAACCCGTCCCCCGATTGCAGCAAACAATTTTGAGATCAGACCAGCTATAATCAATTTGCTGCAGAACAATCCGTTTTCAGGACTATCACTAGAGGATCCGACATCACATCTTGAGTTCTTTCTCGAAGTGTGTGACACCTTTAAGATCCACAATGTCACCACCGATGCTATCCGAGTGAGGTTTTTCTCCCTTTTTCACTAAGGGAACGAGCAAAAGCATGGTTGAGCACTGTACCAAATGAATCCTTCCAGACTTGGGAGGCACTGTCTCAGGCTTTCCTAACTAAGTTTTTCCCATTGAGCAAGACCACGAAGTATAGGAATGATATTCAAGGTTTCAGATAATTAGATGGGGAATCTTTCTTTGAAGCTTGGGAGAGATTTAAGGATTTACAGAAGAAGTGTCCGCATCATGGTATTCCTGGTTGGCTACTAATTCAGACTTTCTACAATGGGATGTCCCCAACTTTCAGAGGGGCAATGGATGCCGCAACTGGCGGAGCGTTTTTGTCAAAATCTGAAGCAGTAGCTACTGAACTTTTAGATAACATGTCCCAGAATGATGTGTTTGTGCATGAGAGGAGCCACTCCCAACCAATTAAGGTGGCAGCAGGAGTCTCAGAATCAGATGGCCTAACCGTCATTAATGCCCAAATATATTACGTTATTGGGTTATATATATATACATATATATAGATGCATTATATAATATATTATATATTTATATTTTTTTTGTAATGTAATGTAAATTATTAGAGTGAAACATATTTTAAACTTTTTTTAATTTATTTTTAATTTATTTTTTTTAAAATATTTGAAGTGTATTTTGTGGAATTCAAAAAATAAAAAATAAAAAATATGGGTTTAATTTTATTAGGTTACAGAGGGTTATAAATGTCATTTAACAGACAATAAGTGCAAGAATTCGTAATCTCAGCTACAATTAGATCGCGTGTATCAACAATCACTAGGGGTGTTCAAACGGTAAAAAACCGAGTTTTCGGTTTTTCGGTTTCGGTTAACCGAAAATTCGGTTAGCAAATATGCTAACCGTTTACCGAACCGAAGGGGTACGGTTTCGGTTCGATAAAAACCGAATTTTTTCGGTTCGGTTTCGGTTAGTAACCGAAGAAACCGAAATTGAAAAAGAAAATCCCACATATGCATAATACACAGACAAAATCAGAAGAATCGATCCAGCCATGTCTACAGCTTTGCAAGGGAAACATCTACATTGAACCTTCATCTTTGTTGCTTAGAGGCTGAAAAGGGTCTGCAACAAATAATAATTACAACCACGCAGCAGCTCTACCTTGAGTCCTTGACTCTTGAGTTCGATCCTTCAGGTGCCTCCAGCCAACAACCCAGCAGCTCTACTTTGTTCTTCTTCTGGAAGCTTGAGCCATTGAAATCAAACGGTGGAGAGATCTGTAGAAGTGAAGTCGGACTCCGGGTGGAGGGTTTGAAATTGAATTTGGAATTGTGGGTTTGGGCGTTTGGCTGTTTGGGAATTGTAATTGAGCCCCCATAATTTCATTTGTAAGAACACGACATAAGTGAAGCATGTAAAGGAAAACTAGAAAAACGTAATATGGCCAATGGGTTCGGTTTTTGGTAAAAACCGAAAACCGTTCGGTTTTTACCGAAACCGAATTTTCAAAAGAACACTAACCGAAACCGAAACCGAACATGATCGGTTCGGTTCGGATCGGTTCGGTTCGGTTCGGTTCGGTTTTTTTGTACACCCCTAACAATCACTAACGCAGGGTTCTCAGTGATAATTAAATGGAATCATAGGGTTCGCTATGCGAATTGTTGAAACACAAGGTTCAGAATGCTAATTAGTCATAACACAGGGGTTAACCATGCAAAAAACTCGAAAATGTAGTACTAAAACGTTCTAATGCAGTATTTATATTTTATTATGTTGTATAATTTTATGGGGAGTAAAGTAAAAATATTCAAAACTGATGGGGAGTTGTTTCAAACTGCCCCAGAAAAATTAATCTAACTTTTAGGTTTCTTAAAGGAAATTCATGCATTTTAATGTTTGTAAAACGCAAAAAAGGTAAAACTTCATTTAAAAAAATTAAGACTAAAATTTTTCTTTTTGGGTAACAAACACTAATTTTAAAATCAAATTGGGAGTTTATTTCAAATCTGTCCATAAAATATAGGGGCAGTTATTTAAAAGGGCCAAATATCCTCAAAAGTTATCATAAACCCCCCTAGTTAGAAAAATGTATGTTTTAGGTTACCAATACACAAGTTATTTTTCCTAACCCCTCCCCCCTTTTTCTCTCTTTTTTCCCCTCGTTGAAAAAATGGATTCCCATTTTAGGGAAGATTTATCTCATAATCTGCAACCACATTTCCACTTCATCGGCAACGAGATCTGACGGCGATGACAGCAAGATAAAGATAGGCGGCGGTAACGGCAATGAAGACAGTAGGATCTTGATAAGTGGCGGAAACGGGAGTGGATTTAGTTATCGTGCCCTATTTCCTGTGCTGCGCTAAGGTATTCTCAGCGTATGAATGTTAATTGAATTTATTCTTGGCGTTAATTGAATGTTAATTATGCGAATTAGATAGTATAATTCACTGATAATTTGTTCGAATTGAATTGCTTATAATTTGTATCGAATCGAATTGTTGATCCTCTGCAAACTGATACTTCAAATTGGTATTCTGAAGATGGCTTTGGCCGGTAACGAAGCTCAAGACAAGCAAATCTTAGGAAGTTGTTGGTTTAACGGTGAAATTACGGTATTTCCAATTCCACGGAGTACGTCAGTGGAAGAGATTCACGCGCAACTTGGTGAAGAGTGGTCAGACTTCAACTCTGATACTTACGTGGTACAATACCTCGCACCCCATAAAAAGGTTTGTGGGTTAGTTTGCGACGCGAAGGGCAGATTCCGACTATGATCCAACTGCATGAACTTGTTAAACTCAACATTGTTGAGATGAGGGCGATTCGGCCTTCTGCCTATTTAGGTGGGAAGCAACCATCGAAGAGAAGGTATGGGATTTCTAATTTATTCATTTCTGTATTAACACTATATTAATTTCTGGTCAGTAATCTCATTCTGTATCAGGAAGAGAAGATATAACCCCTACGCTGATGGTTCATGCTTGGCCACTGTTAGTTCTGAAGTTGAGGATTGATCAGATCCACTGCATGTTCTGAAGTTGAGGATTTATTTTCTTCACTCTTTTTTAAGGAACTTTATTTGTTGTTGTAATCGTATACACCCCTCTTATGATTGTTTCTATATGTTTGAAACTACATCAATAAATTTCTTGATGCTGTTTTCTCAATTTGATCTAATGGAAACGTTAAGAATTGTTGATTAAAGGCAAATTTTGTCCAGTGAAACGTTAGAAATGCGTAATTAAAAGAAGATTTTATCCAGTGAAATGTTAAAAATGTGTGCTTAAAGGCTGACCTTGTCCAGTGAAACATTAAAAATACATGACTAAAAGAAGACTTTGTCCAGTGAAACGTTAAAAATGCGTAATTAAAAGAATACTTTGTCCAGTGAAAGGTTAAGAATGGGTGATTAAAGGAAGACTTTGTCCAATGAAATGTTAGAAATGCGTAATTAGAAGAATACTTTGTCCAGTGAAATGTTAAAAATGCGTGATTGCATAATTAAAAGAAGACTTTGTCCAGTGAAACGATAAAAGTGCGTAATTAAAAGAATACTTTGTCCAGTGAAATGTTAAAAATGCGTGATTAAAATCAGACTTTGTCCAATGAAACGTTAAAAATGTGTGATTAGAAGAATACTTTGTCTAATGAAATGTTAAAAATGCGTGATTAAAGGCAGACTTTGTCCAGTGAAACGATAAAAATGCGTAATTAAAAGAATACTTTCTCCAGTGAAACGTTAAAAATGCGTGATTAAAGGCAGACTTTGTCCAGTGAAACGTTAAAAATGCATGATTAAAGACAGACTTTGTCCAGTGAAATGTTAAAAATGCGTGATTAAAAGAAGACTTTGTCCAGTGAAACGTTAAAAATACGTAATTAAAAGAATACTTTGTCCAGTGAAAGGTTAAGAATGGGTGATTAAAGACAGACTTCGTCTAGTGAAATGTCAGAAATGCGTAATTAGAAGAATAGTTTGTCCAGTGAAATGTTAAAAATGCGTAATTTGTCCAGTGAAATGTTAAAAATGCGTGATTAAAGGCAGACTTTGTCCAGTGAAATGTTAAAAATGCGTGATTAAAGGCTGACTTTGTCTAGTAAAACGTTAAAAATGCGTAATTAAAAGAAGACTTTATCCAGTGAAACGATAAAAATGTGTAACTAAAAGAATACTTTGTCCAGTGAAATGGTAAAAATGCGTGATTAAAGGTAGACTTTGTCCAGTGAAACGTTAAATAAATCTTAAATCTTGATTCAATAAAACTTGATTCTCTTTATTGTAATGTTGTGTTCATGATTCAATAAATCTTAAATCTTGATTCTCTCTATTGTAATGTTGTGGTTATGATTCAATAAATCTTGATTCTTTTTATTGTAATGTTGTGTTCATGATTCAATAAATCTTGAGTATCATTACGCCTGTTTAACGTCTTAATATTACAAAGTCTTCCTTTAATCACGCATTTCTAACGTTTCACTGGACAAAGTCTTCCTTTAATTACACATTTCTAACGTTTCACCGGACAAAGTCTTCTTCTAATTACGCATTTTTAACGTTTCACTGGACAAAGTCTGACTTTAATAACGCATTTTTAACATTTCACTGGACAAAGTATTCTTTTAATTATGCATTTTTAACGTTTCACTGGACAAAGTCATCTTTTAATCACGCATTTCTAACGTTTCACTGGACAAAGTCTTCCTTTAATTACGTATTTCTAACGTTTCACTGGACAATGTCTGCCTTTAATTATGCATCTCGAACGTTTCACTAGACAATGTCTTCCTTTAATTAAGCATTTCTAACGTTTCACTGGACAAAGTCTTCTTTTAATTACGCATGTTTAACGTTTCACTGGACAAAGTCTGACTTTAATCACGCATTTTTAACATTTCATTGGACAAAGTCTTCTTTTAATTACGCATGTTTAACGTTTCACTGGACAAAGTCTGACTTTAATCACGTATTTTTAACATTTCATTGGACAAAGTATTTTTTTAATTACGCATTTTTATCGTTTGACAAAGTATTCTTTTAATTACGCATTTTTATCGTTTCACTGGACAAAGTCTTCTTTTAATCACGCATTTTTAACGTTTCACTGGACAAAGTCTGCCTTTAATCACGCATTTTTAACATTTCACTAGACAAAGTCTTCTTTTAATTACGCATTTCTAATGTTTCACTGGACAAAATATTATCATAAAATGATATTATCATAACTGTCATATATTTCATCAGTTTATCAGTTTCTCTGTTTTCATATATAACTGTCATATAGTTAATCAGTTTATCAAACTAACTCTTATTCTTCCAACTACAACAAACTTCCCTGCAGGATATACTATAATCAAACAACAATAAACAACCAACAATAAACATTTCATTACAGAACCAATAATATACACTACAATCAACTAACAATAACATTTAAACTACTATAGACAATCCACAAACAACAAATTTTGGAGAAGCGTTGTCTATATCATGGGGGAGGAAACTGATTAACCTCATCTGGATCATCCTGTGGGATGTTGGAATTAACACTCTCCTCAGTTTATCAGTTTCTCTGTTTTCATATATAACTGTCATATAGTTAATCAGTTTATCAAACTAACTCTTATTCTTCCAACTACAACAAACTTCCCTGTAGGATAAACTATAATCAAACAACAATAAACAACCAACAATAAACATTTCATTACAGAACCAATAATATACACTACAATCAACTAACAATAACATTTAAACTACTATAGACAATCCACAAACAACAAATTTTGGAGAAGCGTTGTCTATATCATGGGGGAGGAAACTGATTAACCTCATCTGGATCATCCTGTGGGATGTTGGAATTAACACTCTCCTCAGAGTGTTCATATCCGGGGTAATCCGTGCTGTCAAAGGACTCGGGGTCCGATACCATCAATGTGGTACGCGTGGAGGTGCTCCTCTTCGCCATCCAAAAGCTGTGCCTGCCGCACTTTGAAGATAAACCTAAGGTCGTCGTAATAAGAGCATCCACGCGCCCTGACATCAGAATCCCGGCGAATGACCTATGCAGAATTGTATATTAAATAATGAACAAATTAAAAAAAAAAAGGATTTCAGTATGAATTAGACTTACAGCATGGCTATTCCGTTGAAAGTACAACGGGGTCTCAATTTGGGCACGAACACCTTGTCTTTTAACTCCAGGATACCCTAACAATCTACGCAAGTTGTAAAATACTATCCGCAGCCGTTTCACCGCTTCTATAACATCCCGGAGCCAGTAATCTCTATGGAATCGCCGTGACAAATCAAACGACACTTGATACAGGGCTCTCGCGAAGTTTTTTAGCCGATCGATTTGGCTAACTACGGCATATAACCGAAGATGTCCAACTATGTAGGCTTCGGCCTCGCCATTAATGGGTGTTGGAGGGTGAGTCATGACTTTGTTTATCAAAGATTCGAGATCTGGGAGAGAAAGAGAATGAGGACTTTTTGGAGGTGATGAAATTGTGGTGAAATTGTGCAGAATTTCAACGTATAGGGCAAGTTATTAATAAAGGTGATTGGGCTGGGAAACCTAACGTCGCATCCCTTCATCTTCACCTCTGCAAATTTGGGCAATCAAACTACGGGAAAGAGTGCAGACAGTTTTTTATTTATTTCAGGCGTCCCATCGGGAATGCATCACAATCTATTAAGTTTGTCGTGTAAAAATGCATTTTATTAGTTATTGAAAGGCTTGTTTGTCTAGTTAAAGAAAAATAAATCGTGAAATTATAAAATAGCGTTTAGAACGTCGCCAGATAGTTTTTGCAGGTACAACAATCTAGCCGGAATAAAAATCGTCAATGCTAATTTTTCTCTTTTCTCACCGGAAATGGGTTTCGGAAACGAGTCGCCAGAGTGGAAATGGGTTTCGGGAAAAAGTTACCGGAACAGATTCAGGGCTGACGCATTTACTGTCAAGAAGAAAACATCAGACGCAGGAAAGAAGACAATGAATATATGTGTCCTTCTTCATTTTATTAAGGGCATTATGATACTTTTACAAGATAAAAATAGAAAGGATAATAGGAATGTAATATAGTTATTTTTTGAGTTGGAGGTTTAGGATAAATATTTTACCTTATTTGGGATTGTTTAATAATTTGCGACAAAATATACCAATCTAACTAACTGATAAAAAATGAAAATAAAAAAAAAAGAGGCTTTATTAAGAGAGAGAGAGAGAACATTCAAAGTCATTTTGCATCTTCCATTCACATAGTTCTGGCCTCACAAAATCAAAATCTAATAAAACTCACCAAAAAAGGGGGAAAACAGGAAAGTGAAAGCAAAAGGGTGAAGATGAAGATTTCACTGAAACTCCAAGACGAGCTCCAAACCCACCACCAGAACCACCACCAGAGCCACCATCAGCCGCCACTTCTCTTCCGTGCCAAAATACCCATTACAATCTTCAACCTTCCATTCCTCTCTCACTTTTCCACCACTACCACCCACCCCTCCGACCTCTCACTCTCTCTCTCCACCAATTTTCAATCTGGCCCCTCCCTCAAACTCTCCTACGCCACCGCCGCCTCCGCCACCGCCACCGCCGCCAATACCCCACCTCTTAGTCTCACTCTCAAATCAGGCTCCGGGCTTTTTGGCTCCCCTAACAACTCCCCTCTCGTCATCTCTGCTCATTTCTCCTTCTACCCTTCTAACCCTAACCACCCTAATCCCACTTTCTCTCTCCTCTTCAAACCCCAATTGGGTTCTTTCTCTCTCCGGAAATCCTCATTTTCTCACACGGAACCCATCGTCAGCACCGAACCCACTAGTGTGGACACGGGATGTGACTCCAACTCCTTCGGATTCGTCCCACTGGAGAAACCCGCAGCCGTGAAGGATCTCTCAATCGAAAAAAATGGTAAAGATTCAATCTTTAAGGGGATTCATCTCGCGGCGAAGACACAAATGCCACTGACTAAGAGGGTGGCGTTGAATTTTAGATGGTGGATGAATTTCTCAGAGGATCAAATGCCTGTTCTGAGGATCAATAAGATTGGTATTCAGAGGGTTGATGGTGCTCCGAAGGATGACGATCAAAAGAAGAAGAAAGAGGCGAATGCGGCTGAGTTAGAGGTGTTTAAGGGTATGTGCTTTTGGATGAAAAGGGAGTTGGATTCTCTGACAAAGGTTAATAGGGAAATGAAGTGTGAGTTAGAAGAATTGAAGATGGGGCATTTGGTAATAAATGGGGGTGGAGATTTTGGGGGGTGTGGACGGAACAAGGCAATGCCTTCGTCGTCTGTTGATAGGCCTTCGGTGGGATTTGAGCAGTGGAGAAGCAAGAGGAATAATGGTGTTGGAGATAAAGAGAATGGCGATGTGAGCGGGAAAAAAGATGAGAAAAAGAATGTTAATGTCGCCATTGATGTTGAGAATGAGTTGCAGAGAGCTATCAAGGCTGCTGCTACTGGTTCTCCATAAAGGTTCTAACTTCTAAGTCTGTGGGGCAAATTTGTATATAAGTAGCAGATATGAATAAGTTTTCATTTGTTAAATAATGTCGTAACCCACAAGTTTCTCTTATGTTTTGTATTTATGAAGCTTTGCAGGAATGGTATCTTAGTGCATTTTCTTGTTTCTCTTTCTCGCTGCTGACCTTTTTGTTTGAGTATAATCGTCCAATATTTGTTGCTCTATATGGCATTCTTTTGCAAGTCCAGCATCTGATGTCAAGTATTGCATGGTTCATATGAAAATCCATGTTTGCAATTGTTTGTATGTGTCTGCAATGAATCAAGATGGAGATGTGAAGAGGATATATGAGGATATAAGTGAAAATTAACTGCATGAAAGTTTTCACTATCTTGTTTTGATGTCTTTGACATGAGTAGATGCAACTATATATATTGTAGCTGTTCGAGAAGGAGGTATCCTTGGTGGAAATAGCTGGAATTTGGAAACAAGCAAAGATCTTGTTAATGGGTTTTGTTTCCACTGCTATATTTGATTGTCAACTCTGTTGAGTTCATCCGGTCTTAGAGAGGTACATGGTAATGCAAAATAAGGGCATAAAAATCTTATAGAGATAATGATTTTTTGCCATCCGAACTATAGGCTATTTGGCAATTTACCATCCAAACTATTTCGCCCCCGAAACCACCATCTAAACTTTGAATTCCTGACAAACCACCATCCCAAAGCGGTTTTGACTCTTTTTTCAGCGGTTTTGAATGTTTTAACGCATGTAAATCTGTCTCTCTTTGTTATTTTTTCATAGATTTACCCTTAAAACATTCAAAACCGCTGAAAAAAGTGTCAAAACTGCTGAAAAAGAATCAAAACTGTTTTGGGATGGTGGTTTGTCAGGAATTAAAAGTTTAGATGGTGGTTTCGGGGGCGAAATAGTTTGGATGGTGAATTGTCAAATGACCTATAGTTCGGATGGTAAAAAATATTTATCCCAATCTTCTATTCCATATAGGGATGCAAACGAGACGAGCCCATTTACGAGTCGAATCAATGAAGCTTAGGGCTCGAGTTTGGGGCAAACGAACCCTGACTCGGTTCGTAACCTTCACGAATCAAACTCGAATCTATTCTTTCTTAAATTTGGATTCGCGAGTAGTATTTTAATTAAATAAATAATATATATCATATATATTATTATTAATTATGAAATTATTATATATTATTTTTATTTATACTTTATATTATATACAACTCGTATAGATTAAAAAAAGAAAAATGAATTTTTATGTGTAAAAGAAGAACAATCAGATTCTTTTGCATTTCAAAATATTTTCTTTTTTCGAGCGCAAAGAACCTTAGCCCCCAAGTCATCTCTCTCTCGGTTGCCACCGTCCACAACACATCCTGTTGGGAAGCCAATTCTGTCTATGCTACTGAAATCCCAAGAAAGGTAGGGGAGGCACTTGAGGATAGTGGATGGACTCGAGAGACGAAATGGAGACCTTGGAGAAAAATGGGACATGGAAGAAATTAGGGGTGTCAATTTCGAACCCGACCCGATAACCCGATACGACCCACCCATTAAAATATCAAGTTAGGATTGGGAGTTTTCGGGTTCAGGTTGAATCGGATCGGACCCCGATAACAACCCGAAAAGAATAGTGAAAATCAGATCGGGTTCGGGTTCAACCCGAATTGACCTGAAATAAAAAAAATAAGAAGCCATAGTTGTGCATTAACTCAACAGACATGTCCAATAATTAGAAGAAATGCTACTTACCACAAAAAAGCCCACTTTATCGGCCCACTTCAATAATTAGATTTTAGAAATAAATTATCCTCCGCAATAAAATAAGCCCATAACAATAGATTCTTCCAGCATTAAAAACAAACCTAACTTTACAAGAGTTGCGCCGTTTCTTTCTTCATTCTTGTTCTAAAATATAGAGCTTTAATCTCTCTCTCTCACACGGGAGCGGTGGCCATGGAGAGTTCCTGGAAGTCGAGACGGTGGTCGGAAGAAGGTGGATTGGCTGATTGGCGTTTAATTCCCGGCGGCGGCGGTGCTTGATTGCAGAAAGGGAGAAGGGTGGATTGGCCTTTCCGTTCGTGAAGGCGGCGGTGGCAGTAAAGATCAAGAAGAAATTACCCGAAGCCGTAGAAGTAGGACGAGTGGAAGGGTGAAATATACTCAGCTTTTCAATGGAAGCTTTACATAATGAGTTTAGTTTATTAGATCTGGAAGTAAGCTTTGCATATGTTTTTTTCTTTACATAATGTTAGATTTGTGGCTTTGCTTTTCGTTTTTCAGTTGTAATTCAGTGGAAGAGTGTTAGGGTTTTTCTTATTTATCGATAACAAAGAAGATGGAAAAAGGGGGCAAACATCGGGTCGGGTTAGGGTTATCAGGTGGGTTCGGGTTATCGGGTGACCTGAAAAACAAATCAGGCCAACCCGAATTCATCCCTAACCTAATAGATCAGGTTAGGGTTACAGATGGCGGGTTCAATTTCGGGTTCGGATCGTGTTCGGGTTGAGACATTTGGTGTTATACCCTTACATCAACCCGACCCGAACCCACCCGATCCACCCGAATTGACACCCCTAGGAGAAATGCAAGCTTCCCGGTGGGAAGAAGGTAGTTGGCTGCCAGTGGGTGTTTACAGTCAAACACAAAACAGATGAGAGTATAGAAAGATACGAGGCTCGACTGGTAACTAAGGGATACACTCAGACAGACGGTGTGGATTATTCAGAAACGTTCTCTCTAGTGGCAAAAATAGATACCATTAGAGTTCTGTTCTCATTAGCAGCAAATCGAGACTGGTCGTTGCATTAGTTCGACGTCAAGAATGTGTTCTTGCACAATGACCTCAAAGAAAAAGTTTACATGGAACCTCTACCAGATTTTTCGGAAGGTTATAGTAGATGAGAAGTGTGCAGGTTGGAAAAAGCACTGTATGGCCTAAAGGAGTCACCTCGAGCATGGTTTGGGAGATCCACGGTTGCCATGAGAAGATATGAGTATCATCAGAGCAATTCTAATCATACTTTGTTCCTGAGAAGGAGAGATGGGAAAGTGACTTGTCTCATATATATGTCGATGATATGATCATCACGGGAGACTACTCAGAGGAGATATCTCAGCTTTGTTAGAACTTGTTTCGGGAGTTCGAAATTAAGGACCTACGGGGGTTAAAGTATTTTCTAGGGATAGAGGTGTCGAGATTAGGGCTGCAAACAAGCCGAGCCGAGTCGAGTTTTGCATAAAATAACGGGCTTGAGCTTGAGCTTGATATTTTTTGCCCTGACTCAAGCTAGGGATCGAGCTTGTCAAGCCTGGCATTTTACGGCTTGAACTCGGCTCGGGAAGGCTTGAACTTTTTTCCTTTCCTTTTTTTTTTTTCCTAACATTTCCTTTTATTTTTAATGTAATAATATATTGTATTATATATATATATATTATAATTGTATTAATTAAATTAAATTAAATAATCATATATATTAATATTATATTATTAAATAACATTTATTAAAATTTTATCACACAAAAATATATAATATATAAGAATATATCTGATGGTTTGGTCAATTATTAAACCCACATATGATATAATATAATATGAATCTATTATAATATATAACATATTTTATATGTTAACTTATTCGATAATATCATCCTATACATTAGTAAACTAAATATTATTAAGGTTTAAGGTATAATGTATATTTATCGTGTATATTATGTTACTAAATAAGATACATTATTAGCTCATATATTATCAATACACATACATAATTTATAATAATATATGATACATAATTACATACTATCTCATTAAATCATAATAGTTAGTACCATACATGTTAGTAAATTATATATGTAATTAAGCATTTGAGACACCAAGTTATAAACATATAAAATACATGAAATATCAAAAAAAAAAAAGTACTCATATATAATATTGATTTAACCTATTAAGATGTATAAGATATAAATAAATATTAGTTTAATTATTAAATCAAATACATTATTAGCTCCTATATTATTAAGGGACACATATAACACATGATTCATATTATATTGTCAAACTATATACATTGGTAAATCATATATTTTTAAGATATATATAATATATTATATGATATATAAATGTACATTTACATAATACAATATTGGAGTTTGGAACATTTATGATTAATAAAAGGATTATTTATATGTATATATAAGATATTAGAAATTAAATATTATATATATATTTATATATATATAAAACATAAAATATATATTTACATTATATAATATTTAACATAAAATATATAATATATATTTACATATAATATAAATCTAATATACATATATATATATGTTATTAAAAAATTACATCTATATGTCTAGGCTCGTGAGCCGCGAGCCTAGACACATTAGGATCGAGATCGACTCGACTGTATGATCGAGCTCGCCCAACTACGATCTCAATCCGAGCCAGCTTGAGCTCAGTTCGCTGAAATCGCAAGCTGGCTCGGCTTGTTTGAAGCCCTAGCCGAGATCCAGACGAGGCATTTTCTGTGACACCCCGTTCGTTCGTATGTACAGGTTTATGTCACGTGTGAGTTTACTTCACGTAATTCCGCTTCTTTAATTCTATTTATGTATTTATAACTTGATTTAATTGATATATTTGATATAATTTGATTTAACTTGATCTAGATGTTAGGAATAGTGCCCTTAAAGCCGATATGTAATAGTCCGCTTTGTACTTTTCCCTTTGTAAATCACAGACAATCTTTGAATAATAAACGAATTGAGGCAACACTTATTTATATGCTCTTGTTTAATTGTATGATTACTTTAACTGTGCTTGTATAAGAACTCTCCTAATCTTAATGACTTATAGGACTCTATCACTTAAGCGAAGTGGTTCATGAAAGTTGGAACGAGCCCTATATCACATAAGTCATGATTAGAAATCACTCCAAGCTGATGAGTCCAAAAGGCAGTGTGAGTGTCGATATGACTCGTTCGAGGCTTGCTCGTATGATCACGCCCTTAAGAAGGACCACCTTGTTTCATGGGGTGCAAAGTGTATGCTTGATATGTGTGTGATACATGGGGGTGCTCACTTATTCCAAGTGGGTACACTGAGGTGTCCCGTGTGAGAAGATTCCTAAATGGGAAAAGAAGTTTCTATTTCTGGAAATAGAAACTTTTAGATTAGGAAATATCTCACAAGTCATTGATGTGATTCAGTAGTCCTTAGACTTGAGATTCCATCTATACTTTGTGAGCTAACTCTGCAATCTTAGGTGTAAGCTTTAAAGGATGTCGCCCGACACAGCTGATTCAAAGCCTATGCTGGGGCTGCACAAGTAGCACATGGAAGCATATGAGAATCAATAAAGGACCTACACTTGCATAAGCAAGTTGATCTCTTATTGTGTAATTCATTCATATGCCATCGAGGAGACCTTGGTCAAGGCAGTGGATCGAGATCAAGAAATGGGTTTATTGGATCGAGATCAAACGGATATGAAATGAACTTAACTTTAAGATCGAGATTATTAGAGTTCTAATTATTCCCTTACCCTAGATCTTGAATGAGATATAGGCTGTAGGAGGACCTTATTTCACATATGTTAATGACTTAAAGGTTTTTTCGAATTGATACATTCTTATTTAGCTAGGGGTCACACACCTGTTGTTAGACTATGGTAGTGTGATCTGTGGACCGATTAATTAATAAGGTATTAATTAATTAGGGTCACTGCTAATTGAACTAAGAACCTAGAGGGTCACACACAAATGCCCGGTCATGGGGGTTAAGGCTTGAATCGATTAAACGAGTTGATCGAACCAACAAAGTATTGGAAAAGGGCCACATGTGTGAAACTCACGTGTGGGGCATGTGTCCTTACGTGACACGTGTCACGTTGTGGTGATGATTAAATAATTAATTTGATTAATTATTTAATGGACTTTAATTTAATTATGAGATAATGATTTTCTGTCATCCGAACTATGACCCATTTTCCAATTCACCATCTAAACTATTTCGACCTCAATACCACCATACAAACTATTATTTCTTGACAAACCACCATCCCGACTTATTTTTTAGCGGTTTTGACTAAAAAATACCACACATGTGATATGGTGTGAGAACACCAAGGGTAAATCCATGGAAAAATAACAAAGAGAGATAGATTTACATGTGTTAAAATATTCAAAACTGCTGAAAAAATAGTCAAAACAGCTGAAAAATAATCAAAACCGCTGAAAAATAAGCTGGGATGGTGGTTTGTCAAGAAATAATAGTTTGTATGGTGGTATTGGAGTCGAAATAGTTTAGATGGTGAATTACAAAATGGGTCATTGTTCGGATGGCAGAAAATCATTATCTCTTTAATTATTAATTATCATTAAAGTTCTAATTTGGAGATATTAAGTTTAATAAAGAATTAATTAATTATTAGCATCAAGTTATTTATTGTGAATAAATATATAATTAAAATATCTAAAGTTGGTCAAAAGAAAACTTTTGGTCAAAGTAGAAAAACTTTCTTTCCAAGTAAGAAATCTCTTTGCTTCAAGGGTAAGGAATCCCATTCCTACAAGGAAGAGGGGTTCGAACCCCATGATGATTGATAGCAAATCTCTCCTTCTCCAAATTATATCATACAAACCCTAGAGACCCTAAACACTAAATACAATACTAGCATCCTCCCTGTTTAGATCGTGATCGAGGTTGGTGTGGATTATTACTTTAGAGGGCTGCTATCTTGAAGTCTTAAAAGATTTGAAAGGAGCTCGTGGGACTTGCCGCTTAAAGCGAGTTTGAAGGCGGCTCAAAACGTGTCAAGAAAGACTCGATCTAAGTAAGTTCTTGAATTCCTACGAATCGGGAATAGGAATTGCAAGTCTAGATCTCGCTTTTAGGGAAAAAAAATTAAATTCTGCTGCATTACTTTTCGTGTTTTTCCCAACACTAAATGCCTAACTTGATTTGAAATAATTTAAAATGATTGATACGTGCATATTTGTTTAAATTTGGGACTTAGAATTCCTATGTTTTACCCCACTATTTGATTCAATTGCTTAATATTCTATGCTTTCCGTAGGAAATGTAATTTGGAGAGGCTTGAGGAGAATTTACAAGAAAAGGGGCTGCCACGCAAGCCCACAAGCCAAGGCCAAGTTGAAATCTTAAGTTGTGAGAAGCCCATGTAATTAAGAGCCCACAAAGTCATCAATGTCCACTCTCCCAAAACGTTACAATTTAACAAAGCATCAATTTTGGATTTATGGGATTAGCGGCAGCATTCATTTTCGGGAGTTACATGGTGTGGTTAATGGATGATTAGTGGCTAGTGGACATGAAGATTAATGTGTAACTCATGGTGTTAGTGGTAGTGATGATTGACAATCATGGCATGAAAATGAAGAATGAGGGGAAGCACATTTTGTTTGGCATGACAACACCACTTGAAGAGAATTGATGACAGTCCCTATTGATGGCATTACGTGGGGAATATGGAGCAAAAGGGTTGATACTCCTTGGCACTACATAAAGCACGCAACCGGGAAGAGATTTCGGGCATCACTAGTTCATTTCCTCTTTTCTTAGCTTAGTTGAATATTATGTTTTCCATTTCATATTTGTCTTTAAATTTCGTTATGAGTAGCTAAGTTATCTTTTAGTTGGGATTTTTCAAGCATGTGTTAGATTGTGTGAGACAATTTGTTTGGGGTTGATTAATTCAAGTTATCCGTTTTATTTTCGATTTCATGCCATTGGGTTTTGCCTTATTCTTTGATTTTGGCGCCGAATCTTAGAGTTAGCAATTCACATACATCTAGTCAATTCATTTGGTGGAGTCTAGCCGGGCAATTAACGAAGTAGCAGTCAACACTAGGTTGTTAAGTTCGGCTGATTTTGTGTTGTGGAATATTACGGTCTAATTAGGCGAAGTAGGAGTTTCTACTTAGTCGATTAGGGTTAGTGTTTCTTTAGATCGTAAAGCAATTAGTTAATTGAATCTTTGAAGGAGTTTCTGAAAAGGTTATTAGCTAATTAGAGAATAGTCTTTAGGAGTTTCTTCATATTATTCTAAAAATACGAATAAGCGAGGGAGCCTAAGGTAATTGGTAACTATAGCTAGCCTAACGAGGAGTTAATCACCCTGTCCGTGATCATAGTCTGATGCATGCGTAGGAAAATCCCGGCTATTTGTTATCTACTGAATTAATCTAAGTGTCAGCTGCGTTTAGTTGTTAATTATTTGTTTATTTAGTCTCGTTTTGTTTATTTCATTAGTTTAATCCAAAACTTGATAAACCCCCCCTATTTTAATTGTTCGTTTTATTTTCTTGGCAGATTAAAGGAGTACAAATTCGTCCAATCCCCGTGGATCGATACCCGTTGCCACTATTATACATTTTAATCGTGTGCAATAATTGGGACTTATTATTGGTGGTCTCGACACCTATCAATTTTTGGCGCCGTTGCCCGGGAATTAGTTTTTAATTGACTTTGTTTCTTTTCTTATGCCTAGGAACCTTCGTTCGGGACAACTAGTTGCATACGATCCCGAGACCGAAAAGACCGCTAAGAAGATTAGGAAGTGAACCAAACAAAGGAAAGAACAAGCAGCAGTTGGTGAAAGTTCGAGTCCGTTTGAACTGGACTCGGACATTGAAACTGAACAGCAGTTGGAATTTGAAGAACAGACTGTCAGTGAACCTGACAGTGATCACGGACAGGATATGGCTCAGAACAGAACACTTCGGGAGCTTGCCCGACCTACTGAGGCACAACATCCACTCTGCATAACTTTTCCAGAACTGCAAGAAGGCTTCGAACTGAAGTCGGGACTCATCCATTTGTAGCCAACTTTCCGAGGGTTGGAGAATGAGGACCCAAACAAGCATCTTAAGGAATTTCACCTTGTGTGCACGTCCATGAAGCCACACAATGTGACGGAGGATCAAATCAAGTTAAGGGCTTTTCCCTTTTCATTGCAAGATGCGGCTAAAGAGTGGCTATATTACTTACCTTCGGGTACGGTCACAACTTGGGCGGACATGTCAAGACAATTCCTTGAGAGATACTTTCCGGCTTCTCGTGCTACAAACATTAGGCGAGAAATTTGTGGCGTGAAGCAAAGGGATTCCGAGAGCCTCTACGAATATTGGGAAAGGTTCAAGAGGTTACTAGCAAGTTGCCCTCAACATGGAATTTCGGATCAATTGGTCATTCAATATTTCTATGAAGGACTAACTCCGATGGAACGTAGAATGATGGATGCCGCGAGTGGCGGAGCAATTGTTAGCAAGACACCAGCCGAAGCTAGAGAGCTCATATCGACCATGGCTGTAAATTCTCAACAATTTGAAGCTCGGCAGGACACCCCCCAAAGGGTGAATGAGGTAAATACTAATTCACTTGATAAAATTGAGTCTTTGCTAACAACCTTGGTGCAGAAAATGAATGTAGGTCCTACTCCACCGGCAAGAGTTTGTGGCATTTGCACTAGCCCCGCTCACTTCACTGATGCATGCCCAACTCTACACGAAGAGACATCTCGGAATGTGAATACCATTGGATACCAACAAATGAAGTTTGATCCCTATTCAAACACCCATAACCTTGGATGGCGAAGTTACCCAAGCCACAGCTATGCAAACAACCAACCGATCAATCAGAACTTCCATCCGATACCACCACCACAACAGCCTTCAGGCTCAGGTACATCTCTTAGTGATATTGTCCATATGCTAGCTACTAACACTGAGAAATTTCAACAGGACACTGCGATGAGATTTCAGAAGGTGGAAGAGAGTATAAAGAGTTTGGAGATTCACGTGGGACAAATTGCATCGTCGGTCAGCAAAGTGGAGACCCAAGGCAAACTACTATCGCAAAAGCTTGACTTAAGGCACAACGTGAGTGCGATTATGGTGCAAAACGGAAAGGAATTAAAGCCTCCAGTCGACAGGTATCCCAAATATGACCAGGAACAGGGCACTAATTCAGAAACTGAGAAGAAGGCTGAGAAGGATCCTGCCAGAGATCACAGACAGAATTCCAGTCCAGCTGAAGTCTATCAGAAGCCTCAGCCACTGGTAGTTCCACCACCATTCCCTGAAAGGTTCGTTCAGAGAAAGAAGGACAAAGAAAATAAGAACATCTTGGCTCCTTTTGAAAAAGTTGAAGTGAACGTTCCACTCCTTGAGGCCATTAAACAGGTTCCACACTACGCAAAATTTCTTAAGGAATTGTGCACCAACAAGCGTAAGTTGACAGGTAATGAGAAGGTGAGAATGTTTCAGCAGTTTTACAAAGAAAATTACCTCATAAGTGTCACGACAAAGGTATATTTTCCATCCCATGCAAGATAGGACATATTGGTATTGGTAAAGCTATGTGTGATTTAGGATCTTCTATCAATGTGATGCCTTTGTCTGTCTATAATTCTTTGGGTCTTGGTCCATTAGCTAGTACCGGAGTCATTATTCAATTAGCTGATCGATCAATTGTGTATCCTGAAGGTGTTTTAGAGGATGTCTTAGTTCAAGTTAATGGATTGATTTTTCCTGCTGATTTCTTTGTAATTGACATGGAAAACAATTATTCATCCGAGCCCTCTGATATCTTATTTGGTAGGCCTTTCCTTAGTACAGCTAAGGCAAAGATAGATGTGCATAGCGGTTCATTAACCTTAGAGTTTGATGGTGAAGTAGTAAAATTCAATGTTTATGATTCCACTAAGCATGTTGATGATGTATCTAGTGTTTATAGTGTTGATGTCATTGAGAATTTGACTCATGAGGATCTTGGTTTAAATAATAACATTGAGTTGAATTCTACTATTTGTCATGACATATATGTTGATGTTAATCTTGATAAAGTTCATACTTTAGAAGGCATTATGACTACAAGTTCAAAATTTGAACCTATTGAGCTATCTCGGTCTGAAACTAAACTATTACCTTCTATTTTGCAGGCTCCAACTCTAAAACTCGACAAGCTACCTGAGCTTTTGAAACGCACATATCTGGGAGAAAAGGAGCCACGGCCAGTGATCATAGCTAGAACGCTTGACAATTTGGAAGAGGAAAAACTGGTCGGAGTACTTCAAAAATACAGTAAGGCAGTTGAATGGACCATCACACATGCCAAGGGACTGATGCCTTTGGGGACTCCAAATGACCCGAAATCCTAACCTTACCCAATTTAACCCCTCTATAACCCGTTTGAGACCCTTTTGGATGAAATTCAGCCCTTTTCTCTCTCATACACCCATCACCAATGCAGGAACCAAGAGAGAAGGAAGAACCACTCCTTGCCATTTTCATACCATTTTTAGCTCAATCTTGGTCATCTTCCATTCTTTCTTCAAGTTAAGGTAAGCAATGTGTTCTCCATCTCCTAAGTCTTCTTTTCATCCATGAAATCTTTGTTTTGATCTTGTACGAGCATGAGTATGAAGTTGATAATGAATAGTTTGGGTTTAAAGTCATTTCTGAATTTATGAAACAAGCATGTGTTATATGAACTTTTAAGTGTGTTTCCTTAATCTCTTGAGCTTCTATGTTGCTTTTATGAACTTAGCATTTATGGTAATTGGTTTATATTCAATCCACCATTAATGAGGGTAAAGCTTGGAGCTTGATAACTTGAATCTTGTTGGAATTCTTGCACTTTTTGGATGAAAATGTGATGCTATGATCTTAGGATGTTGTTTTCATGAGTTTAGTGTGGTTTTTGCATGAAAATTGTGTTGCCTTGTTGCTACCTTAGACGTCCCCTGTTGTTGTTGTTGTAGTATAAGATTTGATCAAGTTATGTATCTTATGAGTTTTATGATTAATGTTATGTTGAATTGGCCGTGCCGGCATTTATTATGTATCTATCCCGTATAATCGTTGAACTGTATGCATGCTTCCACTTTAAATGTTTTTATTTGACGTGCTCTGAGTTCATTTTAGCTCCGCCTAGCCTAGATTGTGTGTCGGTCTCCCGTTCGCTTAGACTTGGGCATAGGACTTCCATTTCATATGTGTGTTCGGGTTTAAGTGCGGGGGATGCGCTCCGGGCGCTACATTTTCATCTCGCAACAAAAGTTTTTCCTTGATCTTTCTTGCTGAGGTTGGCCTTCTTGAGTGTAAGCCAGTCGACACTCCAATAGTTGTCAACCATGGATTGCAGATAGTAGAAGGTGCAGAAGACATAAATAAGGGTTAGTATCAACGCCTATTTGGGAAATTGATCTATCTTTCCCACACTGGCCTGGATGTAGCCTATGCAGTAGGAATCCGTAGTCAGTTTATGCATCGCCCTCAGAAGGAACGTATGGATGCAGCACTGAGGGTGTGTAGATACTTGAAGGGGCATCCGCGAAGAGGGGTTCTGTTTCAGAGACACGGGCACTTAGACATCAAAGCTTATACCGATACAGATTGGGCAGGAAACCCAATAGATAGAGGTCAACTTCTGGGTGTTTTGCATTAGTTGGAGGGAACTTGGTTACTTGGAGGAGCAAAAAGTAGAAAGTAGTGGCAATTTCGAGCGCAGATGCAGAGTTTCGGGGCATTGCATGAGGAGTAACTGAGGTCCTATGGCTGAGGAAGTTGCTCACGAAAATTAGGTTTTCTGCAGGAGGAGCCTGCAAGTTGAGGTGTGATAACTGGACTGCAATTAGTATATCAAAAAATCCGGGATAACATGATCGTACCAAACACGTGGGGGTGGATAGACACTTTATTAAGGAAAAACTGGAAGAACGGGTCATTGATATTCCATTCGTGCGATTTGAGGATCAGTTAGAGCATATCTTGACAAAGGCTGTAAATGGGAGGATTTTCAGTGAAGTTTTGAGCAAGTTGAGCATCGTAGATCCGATACTCGACTTGAGGGGGAGTGTTAGGAAAGTTACAAATTAGGGATTTATATATATCGTATGTTTGACTTTCCTAGATTAGGAGGACTCTTGTATATTATATAGTGTAAACCCTTCTTGTATTTAGTACGATACAAAATTGAAAAAATAAAGAAATTCTTCCCGAAATATGTTTTCCTCAAAGTTTAACATGTGGTGCCAATCGCTTGGGTTGCTACAGAAGGGCTTTAGTGGGTTGGTTTAGAAATTATTAATTAAATTTATAATTTATAAGTTTTAATTTAATCATTATAATTTAATATTTAACTAACCATTAAAAATGTAATAAATATAATAATTTAATATTTTGGCGGAAAGACCAACCTCAAAACAAAAGGTGGAATTAAACAAGCCTAATTCAAAAGAAGTGAGATTTAAATTGAGAACTGTTTTATTATGAGATTAAAAATGTAACTTTCTCTTGTACAAAATGGACTTAACAATACAAATTTAATTTCTATCTAAGAATTGGCGGAAGGATCAACAATAAAAAAACTAAAAAAAAAATTGAATCAAATGAATTTAATTTTAAAAAAAGGGACTCGGATTTTAGTTCAAATGGATCAGGTTTGGGTTCACTTAAACAAAGTCTCGGGCTTGTGGATGTAAAAAATTACGTTGAGAGAGGTATTCATAAAACCCGCTTTAAGTATCTCGGGATATTAATATCTCACTCAATTAGATGGAGGATTTTAACAAATTAAAAAAGAAAAAATGAAACTTATATTAAAAACCATCGTATCTGATAAGACCAAAATATAATTTGCTTAAAAGATTAAAGTTAAAATTGACTCAGTGGGTGAAACACCCCTTACTATACTTTTTTTTTTAATACACACACCCCAAGTGGTCAAGGAATTCGAACTCCGGATCTTACCTCCGATAAACCCTCAGACCACTTAACCAATCCCCTGTTGACACACCGCTTACTATACTTTTTTTTTTTTTTAACACACACACCCCAAATGGCCAGAGGGATTTGAACTCGGATCTTTGTCTTCGAGAATCAATCCTCAGACTACTTGACCAACCCCTGTTGGCCACCGCTTACTATACTTGAATATAGATACATACCATCAAATAACACAGCTGTTAAAGTCCTTAACTGCGCAGCCGCATCAACAACGAGCCGCCAAGCATTCTAGAAAATTTATTCGAAATTGAAGAGTTGCCCTAAATTGATTAGAAGAGAAGTCAAAAAGCACAGCACAGGTCACAGAGTGATTGCAGATGAAACGACAACGTTTTACACGTGCCACCTAAGCATCTCCGGTTATTTCATTAGGAGAAAAGTTCAGTAAAGCAATAAAGCGGTTGAAGATATAACGCCGTCGTTTTACACATGCTAATTGCGATATAACGCCGTCGTTTTACACATGCTAAGTGCCACCTTTCAAGGAGCTCTCCCCACCCACGGAACGAAATCCCCAAACAGTGCACATAAAACACAGAAGAGAGAAGACAACCAACAAAAGTACAAAACCATACAAACGCAGAGAGAACGAGCATGGCGTCATTAGTATTGCCCGTACCCAAGACGTCTTCACCCTCTTCTCTATTCTCCCGCTGCACTTTCTCCAACCCCGCCTTCATTCACGGACGAACCTCCGCTCCAAGCACCGTCGTATGTTCTCAGTCGATCTTCTGTTTTTTATAATTGTTTTATTTGTAAAGTTCTTTTGTTGTAGAACCCTTCTAAAGACCTTCAAATATGGGCTGCACATTCAGTTTTCAAAATTTTATTTTTTCCCTTTACAAGTTTTGTTGATTTGTGACTGTCTGAATTTGTTAGCCTGGAAATTTTTGCTTTTTGGTGATAGAAATGTGAGCTGACAGAGCCGGTGAATGGAAGGCCTTGTGTTCCTGTTCTCAGCGATCAGATATTACCGAAGTTACACTCGAACCGGTTGGAGACGACGGTGAATAAGAACAGTAATAACAAGATCAAAATATTCTCTGGTACAGCTAATTCCGCACTTTCTCAGGTGAATTAGCTTGTGTATATTTTCATTCCTTGAGATGATTGTGTGTTCTGTTAGCACTGGATTTTTCATTATGTTATTTGCTTGTTCTTGGATTTCATTTCTTTGCATAAGAGTCACGGTTTTCATATTTTCGGAGCTTTCAAAGTTATTAGTAGTTAATTATTTGCATGTTTTATTTGTTGTATGGATGCTTCTTTATTCTATGATGTAACAGTGTTTTCTCTTTTCTTGTTCAGTGTCAAATATAATCATCATTTTACTTCTATATTACATTTGATACAATGGCCTTTGTATAACTTAGGAAATTGCATGGTATATGGGCCTCAACCTTAGCAAAATCCACATCAAGCGGTTTGCTGATGGAGAGATTTATGTTCAGTTGCAAGAGAGTGTTCGTGGATGTGATGTATACCTTGTCCAGCCCACCTGCCCCCCAGCTAATGAAAATCTTATGGAGCTTTTGGTAATGATAGATGCATGCCGAAGGGCTTCTGCGAAAAATATAACTGCTGTAATTCCATACTTCGGATATGCGAGAGCCGATAGAAAGGTGATCTTATTAATATTGTACACATTCATGTGTTCTTATTCCTTTAAGCTTGATGGATATTAAAAACCTCAATCAATCCATCTATATATGATGGATAGTACAATCTTTACTAAAAGCTTGAGTGTTTGGTAAAGAAAATCATTAAATATTTAAATATCTCAACAAGCCCCCTCAAGTGCTGGCACACTTCTTTTTGTCTAGCTCTTGCATGTGAAAACTCTTTTTTTATTTTTTGACAAATGGGTGATGGTGAGGATTCGACTACATGAGCTCTTTGACCTGAACTCTGGCACAAATATTGAAATGAACGTCTCTTCTAAGAGCTCTAGCTCTTGCATGTGAAAAGTTTTCCTTTTTTTTGACAAATGGGTGATGTTGAGGATTTGACCACATGACCTCTTTGACCTAGACTCTGGTACAAATATTGAAATGACCATCTCTTCTAAAAGCTTGAGCTTTTAGTATGGAGAATCATTATATATTTAAATATCTCAACGAACTTTAATATCTCTACAGATACAAAATACTCTTGCGTGGAAAGTTTAGTGAATAAGTTAATTGGGAAAGAAATATGAGAAAGCCTTCTCAACTTCACACTGTTAATATGTTTTAATGTTGTTATATAGACCCAAGGACGTGAATCCATTGCTGCCAAATTAGTAGCCAATCTTATCACAGAATCAGGTGCAGACCGTGTTCTTGCTTGTGATCTCCACTCTGGCCAGTCCATGGGTTACTTCGATATTCCTGTGGACCATGTATACTGTCAGGTATTTGCTTAAATAATTTCGTGGTTATTACTTTTTGTTTATTTGAATATTCACATTAATCATTCATGTGTTGTTTTGTTTTTCCTTTTATTTTTCTGCAAAAGCCTGTGATCCTTGATTATCTTGCGAGCAAAAAGATATGTTCAAATGACTTGGTAGTGGTTTCACCTGATGTTGGAGGAGTTGCAAGAGCACGAGCTTTTGCCAAGAAATTATCTGATGCACCTTTAGCCATTGTTGACAAAAGGCGTCACGGACATAATGTTGCTGAGGTAATTTTATTCTTCCAAATTAGCTCTGCCCTTTTGTTCTTTTTCTAGTAGATATGTCCATTGATCAAACAGATTTCTGCCCTTTTCATTTTTTAGATTGTACTAGACTAGCTATGAGGCATGAAAGGTAAAATGATGTAGTTTTGACTGCATGTTAATTTAGCAATTTTAGGTTGAGGATTGCAGGTGTTTAATATGTCTGGAGGTTTGTGCAGTGCAATTAATGCTTCATTTGTTTGTTTTAATATGATCAAAGGCCATTGTCGTTATTTAGAGAATGGTGTGTAAATTTAATAGGACTGCAGAAGACCATTGAAAGAGGGTTTTGAGTTATTCTGTAAGAAATGCCACCAGTTCTTACCCTTAGATGGTTTAGGATTCCTGTGCTAGTCAGCATTAGGAACCTCAAATGTATGCTGACCTGATATTGGACATTTATTGAACCAAAAACCATTTCATCTTCTTGAACTCTTCTACCGATAATTTTGCATTATTTGACAAATCTTACCCAGTTAGTATCTTCCTAAAACTTGTGAAAATTTTTCTCTACAATACTCTTTTCTCATCCTTGTTATGATTTGCCTTTGATTTCTTCGCTTTACAACTTTTTGTTCATTTGCAGGTAATGAATCTGATTGGTGATGTAAAAGGAAAAGTTGCGGTTATGGTGGATGACATGATTGATACAGCAGGTAAGTAGAAATTACAGAAGAATAATCTTCTTAATGATCGTACGAATTTACTCTGGTATTGCCTAAACCTTTTTGTTTTCATATTAGTTGATCTTGGAAGGTGTAATGAAATTTTTTTATTGTAATCTGTTAAGTAAGCACCATTCTGGTTATTGTTCCAAGAATATGTTTGCTTCGTCCCTCGGTTAAGTTTTTATAGATTCAGTTATGAACATTGTGTTTGATTGTTTAATTCTTGATGATTTAAGGAAGCTGCATATATAGGTTATTCTTTTGATACATTTTTGAATTTTCTTTACAAAGCAATCAAAATCTTTCTAAATTTTAAGAAAGCAGAACTTGGACATTCAGGTCGGAAGACCTCAACCTTCATAACTGAGCTAGAGCATGGAAGGAACATATATTTGAAAAACTTTTTCCCCTAGAAGGACAATCGAATACTATCCTATGCTTTCTTAGAAGTTTGGTTCAGTTACCTATGCCTATTTGTTTTCTTATTTTTCCTGGAGAGTGATTGTGTTTCTAGTTTGTATTAGTGACCAACGCATGTGAAATTAGTGCAGCATTTGGACATGACAAATTAGAAACAATTTTACTGCTCACGTTACTCTTCTAGAGAGATGCGACTCAATCTTATCTGCTTGAGAGTTTTTATCGAGTTTCCTCCTCTTACTGAAGTCTTTGTTTGTATTACTTGAAGCTTTCCTGTCAACGAACATTGTTTCAAACCTCAGCTTTTACCCGTTGTATCCATAAATTTTTTGTCCCCAGAAAGTATCTGTTTATTGAAAATTGTCTCCAATTGCCACCACTCTTGTAGAAGACTATATCTCTGATTTGCTTATTCTGTGAAAGGGAACCTAATTCCCTTTCTTATTTAGACTTTGTATCTCATCAAGATGAATATTGTCCTGAATATCCAAACCTAATTATGCCAGCCTTTCGCATATACAGAAAGCTGTACTCTTCTAGCATTCCACCTACCTTCTTTTCACTAGAACTTCAAATCTTAGGAAAGAAATCCACATGTACCTATAGAAAAAGTTAAGGGATCCCAGTTATTCTGTTTGATGCTAGATACTGGTCTTGACAAGCTCCCAAGTTAACTATAACTCGTCCCTTCCAGTTGTTGGAAAGACAAAGTGACCAGTTCTTGTAGTTACAGACATCTAGTTAAACTGGCCGAGTAAAATTTCCATTTGAGAATGGCATGTTTGGTTATTCAAATCATGAATGGAACTTTAAAATCTCATGGCGGGCATACTGTAAGTCACCTTAGAACAAACAAGTGTTCTCTTACAAAGAACTAATAGTGTTACAATCTTCTCATTTGTGTCCACTAGAGATGTCAGCTCTTCCAGAAATTATTGCTGATATCATATTTAGTTGGACCATAAACAGCAAGAGTGCCTTGTCCTGAAGGTACTAAGGAGAACTGAATAGTTATTTGCTGATGTGTTTATCATTTGTACAAAACTTCACATCTCAGAATGCTAGTGAGGTTTCACATGATGAACATGCTTTTGTTGGACCATGAGAGCAGAATGCTTCTCTCTGCTCCTATATCAACACATTCCATCTTGGTTTCCTATATTAATAGCACATTGGGGTGTGCTTTTTCACTACCTTCTTCACTATTTGTCTCTTAACGGAGTTAAGTGTGGTTAACCTTTGCACCATCTATGACTTAAAGCATCTGTGCATCCTTTCCAAGCCTCTCCCTGTGATAAAACCTGTGTTTGTTGTCAAAACTATTAATGAATATAAGTTCACGTGCCATTCTAAGCCAAGAAGTGTAGCTGAATTTAGTGACCCTTGAATCTTGAATACTGAGCAACTGCTGAAGTTACACCTGTAATGTATAACTGAAAAGTTGTGAAAAGATCTGAGGAACCAGTTTTATTTTACAAGCACTTGGTCTGTCTTTCACTTGGCACTCTCTATTCTTGGTCGTTTTTTGTTGCACTTGTGTTTACACTTCCAATTGATTGAATTCTTTTTTTATTAATGATTTTTAAGCCGTGAAAGCTGACACATTTATTGCTTATTGCTCTTAGGAACTATTGCCAAAGGTGCAGCTTTGTTACATGAGGAAGGCGCTCGTGAAGTCTATGCATGCAGTACTCATGCTGTTTTCAGGTAAGTATCCATATCTGTAATCCGTGACTTTCTAACATTCAGGTAAGTATCCAATATCTGTTACTTTTTTAATATTCTTTTATGCATCATGGATGCTTAGTTCTTTCTAATCACGTAACAAATTACCATACACTAGTATAACCAACTTCCTTGTAACACAACTCTGTGTCCACCATTGCTGCAACTCTTAGTTGTCTAATGTTCAATGGTCATAGGTGGGTGAAGATGTCATCTAGCAAATGGAAATTAATTTACCCGTAGAAGTTAGGTGAAATTTATGTCTGTGAAGCAGATTCCAACAGGCTAATGGACCATTAGTTGCCAGTGATGCAGCTGATAGGATTGCTTATTCTTCAACTGTGGAATCTCCTTCCATTAGTACAAGAAGCAGAAACCAACAATCTAAAATTACTTACTGAGTCAGAGAAACAACTAACTTCTGAGGAACACTCTTTTTTCTAAATTTCAGATGCTTGATATCTCAATTCCATGTCATAACTAGAAGATACTTGACTCATATCTTTTCCAATAATTTAATTCTTTAATATTATTTGCAAGTTATCATATAAGGAATCCTTAAGGAATATTGGACTAAAGCTTCCTGAACGATGAAAATGATTGATAACCCGGCATTAGGAATAGCATCCTTGTACACTAGTACCCTGTTACATGTCAAGGGTTTTGACTTGTCACTTAGTTACAGTCTATTCAGGATTTCATTTATGATGAGAAAACGATGTGTTTTCAGTTGATGCTCCATGTACTTGTTCCATTTCACATGCTGCTTTGATTCAAAAATAATATATTGATTTGTTTCTTTCACAGCCCCCCTGCAATCGAGAGGCTGTCGAGTGGCCTGTTCCAGGAGGTCATTATTACAAATACGATTCCGGTAATGGAACAAAATTACTTCCCACAACTGACGGTTCTGTCCGTTGCTAACCTCTTGGGAGAAACAATATGGCGAGTGCATGATGATTGTTCTGTGAGTAGCATTTTCCTGTGAAAAGCAATATTCATAAAACTCTATGGGGATTACAGTCTATTCTTTTGTAGCTGATGGGAGGCCTTTAAGGACAGCTTTTTCGGTTGAAATTCACATTCTTTTAACTTCCATTCCGTTGTATTTCCAATTTGTTCACCGTGAACATCAGGTACCAAGTCTTGGCTAGTCGACCAAACTGCAGTTTGGGCACAATTTTTGTTGCTTGTTGAGATTTGGCTGCCATTCTCAAATAGATATGCGTGAGAAAAGGCGATTTCCTGAAGTCGGGGGTTTTTAAATTCCCAACTCCATATTATTTTTCCTGCTATCTTTTATTTACTAAATGCAGGTGTTGTTCAAGTGATCTATATAAACAATAGCAATGAAATTAAGCTTCAATAGGGTGATCTTAAACATGTGACTTGATATTAAGAATTTAAGATAAAAAGAAAACGCAGGACTTTTGTCTTTACAAAATAATTCAACCACTAACTCAACCAAATTCTAGGAAATAGATAACTAACAAATCAATATTTCATGAAAAAAATAATTTCCTGTGTAATAAGGATAAACAACTCCTAACAACAAAAACGAGAAAATCAATCAAGGAAAACAGAAAAAAACATCAGAAATTAACAACTTAATTATGATGCATGGATACGGATATAGTGCTAAAATGACACAATACGAATTTTTTTTTTATTTTTCACGTGAGGAGTGTCGGACATGGTGTCAGGCACGATATGACAAAATGATATTTTTAGAAGTGTTGGCTCATCATAGCAACTTAACTACCTTGCTTGAGTGTACCTCATGAAGAATGAATTTCAAGTATCTACAGAAGGCCAAATCAATTGTCCATTATTGCAAAGATCTCAGAGAATGTTTCTCTTCCATGTAAAATTGAATTAGTTGAAATTTTAATTGTTGGTGTAGCACTCCAAACGGTGGGCACCACATCCCTCGCATTAGAGTCCGACACATATAATGAAATAGAAAATTCGTACACGCGTCAAATCATAACGAATGAGTGACAAAGAAAAATTTCACCTAAATTAGGAGGTTTAGACCCTAAAGCAGAGTGTGCATTAAACAAACATACACGTGCGGAAGCGATTTAAACAAAAACGTATCAACCATCAACCATATACGTATTCGCTTATACAAATCTTACATATACTTGCCCACCACAGGCCAAAAGAAATCAAACATAATCTCCAAAGCCATAGCTAACAAGAGTATTCAAATTTACAAGAATTTAAATCAGAAGGTGTGAATGTAATGCAAACTCGAGCTACAACACAAGTAAAACTCTGGAGACAAACTTGCCGCCTAGCTCGAACCTTAACCTGTACCTGCAACTCGAGAAACAAGGGGGAAAAAGAAACAACGAAGAGGGGCCAGTCCTCACGACTGGTGAGGGAGCTAACACACACACCCATACATATATATATACGAGCAAAGCAAATATCAAATCCTAAAGCTCATGAACCGAGGTATGATTTTTGCAATCTAAAATATTTTCCCGTGATAATAGATATAAAAGAGAGTTTAGGGTCGAAGGTCAAATCAACCAATTTTAGTAATTAAGAATCCAATCCCGTTTCACGAACCACATAAAAGTCAAACTAACTCGGCGAGTATGAGTTCTCCAACCAAACTCCTCAAATTCAAACGTACCAAATTCAAATCCAAACAAACAAATCAACCTTACATCCAAATGATGGAAAGGGTCACAAGCCCTAAACCATCTGTTCAAAGTTCGTACCGAGATGGGGGCTAATTACTCCTAACCGCTCCTTCGACGGTGTCTCCGTAGGCTCAAGAAAACCTACCTTCCTCTCAACTTCCCGAGGTTGGGTAAGCCCTCTCAAATGGAGATGTACACAGGAGGTGAGTCCGGCGATCCCATGGCCGTCCTGGATGCTCCTTACCCACATCTCCGAAACCCAAACAACTTCAAAGTTCAAACGTACCAAACCTATCTTTAAAGGTCAAAGCTCGCTACAAACACACACACCAACCCTTTTTAAAAACAAATGAAAATACATCTTACATATACATAAAAACGTTTTCAAGGTTCTCATAGCAAATGGAACAAGTTCCCAAAGTACATGTCCAACACGTATCTATACATAATATACTTAGGTCACATGCGGGCTCAAAACACATTTAGGGTTTTAGGTCGTAATAACTAAAAAGAAAGAAAACCTCACCTGAGCAAAAGTAGCGAATCGAAAGGGGTCAAACCAACACCTACGGAGTGGGCTCATCACCAACGTGATGCTTCTCTGAATAAAACAAACACCAAAGATACACTTAGACTCAATATGAACCAATTAGAAGCTCGTGCGTATGCGTATGAAGGCAAATAATGCAATGCAAGCAACAAAAGTTCGTCACTAAGCTCCCAATTTGCAAACCTCAAGAATTTCAAGATGTCAACAACACCAAGAACAAGAAGCTTCGACGACCAAAATCAATAACGGTGCCCACTCCAACGACACCAATTCATTGCTCTTATTGTCGAGGCCCGAATCATACGGAGGAGGATTGTAGGAAGAAATCGGGTAGATGCTTCAAGTGTGGAGAGTTAAGACACAAAGTGAACGCTTGCCTAAGGAATAAGAATCTGAGACCTTTGAAGCGCTGTGGTTCCGAGATTCCGGTTCGAGCCCAAGTTGATGCATTAGAAGGTGAAAAAGTCGATGTCGAGCTTACTGCCGCCATGGTGAAAGGTACACTAAGCATTCAAGGCATCTCATTCATGCATACTTTTATCTCTGGGAAACCCACTTGTTGTTTCCGCTTGCCTTGTTACTTCCTTGTGCTTGCTTGATATGTGCGTGTTTAGTTCTTCTTTTGTGTAAGCTCTCTTTTGGAGAGAGTTTGGATACGTAGAGTGTTCGGGAGTGTTCAGTGAGTTGTGAGGGCCGAGAGTTCCTGGCGGACTTATTTGAAGGCGCTTTGTTGAGGTACGGAGCTACCTTGGACCTGAATTGGTTGTTTAAGCACCGTGGTGTGTTGCTCTTAGGCGGTCCTTTTAGGCTCAACGGTATTTTCGGGTAATAGATTGAAGGCTAGCCCCGTTTATATCCTTCGTGGAAGCGGTTGGTTAATCCGGGATGGTACGACAAGCTATGTGGCTTTCCTTTGGGTTATCCAAAGGGTTGAGTCAAGCTTGAGTAGATAAAGACCGTGAAGGATTTTCTCGATGTTTCCTTTAAGGTTGGGATTCTTTACCACTTGACGAGAACATTGAGTTGTCATTGATCTTTATCCCGGAATTAAACCTTGTTCGAAGACTCCCGACCGGAGGGCTCCGACAGTTTTGTAGGAGTTGAAGACATAGCCCGATGAGCTCTTAGAAGGTGGTTCATCCGTTCAAGTACTTCTTTGTGGAGTGCTTTCGTCCTATCTAAAGAAAAAGATGGGATCTTCCAGATGAGCATAGACTGTAGCACCCCGGACGGTGGGTCACCACATCCCCCGCACCAAATCCCAATCCACATACGAGATTGAAAGCCCGTACATGAACCAAGCATAGGTGAACGAGAGATAGAAAAACTCACTCCTAAGTTAGGCGGGACTTAGACCCTTACTTCAAGATCAAACACCAAAACAAGTGCAAAAACGGAAGCATTCAAATCAAATTAGAACCATGCAAGAACAGTTGACGGGTTCAACTAGCATAGATACCTAATCCCGAATATAAACATAAATCATAAAAGCAACGGGTTCAATCTATCCCTAGAAGCCTGTCCCGAAATTCAAATCAAAACATAAACAATATGTATATATATTCATTCGTACAAACTTATTCAAATTACAAAATGCGTATGCGAAAGACTCAAACTTAAACAAAAGACTTGACAGACTCGAGGGACTCGACTCACGCCGCCTAGCTCGAACTCCAAAGCCAAACCTACAAACTAAAAATGTTGGGGAGGAAGAGGGTCAGTCACACTGACTGAGTGAGGTGTTACCCACACAGACCTATACATATAAGAGCACAACACGTTCAAATCATAACATTCATGAATACGGGGATAGTTTTTGCACACCAAAATATTTGCCCGTGATACATACGTATAGGGATTACTTTGCAAAACGAAACAAAACGTAGCTTAGCTTAAGCAAAACATATCTTACCTTACATATCATAACATATCATTTCGAAACATAACCATATTTTATCTTATTAATGAATCTATCCATGTTTCACGAACTTAGCTTAGCATACATACATATAAACTCTAAAGCACGGACATGCCTAAAAAATGGCCCGTGCAGTGTCCGACAGGTGTCAGAGACGGACACGGCTCCAACACGCCTCTGACACGTGTCGGACACGGCTGAAGGAGTGTCCGAAAAAAAAAAAAAAATTGGGACACGGTGTCGGAGATGGCGAGGTGGAGTGTCTGACACGGCTCGGACATGGCGGGACAAATTTGATCATTTTTTTATGCTTTTTTTAATATTTTTTGAATTTTTTGGAGAGAAAATTGAAATAACAAAACTTATTTTAGTTTTTAATATTATATATTTTTATAAATATTTTATGTTACATAGATTATACTTATAAAATATTTTTATTTTTATATAAAATATATTTATTTATATAAAATATAGTCGTGTTGGAGCCGTGTCGTGTCCTAAAATTTTGAAAGAATCCGTGTCACCGTGTCCGTGTTCATGCAACATAGCATATAAATTAGGCCCCCCCCCGACCCAAGAATGAACCACATAGACGCACTGCGTATGTTCATGCATATAAGAGATGCAATCATGTAGGCATAACACATATTCATATTATTTATATGAAAAGAAAGACATTACATATCTCAACATATTCATTTATAACCATATAACACGTTAAGAAAATGTTCATGCGCACAATTAATGCATATCACCACGTATAGATACATACCAAGGTGCACATGTGCTTTGTGCGAACAATTCACATTACTTAAGCAACATAAATTGCATATAAGAACAAGTACATACATATAAACATGATATAATAGGTTGGAAACAAGTTCGGAGGTGGAAAGGTATGAGAAAAATGGAATAAAAACACGAAAAGGGGTTCCAAGTAAAATTAGGCCAAAGCTGACAATTTTCTCGAATGTACAAGCTATAGTCAAACGGGCATAACATGAGTTTGAGAAATGATAATTGAGTTTTGTTTCTTGGATATGAACCAGAGCAGTAAACTATTTCTAAGTCATATTCAGCATAGCTTAAGTCTTAAGCCTTAAGATAATTTATAAGAATGAAAAACCATATTTCTAGGACTCGTAGCAAATGTAAGATGCAAACATAAATTGCGAAGACATCTTTTTTCATGACGATACATTCGTGGATAAGGCCAACAAACAAGGCTCAAATTTCGAAATACTGATGGTGAAGAAGGCCAAATTTAATTTATCACAAACTATTTTTTTCCTGCTAGGGTACAATCATTCAATGAGTAATTTTCATTTGATCCAATAAGGTTTTACCATCAAGTTTGCTTCTAATGACGAGCCTCACATATTCTTCATGGCTTAAACCCTTGTACTTCACACCATTTATTTTGACAAGATCTGGCAATGGCTCTATGTTTATTGCTGTATTTGGACTGTGAAATGCAGCTATGGAGAGTCTTTCCTTTTCAAAGTTGACAACAGCTCTATGTTCAATGCTACTATATTCACCATTGCTCATTATCTGCGATGCAAATCAATGACAAAAAAAAAATGATACTGAAAGAAAAGATTAAGAATCGAAATCAACTATTTTTATGTTGAAAAATCAAAAAACAAATAATTTTTTAAAGGTTATACTCAATCCAACCAAAAATTTAAAAAACAAAGGAACAAGATATTGAGAGATGTAGGAGTAAAACTCGTTACCTCCAAGATATCACCAATATTAACTACTATTGCACCAGAAATGGGTTGAACGGGTACCCATTTCGCACCTTTCTTGATTTGCAAGCCTTGAACTTCATTTATCTGAACTAGAAGTGTTAGCCCAGTTGCATCAGAGTGAGGGGCGAGTCCAATAACCTTGTCTGCTAGTACACAAGGTGGGTAGTAATTCATTCTTAGCCCTTGATTGGAATCTTTATCAAAGGCGCAGGTTAGCTTATGTGGCTCAATGTCAAGGTTTATAGCCATCCAATTCAGAAGTCTCAGGGCTATATCGTGCATCTCCTTTGAGTAATTGTGCAAAGTTGGCCTAATTAGATCCAAAGTAAATAAATAAAGGACGTCGTATGTACAAGAATCACAATTCAAGTGATGTGTAGTGTGTATCTTTTTCTTTGTTTCAGAAGGTGCTTGGCTGAAGTTATAAGTTCTCCAAAAGAACTTATAAGATATCCACAAATTTCTAAGTTCTTGTAAAATGTCCAACAAAATTTTTACTGAAAGAGCTTATAAGATGTTAAAGAGCATCTAAAACATTTTTTAAATAAATATAGGAATGTGTCAGAGTTAATTTAACAATCTTAACATATTTTCTTTATTTTTAGGGAGAATTACATCTGATTACCCTACATTTAGGTCTAATTACAATGCAGTCCATTATTATTGGGAAATTACATTTTAATCCCCAACTTTGAGAATCATTTTCCAAAAATACCCCTGATTTATTGTTAAATTCATCATTTATAGGGATCGTTTTGTTTATATTTGTAAACTTTAGGGATGATTTTTAATTTTTGTCATATATTCAATATAACACTCATAAAACTGTCAGGGACATAATTGTATTTTTATAAATCCTGTTAAGGGACCTCAGACTAAACAAAATTTATAAGGACTAAAATGTAATTTCCTGATAATGATGGACTGTGTTATAATTAAGCCTAAATGCAGGGTAATCGAATGTAATTCTCCCTTCTTTTTAACCATAAATTAATTATAAAATTGCCATTTTTCATATCTTATAAGTTCTTGACCTTTTTTTTCCATATGAGAAAGACGTTCAACGGTTCAAGAGTTTTATTTATCTGTACGAGTGCAAATTGGATGTCCCAAAAAAAAAAATGGGATGACTATAATTTCATTTTAAAAATTAATTGTTGGATCAAACCGTAAGAATTTACGTCCAAAATTTGTGATATACATGTTGCTACCTACATCTGTCGGAAGGGATCTTGTCGCAAGTAACATTTGACTACTTATAAAAATTTTAAGGGCCTTCCTACCGGGCAATTCGTAATTTCCGTTAAAATATTTTAAGTCAATTACAATGACGGGTGTATGTGCAAGTTTTCAAATTTTAGAAAGAGTATTAAGTCAAAATTCAAAAGTAAATGTAATTAACCCTTTATAACAGCATAACATAATCATCAAAGTATGTATCTTTTTAGAAATGAAGCAATAAATATTCAAAAAAATTCACACGAATGAATACATACCTGAAGTCAGGCGGAGAGTTGGGCCAGAATGCCAAGTTTCTTAGACGAATTGGGAGAGACATTACGACGAGCATATCACCCCAATCGAGCTTTTGATCTTCGGAAACAACAAATGCTTGCCCGTACCCTTCTATGTTATTTGACTGTTGAGTATATCTCATCTTCTCCTCTAAAGGCAGCTTAAAGAACTCCTTTGTTACTAACTTCATTTCTTCGATCACTTGAGTTGCTCCATGATTGATCAACTGTTAAATGATTTAATTGCACGCAGTTAAAATGAAGTAGGACGATTTAAATCTACTACCCCGAGGGTTTGATGTAATATAAATTAGTCCATTTTGTTTAAAATATTAATATAAGAAAACGTTAATTTGAGATCTTATTATTCCTGTATAACTCTTAAAAGGAAAGATGTATTTGAAGGTGTGAACATATAGCCAAAGTTGGAAAAAGATCTTGCATGAATAAGGAAAGGTGTGACTGTTTTTGTAAATTTTAAAAACGGAAGAGACTAATTTATAATCAAACAAAATCTTTAAAATAGTAGATGTAAATCACAATGAAATAAATCATGCATGGCACCCTTCCTTACATGCATTACTAAGTTATATCTTCTTTTTTTTAAATTTTGAATTGCTAATATAAATTTCCATTTATTATTGAAGGATCATTATAGTGACATATTCTGAAGTTTTGATCTAATTATATAAACGTCTCCAGGGTTTAATAAAATCAACTAAAAACTTCTCTTGACAAACCTCTAAGATTTGACATTATAAGTATGAGTTCAAAACTAAATATTGATCGATCAATGACAAAATAGTTATTTATCAAAACAAGTAGAGATGAACTTTATCAAAATCTATGGATCTAGATGTAAATGTAAATTTTACTAGGCAGAAGATTTGATCGATAAAATTTTCAAACTTTAATAAATAAAAGTTTGTGTAATTAAATCAGAAACTCAAAATACAGATAGATTTCCATTTACTACTTTTTGACCTTCGTCCTAAAACTTTCTAATACTTGTGTCGGTCATCATATACAATTTCATAATTAATCCCATCATTTTAAGTTCTTATGGTTTTGTTAAAATTAAAAGGATAAATTTGCCTAATTGCACATAACAGCATAAGGTACCTGAAAGAAACCCCAATTCTTACAAGCCTGGTGAAGTTTAGCCAATTCCTCATCATACCCTTTGGTTTGCTCATGACATAGCTTGCTCATATCAATCACTGGTATTTCTAGAGATTCATCAACTGTGACTTTAGACAGGTCAAGCTCAGATCGGGTGTATCTATTAGGGAAGTCTTTTGAGTTGTGGGAAGCTAATTGTTGTACATTCTCAACAGGAAGAGAACCTCCAAGTTCCCTTGTGCCCAATGTCTCTGATTCCATTTGAACTCCTCTGTGTCTCTATTTACTCACTTCTCTTCTACACTAATATCCATTATTAGTCCTTTGCCTCTGCTCATATATCATTGTCCTTTTGTTTATACTAAAAGGAAGCCGGCCGAAGAGAATTAAATTGAACGGACATGAATTATATTGAAGAATTTCATGTTTAATATTATGTCATTATCAAATGGTTCCAAATTGAAGTATATTTCGTGCATAATAGTTTGTTTTTTTTTTTCCAGATAAATTTAAAATGTAGTGCAAATCTAATCATATAGCACTGGTGGAAATATAAAACGGATCGTCCATGGGCTGACCCGAAACTCATATTAAGTACATGACTTGGTCAGAGAGTTTGAATTTGAACGGGAAGTTATTCAACTTTGGTCAAATAAATAGAGAGAAACTCTCTCCCTCCAAAAATCTAAGAAATTAGATAAGACGAGCCAACTTCTCCAGAAAAATAAGAAAGAAAGAATTCTGACAAAAGAAATTTGACGAGATTTCTTTCCGTGTAATTTGAGAGAATAGTGTGGAATTCTCAATTCACCCATATCCAAATATCGAGTATCTAAGTTGTGAAAAATAAGTCTGCTTATCCTAAGTATACTTGGACCGCTTGTACGTGAAGATTTGAAGATAAAACATCTTTGAATCATCTCAAATGATCTGTAGAATTTAAGGTATGTTTGGAGATTTTACTATTCCACTAATTTGTATGTTTAAATCTTCAATGGTACTAGAGCATGAGAAGATGTGTTCCTAATGTTTTTACGTGCTATTTGTTGTGCATGTGAGAAATATGTTCTTTAAATTCTTAAACATACAAAAATGGCAGATTAATGGATTCTGCATTATAGACTTCAAAATTTTGTTGTATGATGCTTTTACGATTGAGGATCCTGCCTGTGAAATTCCTTTAAGATCCGTTCCGTATATTATGAGAATTTTGTGTTTCTGTTTGTGAAAATCGAAACTTGAGAAGCATGTCATGTTTTGTATGCTTTGATTTAAGACATGAAGCTTATATAATTGTGTAGTTCGTGAAATATGCTTCAATTTGATATAAAATTCATAAAAAATGGTTTAGATTTGAATTTTATATGAGTTTTTGAAGTTTTGGTTGTTTTTTGAAAATCTGGAGTTGGAAGACGATAAACAGTAACCCCTTTAAAATTAAAAAGTTAAGATCCGTTCCGTATATTATAAGAATTTTGTGTTTCTGTTTGTGAAAATCGAAACTTGATAAGCATGTCATGTTTTGTATGTTTTGATTTAAGGCATGAAACTTATATAATTGTATAGTTCGTGAAATATGCTTCAATTTGATATAAAATTCATAAAAAATGGTTAAGATTTGAATTTTATATGATTTTTTGAAGTTTTGGTTGTTTTCTGGAAATCTGGAGTCGGGGAAGACGATAAACAGTAATCGATGAACAGTAACCCTTTAAAATTATAAAAAAAAAAGAAGGAAAATCATTCCCGCCTACCTGCTAGAATTCAAACACACAACTTCCTCCTCACTCTTCACCCTTTTAACCGTCAGGCAAAACCCATTACTTGGGAGTAGAACCCACGACCAAATGGTTGAAAGAGTAAGTCCAGTTCTACTGGAAGACATTGTGAATTCTTTTATGCCGGATCTTTTTTTATTAAAACTGTTTTCGGAAATTTCTTTAATTTATTTCCTGTTTCGGGCAAAGTGGATTCATTTTCATTATTTTGAATTATTTCAAAATGAATATGTCAAGGCTATATATTATGGTTTGGAGAATTTTTGAGTGAATTTTTTGGAGGGTCGTTTGGATATATAATATTTAATTTTTGTGTGTAAATGAATAAGTGCTCCGAAATTGCGCTTGAGAAAATATGTTTTCTCGTGTAATATTTATTTGAATATGCGCATATGAGTTTGTTATACAAGAAAATTAGAATATAATATCCTCACATCGAAATTTGAATTTTTTCCAAGGCATGACAAGAATGAATAGTACCAAGGGAGGAGTAGTGATCTTCAAGCCTCACACTTTGAAGACAAAATAAGAGCATTCCTTTACCATAAAATGCGAAAGTGGGATACTCTTTCAGAGCATTTCGCAATTATAGAGAGTTTAAGTGGTGAGCTTCGCCACTTAGGTTTGGGATACCTATCTATTTTCGAGGAAAACTCTATGTTAATGCTCGTTACAGACTCCCTTTCTTTAGAATTCGTGGAAAACGCCACTTAGGTTTGGGATACCTATCTCTTAAAGATGTAAGTACTGATAGATTATTTCGGATCAAGCAATTATCTGAACATTTTTAAGAATTTCCAGCCACCAAAAGTGTTTTGTGCTTCTTTGACATGTTGATGTCCGCAATGTAGGCAATTGCGGATGATTCAGAAGGATTTGTCTTTCAATCAGTGTCAAACATGTTAATAGACATGGAACGTATTAACTATTTCTTGGGTCCTCTGAGCTACTTGTTAGTTGTTTCCAAGTTGTTAAATAGTTTTCCACATTCTTTTCTCCCAGGAGTCCTGGGATAAGGGTCCACTACAATTAGTACCTAGTTTGCCATGTATTGCGAGAATGAGATGCAAAAACAGTATTTTATCGAAGTTATTGTTCGTTTGAATGATTCAACTCTGGCCTACTTATGTACAAGTATTTGAATTTAAGATACACATGATTTAGCAGGGGATAAATGGAGAGTTGGTTTACTCAATATACTGAGGCTACAATTTGCTTTGGCGATTGGTCTACTGACTACTGGAGCTTACATCGGCGGAAAAATAAATTGAAAATTGAAATATATGTTCATATTAATTATATATATATATATATATATATATATATATATATATATATATATGGATAATAATTGACGTATTTAAAAATTAAAATGCTTCTAGAGAAGTATACATACCGGATAGAGTATGGTTTGAGAAATGTACAACTTTAAGCATTTACACAGATGATACCTTAGTTAAACAAATGAATTCAGAGAAGTGGAAATAAACACTTTATTTTAAAAATCGTAAGTTAATAATGTTAGAGTAATCTTAGGGATTATGTTTATATTTAGGATATATGTTAATTGTACATTTATACTCATCATATCCCTTACATTACTCCCTTAAATCACTCCAGTATCTTTAGTGTAAATCCTTAGGATTGTAATTGTATGAAATATCTCTTGTAATGTTCTTTCAGATGCAATAGAGAAAATTCAATCCTTTCATGGTATCACGAGCTTAGGTTTTTTTTCCCTACAATACAATTTTGCTCCTTCTTCTCCAATAGCTCAATCGTCTATCTACTTCCCCTACGTCAAACAAATCTCCCAAGTTTTATCTCTTAAATTGGGAAGTGACAATTTCTTGTTTTGGAAAACTCAAGTTTTTCCCGTTCTACGTTGTTATAGTTTGATCGGCTTTATTGACAAAAGTTTCCCAAGACCGACTGAATCCCTTGACGATGGTGTTAAATGGGATTGTCTAGATCAGATGGTTCTTGGATGGATCTTGATTTCTTTATCAGATAGTGTTCTCTCTCAAGTCGTGGACAAGAAAACTACACATGAGGTGTGGCAAATGCTGGAACTTATATATAGTACCAGTTCGCGTGCTCGTATCAACAATTAAAGAATGAATTGCAGACTCTTACAAAGGGCTCTAAGACAATTCATTAGCACATTCAAACTACCAAATATCTATCTTTGGCTTTGGCGAGTGCTAGAAAGAAAACAGATGAAGACGATTTAATCCTCTGGACTCTTCGTGGGTTAGGATCTGAATATGATCCTATCATTGCCGCTATTAACTCACAGCTGAAAATTCCTTCTTTCGCGGCTGTGTGTGGTATGCTGCTTGATTTTGAACTTCGGTTGGGCGTCTCTGCCACCCGTTCACCAAGAGCCTTCACCTCTACATCGGATCGTTCCTCTTCTGCTACTGGTCATAAAAACAGGGGTCGTGGTCGATTCTCCTTACCTAGAATCTCTTCTAGAACTTCTGCATCCTCTGGTATGTTTTAGATGTGGTCATCTATATTACAAAGCCAACAATTGTTGGGGCCCGAATGCTGCAGTTGGAACTTCTGTCCAAGCTTTGAATGCTTGACACACCTCTACCACCACAGATCAGAACTGGTATCTTGACACTGAAGCCACTCACACACTTACACCAGACTTGAAAGGCATCTCTGGTAAGAAAATTTACTCTGGAATTGATCGTATTATGGTTGGAAATGGAAATGGACTTCCCATATCTCATACTGGTACTTCGGAATTAAAATTGTCTACTGGTACTTCTGTTACTTCCATCTATTGCAAAATGGCTTTTATTTGTGTCTCAGTTAGCTAAAACTCATGACTGGTCATTTTTGTTTACTTTTTCTGGTTATTGTATTAAGGGCATGAAGAGTGGACGTTTACTCCACCAAGGGCCTCTTAAAGGTGGTCTCTATTCTCTTGGTTCTTCTCCAAGTAAAATTTGCTTTGCAACAACTAACTGTTCAACTGAGTTATGGCATGCTAGCCTTGGACATCCTTCTAGTCGTGTCCTACACCATTTGAGCCATGAACTGGAACTTCCATCCGTACCAGTATCTGATTCTCCATGTACCAGCTGTTAGCTTGGGAAAAGTCATCATTTACCTTTTGCAGTAAGGAAAACTCGAGCATCATCCCCTTTGCATATTATACATTGTGATGTTTGGGGGCCTACCCCACAGGTGTCCTTAGACGGTTTCAGATTCTATTTGGCGTTAGTTGATGATTTCAACAGATTTACCTAGTTTTATCCCTTGAAACGAAAATCTGATGTTATATCTATTTTTCCTAAACTCATTGCTATGGTGGAAAATGTTTTCTCTTCTCGTGTCAAATATATTCAAAGTGATGCAGGTGTTGAATTTATTGGTCACATCTTACAGTCCTACTTTCAGACAAGAGGGATCATTCATCGGTTATCTTGTCCTGGAACCCCAGAACAAAATGGTGTTGCCGAATGCAAACACCGTCACATTGTGGAAACCGGACTTACGTTATTGGCTTATTCCAACCTCACTTCACCATTTTGGACTCATGCATTTGCTACGGCTGTATAACTTATCAATCTATTACCTACTGCTTTACTTAAGTTTAATAATACTTATGCATTACTTTATGGTGAGGAACCATCTCGGTTGCACTTGAGAACTTTTGGTGCCTTATGTTATCTTTGTTTAACACCATTTGGCAGGACAAAACTTGATTTTAAGAGCATTCGTTGCATATTTCTTGGATATAGTCCGTCTCATAAGGGGTACAAATATTTTGAGATCTCTACGGGCAAGATTCTTACCTCCCGATATGTGGTGTTTGATGAATGTACATTCCCATCACCGGATGACTCTCCTGGACATCCCAAACCATTCAGTTTTTGGCCCTTGCCGAAATTGCCAAAGTTCCAGCATCACATTACTCCGTCGCTGGTTTCAAACTCTCAAGTTCTAGTGACTAGTCAGCAACCACTGGAACCAGTGTCCAGTCAGCAACTAATAGTTCCAGATTCTCAAGTTCCAGTATCTGACGAACTTCTTCCAGCTGACCTGACTGATGTACTACCTCCCAACTCCTTATACAATGCTTCCGATGCAGGTACCAGTCCATCTACATCACACTACCCGGCGGATTGGACACACTCTGAGCCTTCTCCTCCAACTGGTGATGTTCCCTCCTCGACCATCAATAGATCTCACACCATGGTAACTCGTTCAATGAATGGTACCAGAAAACCCAAAGTCTATCATGCCTCCAAGTACCAGTTATCTCATAGTGCTCTTACTGCCGTAAACTCACTTCCACCAGAACCTACATGTTTTACTCAGGCAAACAAGGATGAAAATTGGTGGTACGCCATGATGGAGGAAATCAATGCACTTGTTAAGAATCAAACTTGGTCTCTGGTACCAACATATCCCTCTATGAATGTCATTGGAAGCAAGTGGGTTTACCGAGTTAAACAACGATCCGATGGGATTTTGGAGAGATATAAGGCCCATCTAATGGCTAAGGGTTATTCTCAGCAACCTGGTAGGGATTATGGTGATACTTTCAGTCCCGTTGTGAGGCCTGGTACTATTCGTCTAGTATTATCTTTTGCCGTTTCCAACAACTGGTCCCTTCGCCAATTGGATGTCAAAAATGCATTCTTGCATGGTGATTTATCTGAGACTGTTTATATGCAACAACCTCAGGGCTTCATTGATCCAACTAAACCAGATTTTGTATACAAGCTACACAAATCACTTTATGGTCTAAAACAAACGCCTCGTGCCTGGTACCAGAAGTTCAGCACATTTGTTATGGAATGCGGTTTTATTCATTCTCCTCATGATTCCTCCATGTTCATCAAACATATTGATTGTCATATTCTTATTCTCTTAGAAGTCGTTTGGTAGGCTCAATTAAGCCCAATTGGACGTCTCAATTGCTACTTAATTTTCTGTTTGGTAGAGCATATTAGCGTTATCGGGCTGACCTCACTTAATCTCTGGCCCGTAAAGGCCCACCACTGTTCACAGATTAAGTAAGGAATTGAATCGCCGAAAACAGGTGAGATTAAGTCGCGTTAGCACAGTCCTCTTCACTGTTCATTTTTTTATTGCTGCCCTTTGTCAGTGGTAATAATCGTTTACTCTCAATTCTAAAAATCAATTCTAGGGTTTCATCTGGGTATTCCATGGAGTCGATTCGCTGCACTGCAGGTAAGTCTTCTTCCTATTCCATCATTCTCTTGGTGGGTCTTTTATATGTTTATTATTGCATCTTCTTCACCGTTTGATGGTTAATTTTTCAACAGCTTCTGGTGTAGACCCAAACTCCCTCACGCAGCGCCATTCAATGCAACTAAGGTTTGTTGGTAAATTTCCCTTTCAAACGAAAACAAGCATAATCTTCACTCTTTGATTTCAGCACTGAATATGGCATTTGGAGGTTAAGATTTTTTACTAATCTTGTCCCAAACTCGTTTGACTGTGGTCAATTTCGAGTTCGAATCTATTACAATCTGAGTTGTTCTGCCCTCATCAATGTTCTCGGTGTTATGTTTGCTTTCGGCTTCTTTCAACTTAAAGATACATGTACGTGGAGTTGATGTGTTGTATGATGTTAGCTTAAATTCTTATTCTGGTATGCAGATTTTGTGTTGATTGAGCATGGAATTGGACATGAGATTGAGATTTTTCATGTGGCTAGAAATAATTTTAATGCAAACCACCACCACCCTTTCATTGACATATTTGCTTTATGTTTACTCTGAGAGGTCATTAGTGGAAGAGAGATGTAGTCGTAGGCTTTGCTATTCTATCATTGCTAAGCAAACCAATCAACTAAAACACCTTGGGCATTTCACTAAGCTTAGTGACCAAAATTGCATAGACAAGGTTAGAATGTATAGGAATGTTGCCTAAGGTTAGTGACCAAAACTGCATAGACAAGCTTAGAATGTATAGGAATGTCTTTTGTCGGTTGTGTTATTTGCTTGAGAACTTTGGTAGTCCGACCAATGAGAGACAATATGGATGTAGGTGATGATCAAGAATATGTAGGGCCAAGAATGGTAATGTTTTGAAATCAGCTGAACTTTACAATTCTTTAACTGATAAATAGTAAATGGGAAATGGGGCTGCTTCTGTACAATTTTTTTTTTTGGTCGCCGTTGCTGCAATGGGCCTTGCTGCTTCTGTATAATGGTGTTGTATCATCTATAATGTTGTTATTTTGTCTTTGTGTCTCTCTGTTCTTTGGCATTACAATATTTTTCTATTAGAATTTATCTTTTTTCTTCAGTTTTTGTCACGCTGTAATTTAACTGATGCCTGTGTTTGCTTTTGAATTATGAAGAATGGAAGGTGACTCAGAGTCTGATCATGAGGCTTTCTGTGGGTTCTCGAAGACATACTGCTGTTGGGAAAAGATCAAAGCTAGGAAAGAGGAAACAAGGAGAAAAGGAGGGTGAAGTGATTGTCTAGGCCATCACGACATTCTGCACTGGTACAACGGCCTCAATTAGGGAGGCTGCAATGAGGCTGAAATATAGTTTGTATGGTTGAGATTGATGTGTAATTAATGGCTTAGGAAGTGCATCATCCCGCATTTATCATGTAAAGTTGAAATGTTGTGCTTGCCTATTGAAGTAAAACTTCTTTCGAACCGATTGAGTGTGAGCCTATTTACAAATATTCAAGCCCTTCTGAATATGAAGAGGGAAATGCAAATAATTTCTACCCAATTTGCATGAAGGGGTAAAATGGTAAAAACTCAAAGCAATCTATGTTAATTGACCCTACCAAACGATAAATGAGCTAATAAAGATTAGCCCAATTCAGAACAATAAAAGCTACCAAACACGAAATTAGTTTGTGCGAGTTTGGACCTAATCTTGCTTAATAAGCCCGAAGAAGATTAAGTGAAAAAAATTAATATCCGCTACCAAACGACTTCTTAATCTATGGAGCCAACAACCCCAAAAACCCTGTGTTATTCGAAATGATCACAAAAAACCCTAACAAAAAAAAAGTACTTTATAAAACCCTATGTTTTTAAAAATAAATTCATCGCCCCCTAATCCCATTGGGTAAAAAAAAAAGTGTGAAAACCCCATAATACCCTTATATACTGTAGCATTATATAAATATATATACATATATATACTTATTTAATATCTAAAAATACATATTAATAAATTAACAAATTATAAAGATAATATATATGTATATATAAACTTATTTAATATCTAAAAATACATATTAATAAATTAACAAATTGTAAAGATAATATATATGTATATATAAACTTATTTAATATATAAAAATACATATTAATAAATTAAAAAATTTATAAAGATAATATATATATATACATTATATCTATATATAAACTTAATTAATATCTAAAAATACATATTAATAACTTAACAAATTTATAAAGATAATATATATGTATATATATACATTATATGTATATATAAACTTATTTAATATATAAAAATAAATATTAATAAATTAACAAATTTATAAAAATAATAAATATTAATACTTATAATAAATAATTAATATCTTATAATTATATATATTTGATGGGTTCCGAAAAGGGGTGATTAGAATCTGATCACTTTAGAATTTGTTTGAATGGGGAAACCGTCGAAACCTCGCCGGAGAAAATGGGGTTCTACCTGCTAGGACAAACACATTGGAAAAGTCAGAAGGCCAAGCTGGGGGAACCGGGGGTGATGCTCAGTTTGGCTCTCCGACGCTCAAGTCAGATGATCTGAAAGAGGAAATGTAAGCTAAGAAGGAGTTGCAGTAATCAAGATCGCTTACAGTGAAGGAGATGACTCTGTTTATTTATAGTTGAGGGTGAGGGGCCCTTTGGTCATTTGCCTCATGTGGTCCTGGCCGAATGTTGCCCTAACACGTGGTGCTGTGAGAGAGAAACCTAGGAGGAATCTTCTGCAAAAGCTGCTGAGAGTTAATATTGGCAACAGTGGCAGGTGCGCGGGCATGTACGGTGTGTCAGAGAGCCGTTTGGGAGGTTGGTGACGAGGGCTTAAGAGCGCGCTCGTGTCAACCAAAAGCCTTGGAGGCCAAGATATCCGCTAGGGGATGGGGGCTGGGGCTTGTTATAATGAGCTGAAACGGAAGCCTCTACGAGGAAATGTCGCGCTCGAAGAAGGCTCGATTAGATTGATTGAGGTACTAGTCATGCAGTGCTAACGACGCTTGTGGAAGAGCGGTAAGAGCAATATTGTTGACGTACGCGTATCCATAACAGAGCTGACGCGTGCCCTTGCGGGATGTCAGCGCTCTTATATGTCTGATGCAATCTTGGGGAGGCAAGTGTCATCATCCTAAGGAGCCACGTGCCGAGAAAGTGGATGAGCGTGTTTCAACCCCATCAATATTAATGATACGTATTAATAAATAAATAAATATATATATATATATATATATATATATATATATAATTATCATGAAAACTATATATATGTATATATTATACACTATTATAATAATTAATATATATATTTGTAAATATATTTTATATACATATATAATATAAATATATATACATATAGAATAATGAATAATGAATAATCTAAACCAAAAATAAAAAATAAAAAAAAAATCCCAATCCACGAGCAAAGCCCACCCCAGTTCACCCCACTCTTTGCAAAGTTCCATGGCCGGCAACAAGCTTTTCCTTCTTCCCCAACACTCAGCCTCACGGGCCTTCACGCCACCGCCATTGTAGCCGCCACCACCCTGGGTCAGCCTCACGCCAACTTCACCCAGACCACGCCGCCGCCGTTGAGTACTTCTTCTTCTTCCTCGCTCCAACCCACACGCAGACCCGCCGCCGCCCAATGCCCATTTGTGCCGCCGCCTCCTCTTCCGCGTCTGGATAAGCAGATCCGCCGCCCCTCCACCCCGACGAGCACCCAAACGCCGTCTTATCTTTCCTCCCCCAGGTTCGCCCCTAAATTCGAGTATGTGTGTGTAGATCTGAGTTTCAATTTGAGTTGATGTGTGGCGTAGATCTGAATTCGATTTTGGGTGATTGTTCGTGGTGGTCGTCGTTGTTGTGGTGGTGTATGGTAAGTGGCGCCGACGGTGGCGGTGAAGGGGATGGCCACTGGAGGTTGGGGACGACGATGATAGGGTTTGCTGGGATTCATTTTATAAACACAAGGTTTTCCATGACAGATTATGAAAACATAGGGTATTTGGTAAAAATTTAGCCAACTATATTGAAAGATTCCTCAAGAGGGGCATATAAGTCATTTTACACCCCAAAAGTGGCAGAAAACGCTATCATACTTGCAGTCAACGCGCGTGAACTGCACCGCCTGATTTCAGGGTTTTATTTGCATACTTTAAAAAACCCACGGTTATTTAAAGTACTTTTTTTTTTTTGTCGGGGTTTTTACTGATTCATTCAAATTACACGAGGTAGTTGGGTGAATTTTTCTCTTAATCTATGTTGATGACATTATTCTTACTCTGGAACTTTCTCACAAGTTTGATATGAAGGATCTCAGGCCACTCTATTACTTCCTTGGCATGGAAGTCTCCAGTCATGAAAAAGGTCTTCTTTTCACCCAAACCAAATATGTTGTCCAACTTCTCAAGTCTTATGGGTCATGGGGCAAAACCAATTTCGACTCCACATTCTAGAGTCCGGTTGAATTCCAATGAAGGTGATCTGCTCACAGATCCTACAGAATTTCGTCAACTTGTTGGAGCACTTCAATATCTCCCCATGACAAGCCCAGATATTTGTTTTGCTGTAAATTCTGTTTGTCAATTCATGCATGCTCCTCGCACTAGTCATTTTCTTGCAGCTAAACGGATTCTTCGGTACATTAAGGGTACTCTGGAACTTGGTATTTCGTTCACTCCTTGTTCCAGTTTTACCTTAACTGGTTTTTGTGATGCTGATATGGCCGCTTGCCTCGACACTCGTGGTTCCACAACAGGTTATGCTATCTATTTTGGACCGAATCTTATCTCGTGGCATTCCCGCAAACAACCCACTGTCTCTAAGTCAAGTTCCGAAGCTGAATATCGCGCCTTATCAAGTTTGAGTTCTGAACTTCTCTGGTTTTTGCATCTCCTCCGGTTCCTTAAAATCGAACTACCACGAGCTCCTACCATTGATTGTGATAATATTAGTACCATTTATATGGCTACTAATCCGGTGGTTCACAATAGAAGAAAACATATTGAGATTGATATTCACTTTGTACGGGGAAAAAGTTGCTGTTGGAACTTTTAAACTTCACTATATTGGTACCAAAGATCAGATTGCTGATATCCTAACGAAGTCTCTTTACCGTCCACGCCTTGAAGATTTTCGTACCAAGCTTTGCGTCTTGAACCCACCTTAAGGGTTATCTTAGGGGTTATATTTATATTTAGGATATATGTTGATTGTACATTTATACTCATCATATCCCTTACATTACTCCCTTAAATTACTCTAGTATCTTTAGTGTAAATCCTTAGGATTGTAATTATATGAAATATACCTTGTAATTTTCTTTCAGATGCAATAGAGAAAATTCAATCCTTTCAAATAACAATTAAGCTCCTTAAATTTTCAATAATTTGTACAATTATCTAAGAAAAATATTATCTGTAAGTTTGCTTTAAAATCAAATCTAGTATCCTATAAAGATGACATCTTCTTAATCAATAATTGAGACATTTGGAGATGAAGATATGATATAAAAAGGAACTAAAAATGATTCCAAGTACCCGATTCCTCATTTGTTGTTTTGGCATTCCCTAACATGGCATTTGCTGTAGTGAGGTTTTGCCATCGAAAATGGGAGGATTTTTTTAAGTGTTTCAGTGAGGGCATTTTCGTAAATTTAGAATTCTTGGAAGCATATTATGCGGTAACAAACATAATATTAACTCAGTTAGGTTGAAGGTTATTTCGGCAATTGAAACAATCAAACAGAAAATTAAAAACATGTAACTGGACTTAATTTAAGTTAAAAAGCCCAAACAAAATTAAATTCTATTGTATAATTTAACAAATCAAATACTTCCTAATTAAATTAAGTCAACTAATTAAAAAGGGTGTTGGGCTTTTTATTTAATTAATATTAATTAAATTAAAAGTCCATAATATTTAGTAGCCCATAGGTTTTCTAACCTAAGTTAACTATTTAAGCAAACTTGTTAGAAGAAAATTGGAGAGTGTCTTTTCTTCTTTTATGTTATTCTCCAAGTTCCACTTTTCTCTCTATACAAGTTTGTGAATACTATTGAATAATGAATATTCAATTAGTATTTCAGTGTGCCTTTTGAATCGTTGTTCAATCTCGAGTGGTGGACCACCATAGCAACACTTGGAACACACATGTTAGGTTTTGAAAAACGTTATTATACTCGTCATCAACTAGAAGCCAGAGAGGTATTTATATCTTGCTTCTCTAATTTAAATTATAAATCTTTAATCAAAACTTGATCTATTATTGAATTTCGATAAAATTATTTTTGATAAACCCCAAAATTTTAATTTGCTCAGAATTGGACTAACGAATTCCAACAAAATCCTCATAAACAAAATTTATGGTTATCTACAAAGAATCAACCGTTATAATCTACATTACACGCAAGAACAATAAGTCAACTATTAAGCCAGAAAGATAACAAATCCCAAATCATTTCATCACTGATAGCTTACATTTTCCTAGTTTCAAAGTTTCGCTTGTTTATATTCCAGATTAATGTTGTAACAAACATGTCAAGACATATATATGCGGCAAATGAAGAAAGCAAGAGCAAGCTGGAATTTCATCAAAATAACTTCCCTACATCACAAGATAACGTTTTGACCAGAATTGATGATGGAAAACATGTCGATGTTGTTTCCTTTCTCCTGTAGCTATGATGGAAATGTCCAACATCATCAATTGCACCCAACTTTCGGCACAACTAGACAGCGATTTGCAGCTAGATAGGACTGCAGAAAGTTTGCCACCTTGACAGCTAATAGCACGTATACAAACATAGTGTTAAAAAAATGTCTATTTATAATTCTATGAAATGTCAATTTATCCACATATGTTTTTTTTTTTTTTTTTTGTAATCATTGATACTGGTGTTTAGATATGCCACATATTTCCTGAAAAAATTAAATATTAGATGAAATGAGCTCTATATTAATACCCATGTTATCCACTTAATACTAATTAGCCCTATAATATCCCTAACACAAGTCTCGTGATTTTTCAATCCGATTTTGGTCCAGAAGGCAAACATGCAAACTTGGGAGAAAAAATTCTCAATTTGGCAAAGAACTTCAAGTCATAAGAATTGTGGTAAAGATCTATAGGATATGTTGTAGTTCCATGAGTGCGAGCAATCAGAAAATAAACAAAGACATCTTCATTAATTGAGAAAAAATAAGTTGATAAAAAAATTTATTTGCACGGAATTCGTTTAATTTCCTAGAAAAATGCTTTTGAGGGGTAAGAATATATAAACTGAAAAGGTTTTGGGCAAATCACACTGTTTTTAAAGTACACAGCCCCTCAAAGATTGAGATGTCTGCATTTATCAACTTTTAATAATGTAAAATATGATGAGAGGCATCTAATGAAACGCATAAACCAGCACAAGAAAAAGGGGAAAGATAATCTTTTAGCAAGCCACAATAATCTTGTACAAAAAATGTAAAGTAAATAGATGGGACATATACATAAATATATATACCTTGTGCTACAACAGACACGATCGGGTTTTAATAAGGAAAAATGAAATTGTCTTGTATACACAATGAACAAACTTATGAGTTCCAAATAAAAAGCAATCCACTATATCTTTACGGAAAACGACAAGAGAGAAGAGATGGACAAAAATTTTCCATCACTCCAAAATAAGATGGCATATGTTGTAAATTAGCTATTCTACATGCTACAATTGGTATTCTTCAGCTTGGTCGAGAAAAGCTTCAGGATACATAATCGCACTAGAAAAATTAAGTGCTTTTTGAAGCTTTCGTTGATCAAATATTTCAACTTCAACCAAGAACAATGAGCTTACAGGTCGATGGTCTGATAGCTTTATCTCTGCCCGCTTGTAAAAAAGCTGTCTTATGCCTTTCCCAAACCAAAGTATACGGTCACACCTGCAAAATATGTAGTAATGTGAAGTCCATGACTTGAATTTTCCCAAATTTGAAAATAAGGTTGCTGCATTCTACTACAATAGAAAGAACAGCTGATACAATATATAAAGTTACAATGTAAAAGGAATTTTGATAAAAGAAAGAATAAGGGCTCTAACTAAATATGAATATATATGTGGGATAATTACACCGATATATACTATGAGGTTTGTTCTAATTACACAAATTTCCACTATGATTTGAAAATTTGTAAAATTTTATCCGGACGTACCATGAGACTTGGCCTAAAGCATGCAATTCAATCATGAGCTTAAAGCCTTGTAATGTAAATTAATTGACAAGGGGGGTTTTTACTTTTTCGTAATCAGTCAAACATCAGGGCATGGTGGTGTAATTATCCCTAAAAATTATGAAATTTTTTTTTGTGTTGCAAAATAACTCTCAAAACATTAACAATGCCATTATTAACAATTAGTCACACAACCATAGTGTGAATGAAAATCGCAACAACTTTTCCGAGCAATTGTATTAATTCTTTTACTACATATTAGATGTCTTAGCCTGAAGAAGGACGTGGAGATGTTCCATCAGTTATCATTTTATAAATTACTCAAATTTCAAAGTTGAATTCAAAGAAAACATCACTTACCAAGCTGGAGATCTCTTCTTTTCTCCTTCTCTCGGGTGTTCCCCAACATATCTATCAGTGTTGATCTCATACTTATATGTGGGTGCAAAGTTTATTACCCCTTCTTTCCATCCGTCAAACACATGTCCGTTTCTAAGTTCTTTGCTTAACTGTATCAATCATTTTTATCCTTTTAGATTATCTAAACTCAATGTATAGCATGCATAATACACACTTTCTGACAAGATACGTTTTTGTAGATCAGACCCGGTTCCTTGAAAATTCAGTGTACAATTCTGATAACAATATTCATTTAAAAAATATCATAAAAAACACAATAATAACAATTATGTTTCATTATTTATACCTGATCATTGTTGAGAAGCTCAGTCCACTGCCTTTTCTCAACGAGCTTTCTCACTTCTGAATCCAGCATGTTGATGCGATAATTCAAATCTCCGAACCAGAATATCTGACTGATCACAGAAATATTTGACTCACTATCAGTATTACAACATAGTTTCTGAACATAAATTACAATGAAAGAGCACTTCAACAGTAAAAACTCAAGGTTATTGTTGGCTAGATATAGTCCACTTACTCATGAGATGGAATTGTTTGAGGCTGATCAATGTCAAACACAGATGCGAAATGAGTCCTCCTTATAATCTCAAGAACATCTGAATTACGCCTTTGCTCAGCGCCATACTTTTGACCAGAGGTTAAATGAGAGCAAACAAAACATAGACGACTTTGGAAAAGAGACATACTAACAGAAACAGATCCCTGTAAAGTAAAAGCCATAAGAAAATTGTCCATCTGTCAAAAACCTGAAAATACAACTACGGGATAGCAGAGCTTGCAATGTAGATGTTTAAGTAAAAGCACAAGTTATAGAAAGTTGGTAGTTTTTTTGAAAAAGATAATAGAATATTCTTAAATAATACAGAAAAGAACCTAGAATTTGGGAAAAAGTAAAAACCCACAAAGTTGCTTATGGGTTTTAGCTTATTTTGGTTTATTTGAAATAGGGAAAAAAAAAAAAAAATTCAATTTCTGCTTTTCTAAAGCAAAAAGCACATATTTTTTTTAGAGTTTGTAAACACTCCCTTAACTTTGACCCTTTCCCCGCCCATAACACCAAACCCGACAACTCGTTGGACCTGTTTCATAATATTAAAAATATTTAACACATACTATTAGGAAAAAGAAAATATAATGGCATCAAGATGGTAAAAACGACCTTATTTCCCATGTAGCCCATAAGCCCGACCCCAACTGGAGAAACTTTCAAGTAGTTAATGTGTCGCCTTAACCTTCTTTGCACCCACACCGACACGTATATTCCCACCATCTGCTTACTCACAACCCTCACATACCTCAGGCGGGACTTCGCTGAATCACTTGAGTTTAAATTTTTGACATCAGTCATCATTTCCCCAAAAGAATCTTCTTCATCTTCCCCAGAGAGTTGTTCATCCAATTCATCATCATCATCATCAGATACGCAATCAAGAAGATCAACCTCAACTTTGTCCCTTTCCATGCATATCATTCCTAAATTTCCTGAACTTCGATGCATTCTTTTCAATCCAGATCCACGCAAAGGGACACTATTTTGAGAATTGAAACCGAGTTTTGCAGAGCTGCTTAGCACTCTTCGTAATTTTGATGCAGAAGAGAGAGACTGAGGGGTGGTGTCCAATGATTGTTCGGGCCAATCAATATCTGGGTATATTCTGTTTAGCTTAACGTCGTTCTTCCTGATACTGCTTATGTCAGGATGAGAGGTGATGATGTCACCCACATCGGCTAAGATGTCAGAAGCAGAGGAAGTTCTCAGAACAGGGGAGGGAGGTGCACTGTAGCTCTTGTGCTTGGTTTCGGGTTCGAGTGTTCTGTTCAAAGTCCGGCGAATAATGGCCTCCCATTTGGGAATGGGCAGTCTATTTTCTGCTCCAAGTACATTGCCAGCATTCAAAGGAACAACTTCTTGGAAACTGTGTAACAATGATCAAATGTTAAATAAACTGTTCAACACCAATTTTGAGAATTTTATTTGAAAAAAAACAGTTAAAATACCACATCATGCTGCCGATTTAAGGGAGTTATGATATCAGTTTCAATTATGGAAGTATAACGCAAGACAATAGCTATTTGTTTAAATCTAGAAAGCAAAATCGCAAACAAAATCACAATTCCTGTGTATTTGTGACAGATAACAGAAAAAACAACTCTTTAAATAATCAGAACAACATAAACTGAAGCATGTGCCAGCCAGACGGTAAGTCTTGGAAGGCAGAGATAATATAAACTTTAGGAAAAAGTAGAAGAAAATTAAATTTAATTTTGAAGTTCACAATATCCTTACCCAAGAATATATATATCTGCAGGTTCTTGCATACAAAGCCATTCATCAATATCGAGATTATCATTTGGAAGTCTTCCAGCCACGTTCCAAGTGCCTATTGTTACTCTGTATGATAAAACCATGCCATAAATTATAATAATAACAGCAGAAAACTGAACCAATGAACGAATCAAAATCGGCCAATTGTAGATGGGAAAAATTAATCACCATTTGAAAAGGTTAAAAATAATAAATTTATGACTTCTTACTGAGCCAAACCTCACATCTTTTGTATTTATATACTGGAGTCGCAGAGTTTCTGATTTTCCTCTTCGATGTTTCAGTGAACGTTCTTTTGAAGGCTTCCCTGGAATATTGAATTTTCAAGCATCAAGATCGATAAGAAATTCACTTTTTAAAAATTTCTCGGATATATACATAGTTATATCGTTATAATATATATATATGTATGATGAAGCGCGTCAAGAAACCTGTGAACTTTCTGCAATTTCATGATCTCAGATAGAAGAGACGTGCAAAATTTCCAAATTATTCACACAATATGTGTTTACCAAAGCAGAATTAATACAGTAATAACCTGCAGTTTTATTTGAGCACATGGACTGAAATCCCCGTGTTGAATTCACACGATCCTCGTGTATACCTTCATCCTTGAGCGAGCAAGCTAAACAAATGGAGCAGTGACATTAAAAACCACATAAAATAGTGAAAAAAGAAAATATATATACATATAAGGATACTGATCAGGCAAGAAACATGCTAGAAATGAATATTCGAAAGGGCATCTACCATCATCCTCACTCTCCGTCTCAACTTCATCTTCACTAAAGTCATAAACCTTGGGCTTAATATTCAGCCATTTCTTCATCACAAGGGAGGGCCAGAAGGACTAAAAATAAAGCATTCAACAAAACAAACATTCAGTCAGGCAATTCCTCGAACAAGTAAGGTATGCCACAATATACCAGACCTTAATCCCTTACCTCAGACCGCTTTCCTCTCCTCGTCTTCATGCTTCCCATTTTTTCACAGATTTTTACTCAATAATCAAAACCCACAAATGCTAAAACTCTAAAACAATCCCCAGAAGCTCTAAACTATATATAATAAAATCAGAGAAAACGCGGTTCGTACATTTTTTAGGCCCTTCTCTCCATTTCATGCCAAAGACACGGAAGATTCGTGCTCGAGACAAAACAAGAAAGGACAGGTGAAGAACAAATAATAAAGTAATGGTCAAGCTTCAGGACAGCCACTGCATCAACTTGCGCACAAAATTCTTGGTGGTCCTAACTCCTAACATATAATGTCACTGTCATCGTGAAAATCAACTTATTGAAAATCCCAACTCATGAATTTTAAAAGAAGCTAAAATATTAGGTATGTCTTTGTCAATTCCGAGAGATCTTCCAATAAATGCTAAAAGCCAACTCGTTTAGTACCAAAATAGGGCATTGACATGAACAGTGTTTATTTAATATTTTTTTAATTTTATTATTATTATATTTTATTGTTTAATAATATAAGTCCACTATGTAAGAGATCTCCATGCAAAGTTGTCTGTTTGTTGCATGATTAATGTGACGTATATATGCGTCACCGTTACAAGTTGTAGCAGTGGTTAATATTCAATAAGTTATGATAGATACGTTAGTTTAAGTTTGGAATAGCTCATTCAACCATCTTCTTATTTCTAAAATCCTGAATTAATTTATTTTGAGGGAGGTTGATTTTTTTTTAAGAGATTTCTTTTTAGTTATCCAACTACTTTATATGAAATTTTAATTTATAATTTACGGATATAAATATTTAGCATTAAGTTATTTTTTTTATCTATAAATATGGATTAAAGTGTTCTATTTAAAAGATTTGATGAAATACCTTTTATAATAGAGAGAGGTGGAGCCACTTGAGGACAAGAGCCCCCTTCCACCTCCAACCCCGTAAATCCGCCAAAAATTGATATTAAATTATATATAATAAATTTACTAGTTATTGCATAAAATAAATGTTATATATTTTATATGTTATATTAGATATAACTTAAGTTTGACTCAAATACGTAAATAATTAATAATGATGGGTTCAGAAATGGGTGGATCCGAATCCGATCACTTTACGATTTGTATTTTGTGGAGGAAACCACCGGAGCTTCGCCGGAAATGAGAAAAGGGGTTCTACCTGTTGGGACAAGCACAAGAAAAGTCAGAAGGCCAAGCTGGGGGAACTGGGGGTGATACCCAGTTTGGCTCTCCGACGCTCAAGTCAGTTCAATGTATGGAAGAGAAATGTAAGTTCAGTCACAGTTGCAGTGATGAAGAAAGCTTACCTGTGTAGAAGATGACTTTAGCTATTTATAGTTGAGGGTCAAGGGCCCTTTGGTCATTTGCCTCAAGTGGTCCTGGCCGAATGTTGCCCTAACACGTGGCGCTGTGAGAGAGAAACCTAGGAGGAATCTTCTGCAAAAGCGGCCAAAAGTTAGTGCTGGCAACAGTGGCAGGTGCGCGGGCATGTACGTTGTGTCAGAGAGCCATTTGGGCGGTTGGTAACGAGGGCTTGAGAGCGCGCTCATGACAACCTGGAGTACTGGAAGCCAAGACATCCGCTGAGGGGAACGAAGGCTTCAGTTCAAATGACGAGCCAATAGGGGAGGCCACTCTGAGGGAGTGTGACGCTCGAAGAGGGCTCCCTTTGGCACGTGGGCGTGCCAATCCTTTAGTAGGTAGGACGCTCGTGGGAGTGTCAGCGCTCGATGGGCTTAACTCCTGAAAAAGGGTGCGCTCGTTGATCTTGGCGCTCGTGCACTGATGGGTTCAGCCTTGGGGAGACAGATGTCATCATCTTGGTGATGCCACGTGTCTTAACGTGGGGCGATCATATTTTGACCCCATCATTTTGCCCCCCAATTCTGTAGTCCTTAGTGATAAGGACTGTAGAATTTTAACACGTTCAATCTTTTGCATGCAACGCTCGTATAGGACTTGGCGTGTTGAGCAATTTTTCCTCTGATTGCGCTATAAATGCGGTCTTTTCAACTGACCGCTCGTAACACTTCCGCATTAAATGTTGTACTATTCTGAAGCACTCGAAACGTCAGAGCATTAAATGCGGGTGCGCGTGAGCATTGGGAAGCATGTGCCGGTTCCATAAAGTGGGCGGTTTCCTAGGCGGGAAATGATTACCATTTTGAATTTATTGCCGAAAACGGTACCAACTCCCATCCCTATAAATACGGGATTCTGAAATCTTGTTACTCTTTACGCATTCAAAACTTCCAAGTATCCTTTGCAAGAAGAATTCTCTCGCACTCCAGCATCTTCAACCTTTCTTCCAGACATCTCAAAAACCTTCAAGGTAAATTTCCAGTGTAACTTTCTAACTTTGCTAACCGTAGATTCGGACTTTAGGATTTCGTGACCCCTTAGATTTTCCGCCTTTCTGAACCCAAATCTCTTTCCGGAAAACTTCCAAATCCCAGTTTCCGCCATGGCCGACCAACATATTGAGGAATTTGCCCGTGAAATCCAAGAAATGGACACTGAGAGTTCTTCTTCCCCCGATTCCCCCAGAGATGAAGAGTTGGGGGCGGCGGTGATGGCTATGGAAGATAGAAACCCAGGCGGAATGGATCCTCTTTTTGAGGAGATGAACTTAGTGATGGAGGCAGAACGGCAAGGGTCTGTTCTCCCCATAACTCAGAGTGCCACACATCCCCACCGCCATGCCGTGACCGTGGCCGTTGCAAACCCGCTTCCAGTGGCGGAAGCCATAACCGGGCCTTCAGAAAGAGCCCGTGATAAGGGAAAAAGCAAGAAATCCCAAAAATCCAAAGGACACAACGAGGGTGAAGGATCAGGTTACCAAGCTACCGAGCGCACGCCTGATGAAACCCCCAGCACAGTTACCGTGAGGGACGTGAAGACGATGATGGCACCCATTTACTGGGACGAGCGGTACACATGGAGAATCCCAGAAAACCACGAGCGTGCCAATAATCCGCCTTCTGGGGAGATGGCAGTGTACGTGGCCTCAGTGAGCTCAGGGGGCTTGAGGTTCCCCATCTCAATTTCGTTGGCTCATTTGCTGAATGATCTGGGACTTTGCCCATCACAAATCGTGCCCAATGGCTTGGCTTTGCTGACCTGCTTTGTGATTTTAATGAGAAGCGTGGGTTACGAGCCCTACTCGCGAAATTTCAACGCCCTTTTCCAAGTGGTCAGTTCCTCTCGCTCTTCTCCCGAGGCGGGTTTCTACTACGTTCAAGCGAAGGCCCATATGAAGCTGATTAACTCGCCCTCGAGCACTTATGGCCCCAATTGGAAGGAAAAGTTTATCTTTGTTAAGGCCCCAACAGAAGAGGGCTTTGGGGTGCCCACAGAATAGGGCTCGTTTTCAAAGAGCCGGCTGCAACCCGCACTCCCTAAAGATTGGGCCAAAAACTTAGCAGCAACCCTGAGGGACGAGGGCCATCTGATTCAAGCGAAAGATTGGATAGATGACGAGGAGCTCATGTTCCTGTGCGGCCTCTCTGACAATCCTTATTTCCTTGACAACCCTCCGGCTCGTGACATAGAGAGAGACGGTTAGATTCTTAGGGCACTAACTTTAGATAGGAATAAATACTAACTTCTTTTCTGTACTTGTAACTTGTAATCTGAGTAGATGGTTTGAGTATTACTAACTCTTGAAATTTTCATACTTGCAGGAGTCGCTATCTTAGAAATGGCTGGAGGAATTAGACAAGCGGCTCGTTTTGCCCACGCCAACAGGAACCAAACCCCACAGGGGGATCAACAGCGTGAGCAACAGCGCCCTCGTAACCGCAACAATAGAGGGGACGCTCGTAGTGGCGCCAGTTCGAGCGCCAATCCTGAGGTGCAGCCCCCTCGTGGCCGAGGGAAACGTAGATTGGTCCCGAGAGAGACCAGGGGGCGATCAGAAAGAGCGGGAGATGTTCAGCCCCCCATTCCTGCAGAACAAACGAGGCCAGTGACCACCCTGGCGATAACTGAGGCTCCTCCGAGCGCTAGCAGGCCTTCCCGTAAGAGGAAGAGGATGCCCGATTCTGCCACAATCAAGGGCAAGGGCAAACAAGTCGTCGAGGGCCCCAGGGGCGAGGGGGAAACTTCCTCTTCAGAGGAAGAACATCTGTGGGAGTTCCCCCGTCGAGGGGACAGAGATTTTTCAGGCGCCACCGACGGGGAGCCAGTTTTGCTGAGGCCTGGCTCGGTCGCTCAGGCTGTCACTGAGAATCTGTTCAGCAAAGCCCAGTTCTCAGCGGACCACCGGCATCTCTACAGTGAGTCTGTGGAGAAGGTGACCCTCGATGCGGCCCACGCCCTAATTTCTGTAAGTAATCATTCCTTGCTTTCTTTACTTATTTCTGTAACTCACCATTTTTTTGGCTAACACTTTTCCTCTCATTTATGCAGCAAGTTCTTCCCCGGCTCAGAAACGTGCAAATGCGAGCCTCTATCTACGCTGACCGGAAAGCCAAATATAAGAAGATGGCTCGCTCCAACGACCCGGCTCAGATTCAAGCGGAGCTGGATGCTGAGATTGCCAAGTATGAATCCCTCAAGGATTTGTACAGCAAAACTGAGGAAGAGCTGGGAAAGCTTAAGGAGGATTTTGTGGCGGTCGACGGCGCTCGAATTGGTTTGGGCAACCAGCTGGCCCAGGCTAACGAGCGGTGCCAGAAGGCCGAGGCGGAGAGGGAAAGTTGGAAGGCAAGGGCTTTGGAGGCCGAGCGGAAGTTCAATGATACCGTCAACGAGTGGCCTCGAAGCCTAGAGCGTGCGAACAAGGAGGCGCTGATCAAGTTCTGCCACTCCAAAGCCTTCAATTTCGCGGCCTCGTTACACTGCTTGGATGAGGCCCAAAACGCCTTCAACTTGGCAGTGGATCAGGGCATCCATAAAGGGCTGACGGATCCAGCAATGAAGGGAGCTGAGGGCACGGGGCTCATGTTTAACGAGCGCTGTGAAGAGGTGGCTGAGGACCCCAACGACCCCGCGGACGCGATTGCGGAGATGGAGTATGAATTCTTGGTGAAACTGATCCAAGATGAGTACACCGACGCTCATAGGAAAGGGGGTGCGGGTCAAGATGATGATCCTGAAGACGAGCCTCAAGCGCCCATCATGGAGGAAGCCCCAGTCCTAGCTGCTGAAAATGCCAACGCTCCTGATGCCGGTGCAGACGAGCCCAACGATCCCCAAGCTCAACAGCAAGAGCCTGAGGGCCCAGTCCATGGCCCCGTGGCTCAGAATATCCTAGTGATCGTTGATGAAGACATCTCCCCAGCCGCTTGAAGCTTTTCCCTTTATCAATTCCTTCATGTATTTTTCAGCTTTTCTGCCTTTTGTAATAGTATTTCCTGGGCCTTTGAGCCCTTTGCTTTGTAATAATCCTTGTTGCAATGAATAAACATTCCGTCTTTCATCACTTTGTTCTTCTGTTTATTTATGAATCGTATAATAAGACTGTGTAGCATACTCCGTGAATGTTTTATTTCTCTGATGCAATGAAAATTTGTCTAAGTCTTGAGCGGTCGTGAGGGTCTTACAGTGAGATTGCCCCCTCGCTCAAGACTTGTATAAATTTTTCCTTTGTAAATTTGTCTAAGTCTTGAGCGATCGTGAGGGTCTTACAGTGAGATTGCCCCCCCCACTCAAGACTTGTATAAATTTTTCCTTTGTAAATTTGTCTAAGTCTTGAGCGATCGTGAGGGTCTTACAGTGAGATTGCCCCCTCACTCAAGACTTGTATAAATTTTTCCTTTGTAAATTTGTCTAAGTCTTGAGCGATCGTGAGGGTCTTACAGTGAGATTGCCCCCTCACTCAAGACTTGTATAAATTTTTCCTTTGTAAATTTGTCTAAGTCTTGAGTGTGTGCGAGGGTCTTACTGAGTGGTTGCCCTCGTTCAAGACTTGTGACATTCCTTCTGCCCTTGGGGGATTTTGCTAAGTCTTGAGTATGTGCGAGGGTCTTACTGAGTGGTTGCCCTCGTTCAAGACTTGTGCAATTACTTCTTGATTCTGAGGCCATCGTTCGAGCGCTCTGGCTTTTGTCGTATTTCTGGCTCTGCAGGAAATCCCGTTTTCGAGCGCGAGGCGTTTTAAGAAACGGCCAAGGCCTACTAGGATTTGCTCTTGTAGGAGATCCCGTTTTCGAGCGCAAGGCGTTTTAAGAAACAGCCAAGGCCTACTAGGATCCGCTCTTGTAGGAGATCCCGTTTTCGAGCGCAAGGCGTTTTAAGAAACAGCCAAGGCCTACTAGGATTCTCTTCGTAATCTTCTTCCAACTTGCCTAATTGGTTTTGAGCGTAACCAGTCTATCCTTATGAGGGCGTCCCCCCATGCGGAGTAGAGTGCTGGCCAGCGTAACCCATACGAAATAACAGCATACACATTGGAATGAGTTGCCAACCACGCCCGCAAAGACGAGGGACGTGGGACTTATTCATTCAAGCAACCAAAGAAACAGGAATATTAATGAAATTAAAAAGATTATATTACTGCTTACTTGTGATTGGAAGAACATAAAATCCGTCAACGAGGGTTGTTACATCAGGGTTTGCAAAGAGCTTTTAAACATAAAACCGCCGGAGGTTACATGCGTTCCAAGGGCGAGGCAAGCGCTCACCTTGAAGTGTCTCCAGGGTGTAAGTGTTGTTAGCTCTGAGTTGTACGACCTTGAATGGGCCTTCCCAATTGGGGTCCAATTTCCCCACGTGCTTGGATACTTCCACTTTCTTTAAGACCAAGTCTCCCAACTGGAAAGTTCTTTCCTTCACACGCTTGTTGTATTGTTGGGCCACAGAGGCTTTGTAGTGGTGGATCTTAGCCCACGCTTTGTCTCTCCTTTCATCCAGCAAATCCAACTCCAAGCTCCTGTTGCCATCGTTGAGCTGAGGCTCGAAATAGCCGACACGAGCGGATTCATTTACTATTTCCGTTGGTATCATTGCTTCTGATCCATAAACGAGCGCGTAAGGGGTTTCTCCAGTGGCCGCTCGTGGGGTGGTGCGATAAGCCCAAAGCGCTCCTTGCAGCTCCTCAGCCCATTCACTTTTCTTGCTTTCAAGCATGGTTTTCAGATGTTGCAAGATGATCCTATTGGTAACTTCTGCTTGCCCATTGGCTTGAGGATGTCCTACAGAGGTGAACCGCTGCTCGATCCCCAACTCAGAACACCATTCCCGTGTGTCAGCAGCTATGAACTGGGATCCGTTGTCAGAAATGAGCACCCTCGGTATGCCGTACCTGCAAATGATGTTCTTCCAAATGAAGTCCCTTACAACCCTGAAAGTGATTTTTGCAACAGCTTCGGCCTCGGCCCACTTTGTGAAGTAGTCGACGGCTAAAATGACAAACTTCTTTTGTCCCGCAGCCATGGGCAAGGGGCCCACGATGTCTATTCCCCACTGGTCAAAAGGCCAAGAGACGTCTATTGGGATCATCTGTGCGGCTGGCAATTGAGGGAGATTTGAATGAAATTGGCATTTGGGGCACTTCCTCGAAAATTCAATGGCATCTTGGAGAACTGTAGGCCAATAAAACCCACTTCTCAAAATCTTCTTCGCCAAGATACGCCCTCCGGAATGATTCCCACAGCTTCCATTGTGGATGAGTTCGAGCGTCTCCTTCGCTTGTGAGGGCCTTAGGCATCTCATCGGGGGTCCTTGAAATGATTTCTTGAACAACCTCCCCTCGAGATCCAAAGCGAAACGAGGGGCCTTACTCCTGACTTTCCTGGCTTCCACCTTGTCAGCGGGAGTGACTCCATCCCTAAGGAAAATGACGATGTCGTCCAGCCAAGAGGGCTCGTTTGGATCAATCATGGCGATCATCTTGGTGGCGACCCTTTCCTTGATCAAAGGTTCCTCAGTTCTAAGGAACGTAACAGAACGTTCGGAAGTGCCTTCTAAAGCTGAAGCAAACTTTGACAGAGCGTCCGCACGCTCGTTTTCTCCTCGCGGCACTTGAAGTAGATGAAATTCCTTGAACTTCCCAATGATTTCTCTGGCTTTACTTAAGTACTGCACCATGGTGGTTTCTCGAGCCTCATAAGTTCCTTCAATCTGGCTCGCTATTAATTGTGAATCCACATAAGCAGTGATTCTGGAGGCTCCATTCTGAAAAGCAATATTCAACCCTTGCACGAGGGCTTCATATTCCGCTTCGTTATTAGTGACTTGGAAATCCAGCTTGATTGCGAAGTCCAGCTCAATCCCATCGGGGTTTCTGAGGGCCACTCCTACTCCTCCCCCTTGAGAGGTTGAGGAACCATCTGTGTGCAGTACCCATAACCCCTCATTCTCCGCAACGGCGGGCTCGAAACCAAATCGTTCAACCAACAAATCCGCCACAACCTGAGCCTGTATCGCGGTCCTGGGCTCGAAGCATAGGTCAAACTGGCTCAATTCGATGGCCCACTTGATTAATCTACCAGAAACGTCCGGCTTGGACAACACTTGCTTCAAGGGTTGGTCGGTGAGAACCGTTATGGAGTGCGCTTGAAAGTAAGGCCTTAGCCTTCTTGAGGCGTTAATAAGAGCGAACGCGAATTTCTCAATCTCCAAATACTTCTTTTTGGCTCCTTGCAAGGTTTTGCTCAGATAATAAACGGGTAAGTGTTTCCGCTCCCGCACAGCGATCAGAACTGCGCTTGTGGCTTCTGGAGAAACGGAAAGATACATGAATAATCTCTCACCTTCGACGGGCTTAGTCAGCAGTGGTGCGCTCGATAAGTAAGCCTTCATATCCTGCAGCGCCCTTTCGCATTCCTCTGTCCAAGCAAAGTTACGTGCGTTCCTCAAAATTTTGAAGAAGGGAAGGTTCCTGTCCGCCGAGCGCGAAATAAACCTGTTCAACGAGATGATTTTGCCTACCAGGACTTGCACTTCCCGCAAATTTCGAGGGGAGGGAATTTCCAAAATGGCCTTGATCTTCTCCGGATTGGCCTCAATTCCCCTCTGACTGACCATGTACCCCAAGAATTTTCCTCCTTGTACTCCAAAGGTGCACTTCGAGGGGTTCAACTTCATCCCATACTGACGCAGGATCGAAAAGGTGCGCTTGAGATCTTCCAAGTGGGAGTCCTGGCGCTCGCTTTTGACAATCATATCATCCACATAAACCTCCATGGACCTCCCAATTTCTCTTTCAAACATCTTGTTGACGAGCCGCTGATACGTAGCTCCGGCGTTCTTAAGTCCAAAGGGCATGACTAGGAAGCAATACACCCCCAGATGGACAACGAACGAGGTTTTGGGGCGGTCTTCCGGGGCCATAAAGATCTGATAGTATCCCTGGAAAGCATCCATCATGCTCATGAGCTCGCAGCCAGCGGTCGAATCCACCAATTGATCAATCCGGGGCAGCGGGTAAGGATCTTTAGGGCAGGCTTTGTTGAGATCTGTGAAATCGTTGCACATGCGCCACTTATTTGCGCTCTTGGGCACCAAGACGACGTTGCACAACCACTCCGGATACAAGATGGGCTAGATATATTGAGCCTCCAAGAGTTTATTAACTTCCTCTTCAATGATTTTTTTCCGAAAGCCGTGCACATCCCGCTTTTTCTGCTTGATGGGTTTGAAAGAGGGATCCACATTAAGCCTATGGACAATGACGCTCGGGTCAATTCCTGTGAGATCAGAGGCTTTCCACGCAAATACATCCTTGTTCTCCCTTAGAAAATCAATCATCATGATCTGAGAAGGCCCTGAGAGGTTTGAGCCTATCTGTGTAGTCTTATCCTTGTTTCCGGGTTCCAGCTCAATGGTAAGGAACTTTTCCGAGGGTTCGATCCTTACCTCAGGGCGAGGAAGTTCGAGCGCCCTCTTCTTTCCTGTCAAACGATCACCGGGTGCTGGTTCACCCTCTCCCGGCTCGTCTCCTTCTGAAGACGATCCACCAACGGTCCCTGGGGGAACATTCTCGAGGGGATTCTCCCCGTTGTCTCCCCTCTTCTTTTTGTTCTTCTTCTTGTTCAATTTCGCCCTTTTCCGTGCTGGGCTATCCTCATCTAGGTTGGGGAAATCCACTGACTTCTTGGTGGAGCCAATTTGGAAGGTTTTCTCCGCTTTTGGCTTTCTGAGGGACAGCATGTAACATTCCCAAGCCTCTCGCACATTGCACAGCACTTCTCCGACGCCCTCGGAAGTAGGGAATTTATTCTTCTGGTGGTAGGTGGAGATGATGGCTTTGAAATCCACGAGGGCAGGGCGCCCAATTATGATGTTATATGGAATGTCAATCTCCACCACCGCGTACGTCACCAAGAGTGTTTTGCGTTGAGGGGCTCGGCCGAACGAAGTAGCTAGGCGTATTTGCCCTCGTGGGACAACTTCTGAGCCTCCAAAGCCAATGAGGGCTGTTTTGAGAGGCTCGAGCGGGAGATCAACCTTCATCTTTAAGAATGTAGAGTAAGGCAAAACATTAACGGAGCTTCCACTATCTACCAATACCCTTTTTACAACATGATTATGAACATCTAAACTAACCACCATGGGGCAATCTGAGGTTATACCCTCCCCATGGGGTGTTACAATATGTTCTAGATCCCTATCATCAAAGCCTATTACATCATTTTCTCTTGATCTTTGAGCGTTTGATTTCTGGATGGCGTAGATAGGTTTGGGCACTGCTGAGCGTTGGTTGTAGCTCCGGACGTACCTCCGTCGGGAGGCGTTTGAATCCCCCCCTGATGAGCCTCCTGCAATTATATTTATGACTGCGAAGGGCTCGTTTTCTTGCTCAGGGGCTTTTCCTTTGTTGCCTCGGCGGCTGCTGCTTTCAGGGGGTCCCCTACCCCTTGGGCTCTTTGAACGGGACGGGCTCCTCCTTCTCCTTCCGGCGCGCTCGTTGCATTGTTCATCATAGCGCTCGAGCACCCGGACAAACTCCTTCAGGTGGCCCCCTGCGACGAGCCTCTGGATTTCAGCTTCCAACTGCCGGCACTCATCCGTGTCGTGCCCTCTCTGCTTGTGGAAGGCGCAGTATTTGTTCGAGCGCCTGAGCGAGTCTGTTTCCCTCATCTTGATGGGTCTTTTGAAGAGCTTCTTATCAGAGAGGTTGTAGACTTCTGAATTTGGCCTGGTGAGCGGAATTCGCTCGAATCGACGAGGGGGTGGTGGCGACCTCCTGCGCTCTTGAGGGCGCTCCTTTTTGACAGCCACATCCCGCCCCCGCTCATGATGAGGTCGCTTGTTCCTGGCCGGGCTGTGATGCCGGGGACCGTTCGTCCCATACATGTCTTCGAGCGCGAAGAACGGCTCGGCTATTTCTCTTAGGCCCATGAGGGTCCCAGGCCTCCTTTCCACAACGGCATCAGCAAATTTTTTGCTCACATATTGCTTGTGATCCACAGCCTGAAAAAGCACTGGGATCAAGAAATCCATTGAAGGCCTTTCCACCTGTAGGATCTCTTTGTTGAAGCGGGCGAAGAACGAGCGCAGAGATTCGCTCTTGCCTTGCACCACGTTGTACAGGGCAGTGGGTGCGGTGACTGGCGCCTTCAAAGAATTGAAGTGGTTGAGGAAAGCATTAGCCAGTTCTTCATATGAGTGGATCGAGCGCGGCGGCAGTCGCTTGTACCACTCTTGAGCCATTCCTACCAAGGAAGTGACAAACACTTTTGCCCAGTAATTGCTGGAATGCTCGTAGAGGTGCATAAGATGCACAAAGTGATCCAAGTGCTCAGCTGGATCAGTTGTCCCGTCGTAACGGTTGATGGAAGTGGGGACTTTGGCCATGCCTGCTTGGGCCATCAGAACTTCTTCTACGAGGGGTGAGCCCCTCGCCAGTAGGTGATATTCATACGTGCCGAAGTTTTCCTCCGGCTCCTTGCGACGGGGGACCCTTGGTGGAGGGTCCTTGGTGCGGGTGCTTCTGGCGTCAACCCGTTCATCCCGACTAGGGGAGATCTGAGTTGAGCGCCCTCGTGAGAGCTGTCCCACGATATCCTTGAGACCCTGCAGCTGGTCTTGCACAGCCGCGAGGATGTCAGGATTTACGTCTACTTGCTTGTCTCCGTGCCTGTGGGCTCGTGAGCCCCTCCTGGAGACATGAGAGTCCCCTTCATTTTCGTTCACTCGCTCCGTGGGCTCTTTATTCCTGCCCATGGAGGGACGCTCGTTGCCCTCCTGCAGGGGCACTTCTCTCGCTGGTGGTGGTGGTGGTTGTGCCCTCAGGACAGCCTGGGCTTCTCTGAGGGGAAAGTTTTGTTGTCCGCCTAAAGGGGCTGCAACCTGAGTGGCCTGCCCAGAGGGAAAGTACATGGAATGGAACCTTTCCCATGCCCCCTGAGCCGCCTGAACCTCACATTGGGCGTAGAGAGCCCTCAACTGTTGGGTGGTCAGTGGAGGCAACTCCACTCCTTCAATCTCCCTGGGGACCACCACTGGGAGCTGGAGCTGTCCAGCATGATACGGCTGGACCGGCGGCATCATGACGGCCGGAGTAAGAGTATATCCTGGCGGAGGCATCATATAACTCTGTACTCCGAGATTCATTTGGGGATGGACCCAGGAGTTCTGTGCTAGCGGCGGAGGAGCAGAAAGAGAGACTCCTCCAGCGGTGGTGGGAATCTGCAGTGCCGGCGGTGCAGGCGGTGGTACGGGAGACTCTGCTTGTGGAGTCACTCCTGCGGCGGGAGGTGCTCCACCAGTGGCGACGGTAGGTGGCGGGGCTCCACCAGTAGCGGTGGAGGGAAGAATGATATTTGCATCCTGGGAGGCGTTATCTCCTCCTCCCACAACTCCAGATCTCGTAGCAACCATGACTGTTAAAGGTAAGGGTGTGCTTGCTTTTCTACCAACAAAAAGAAAGGAAGAAGATGGAGGACTGGTTTCCCACAGACGGAGCCAAAAATGATGGGTTCAGAAATGGGTGGATCCGAATCCGATCACTTTACGATTTGTATTTTGTGGAGGAAACCACCGGAGCTTCGTCGGAAATGAGAAAAGGGGTTCTACCTGTTGGGACAAGCACAAGAAAAGTCAGAAGGCCAAGCTGGGGGAACTGGGGGTGATACCCAGTTTGGCTCTCCGACCCTCAAGTCAGTTCAATGTATGGAAGAGAAATGTAAGTTCAGTCACAGTTGCAGTGATGAAGAAAGCTTACCTGTGTAGAAGATGACTTTAGCTATTTATAGTTGAGGGTCAAGGGCCCTTTGGTCATTTGCCTCAAGTGGTCCTGGCCGAATGTTGCCCTAACACGTGGCGCTGTGAGAGAGAAACCTAGGAGGAATCTTCTGCAAAAGCGGCCAAAAGTTAGTGCTGGCAACAGTGGCAGGTGCGCGGGCATGTACGTTGTGTCAGAGAGCCATTTGGGCGGTTGGTAACGAGGGCTTGAGAGCGCGCTCGTGACAACCTGGAGTACTGGAAGCCAAGACATCCGCTGAGGGGAACGAAGGCTTCAGTTCAAATGACGAGCCAATAGGGGAGGCCACTCTGAGGGAGTGTGACGCTCGAAGAGGGCTCCCTTTGGCACGTGGGCATGCCAATCCTTTAGTAGGTAGGACGCTCGTGGGAGTGTCAGCGCTCGATGGGCTTAACTCCTGAAGAAGGGTGCGCTCGTTGATCTTGGCGCTCGTGCGCTGATGGGTTCAGCCTTGGGGAGACAGATGTCATCATCTTGGTGATGCCACGTGTCTTAACGTGGGGCGATCATATTTTGACCCCATCAAATAATATGCGGTTTTTGTTATGATGTGCCGAATACTTTAGAAAAGAATCAATGTATTGTGTTTTTATGCAAGGAAAAATTAGTGTGGTGTGTCTTATTGTATAGATAATGTATCATATAATGTAGAGAGAGAAAAGATGTCACATCACATGGGTAATTCTTGTAAAAACTTAATTCTCTCGAATTAATATAACAAAAAATTCTAATTTCCAAAGCATATTATCTTAATAAAATGTTGTGAGTTCGAATTTTAATTTCAAATATAAAACACGTAATAGTTTTTCATTCAACCGTCTATACTTTAATCTATACTTATAATTTATCTAAAGGATTAATTACTATACTCCTTAGTGACCGTGGATATTTTAATCTCGAAACAAAATCTAGTTTTTTTATTATAAAGAACCATATTAGTATCTATACGTGAAGATTTTAGATTGAGAAAAAATGGCATGAGCAAATTGAAAGGAAAGGATGACGAATCGTCGAAAACAGTGATGATTTATGAGTTTTAGCGTCTCATAAAAATTATAATAACATCTTATGTAATTTGAGTATTTTAATTAATTTTAAATTATTATTATTATTATTATTTTAATATATTGAGATCCAAAAATTTTTAACCTGATTATTAAGAAATCCTGGATCCGTCCCTAATAATAGACATTTTCATTTTAAGTTCCTTAAATTTATAGTTTGATAGTTCACTTGTGTAATTATTTTGGTTGCATGTACATCCATGTTAGACAAATTTGGAAGGTTTGACTTCCCGGATGCAATCCCTAATTGATAGTAATAGAGCTTAACTTGTAGGGATTTGATTTGTATAGTTTGTTATATACATAGGACCTCCTGTACTCTGTAAACTATGAAAAATATACACAATAAATACAATCATAATTTTTTCCAAAGACCATGTTCTAACATGACATCAGAGCAGTGTTAGACCCCTTGGAACTCAGTCATAACATCATCGTCCCTACCAATCCCGAACCCTAATCAGCCTTGATCCAAGCAGAACTTGCACATCAACCAAACATGTCACCTCCAACCGAAACCAGCCAAGATCTCTCAATGCAGATAGCAAACCTGTTGTGAAACAATAATCAGAATCAACCAATCGTGCCTAACTCAGAAATTTTATCTATCGGAATAAAACTGAACGGTGACAATTATCCTATATGGGCACGACTAATGAAAATGGCGATTGGAGGCAGAGGTTGATGTTCACACATAACCGGAATCCAACCAGCACCAAAAATTACAGATTCGAAGTTCGATCAATGGGAGCAATTGATCAGAATGTGTTTACCTGGATAATTCAGAATGTGGAGGTGAGTCTCATCAACAGTGTCCTTCAATACCCAACAACGAAGGAGTTGTGGGACGGCCTCGCCACCACTTACGGAAGTGGCGGAGATCCACTCCAACTCTTCGATTTACACCGGAGAGCTAACACCCAACGATCGACAAATAAACCAAGCGTCCGATTACAAATACATGATTTCGTATACATTGAAGTACTTTTCGATCGACAAATCAAGCAAATAGCAATTAATTTACACTTAAACAACTAATTCAAACAAATCCCAAATACATAAAATAATTTGTAATAAATAAACCGAGCCTCCGATTAACGAACGAAAAGTGGCATTGGACTCACCACATCGAGACTGACAAACTGTCCGGTAGTCAGCAGAGCGCCGCCGCCGGAAGGTGTTGGAAGAATCCCAAAAAATAATATGTGAATGTACTCCTCATTGCCATTCCAAATCTTTGATCAATTTCTGAAAATTTCAAGCCATTTGTCTCCAATTTCAAATCCGCGATGAAAGCTTCAAAACGCCTATAGTGATCACCGAAAAAGGTTACCGAAAATGGTTGCCGCCTCGAACCGTTGTTACGCATATTGCCACCTTTGTTTCTACACCTCTGGCGGGATTCAGGCCATGCCACCGCTGAAAATCGGCTCTCCTCGTCGTGTTGAGCATTTTCCCTAAAGTCCCATCATCATTGGACCATCGGAGAAGGCTGTTGGAGCTTCAAACCACCGTGAACCGCCTCCTCCGATTGTCACCGTTCAGGAGCCAAGGCACCGTGCCGCTGCCAGAAAGTTGTTCACAATCGAGATGCAAGAAAAACCCGACCACTAACCGCCGGTTTCCATCACTGGAACTCAACCGTCGCCGTTCAACCAGTAAAAGCTCCATCTCCGGTTGGTTTCGGCTCAAACCAAAGTCAGAATCAAGCTCAGGGGGTCGAAAAACATGGGGCAGGATGGTGATACGCAGGCGACAGGTGGCACAACCTGCCACTTTCAAGCCTCCGTCGTCAATTTTCGGGTCACAAAATTGGCACCATCATGTGTTAAGAATAGTGCCCTTAAAGCAACATTTATGCTTTACTATTTCCTTGTAAAATCACAAACAGTCTTTGAATAATAAACGACATGATTTTGTTCATAGGCAATCACTTCTTTATGTGCTTATTTATGTCTGTTTGGGTTGACTTTGTTTTACATGTTTTGGACTCCCCTAATCCGATGAAACCGTTAAGAACTTTGCCCTTATGAGAATGGCACATGAAACAAGTTCTTAACTCCATAGGCAAGGATTAGAAACTTCTCCAAGTCGATGAGTCCGACAGACAATGGGAGTGTCGACCTTAACTCTGTTGAGACTTGCTTATGTGATTATGTCCTTGTGAAGGATCACTAAGTTTCATGGAGTGATAAGTGCATATGATGATGCGTTCATAATACATGAGAGTGATTGTTACAAGAACTTTATCATTGAGATGTCCCACATGAGAACATACCTAAATGGGAAAGGAAGTTTCCAGAAACTTTCAGATTAGGAAATATCTCACAAGTCAATGACGTGATTAATAATCCTTTGACTTGAGATTCTGTAATGTCTCTTATGAGCTAACTCTGTAATCTTTGATATAGGCTCAAAAGGGTGTCGCCATATAGACACCCTGAACCACAACCTATGTTGGGATTACACAAGTGGCATATATAGAATTAGTAGAATCAATAAAGGACCTACACTTCTTGAGAACAAGAATGATCTCTTACTGATTAAGTTGATCGTAGTCCATTAAATATTAAACCCTTGGCCAAGATGGATAAAAGATCAAGACATCAAGAAAATACAATTTTCTTGGATTGAGATCTAAATGGATATGAAACGAACTTAACTTTAAAAATCAAGAATAGTAAGGCTCTGAGTTATATTCTCATGCCTTAATTCTTGATTGAGAGATGGAGTTGTAGGAGGATCGTATTTCACTGATTGTCATTGACTGAAAGGTTCTTCGATTCATTTCATTATTCTGTTAGGGGCCACACACCCATTGCTAGATTACGGTAGTATGATTTGTAAACTAATTATTAATTATGAGAATTAATTAATTAGTCTCACTGCTAATCGAATAATGAACCTAAAGGGTCACACACAAATACCAGGTCACGAGGGTTTTGGTAGGAAGTTAGTTGGATTAACGAAGGATCAAAATGTTGATCGAAATAGGGCCACAAACGTGGACGTATCACGCAGTGTACGTGACTGCCACATGTCACGCACACGTGACTGCCACGTGTCATGTACACGTGGCATCATGCGTATGGTTTAACCCACATGCGAATTCTTTTCTTGAATTAATTAATTAAATTGTTAATTAATTAAGTTTGGTCTTTTAATTAATTATGAATCAATTGTTAAGTCCAATCTCAATAATTAACTCAATAAATAATTAATTATGAATTAAGCTATTTATTGAATTAAGTTGATTTTTGACTTTATGCTGGATAAGGTTGAAAAGTTAAACTTCTTATTGTAGAAGAGAGAAGGATCTCTTGCATTATCTTAGAGAATAAGTTAAGACCTTATTTTCAATTAAAAGATAATAATTAATTAGTGAGCAAGAAATCAAAGCCCACAAGACTTAGGAATTCTCTAGGGTTGTTCGAACCCCCTAGTATAAATACAAGAGGTGGTGCTTCTCTTACACTTAGACCAACGTTCTTGAAGCGTTAATTGTTTTTGAGAAAATTAAAAGAAAAGTTTTCAAAGTTAATTCCTAGCCAAAACACAAGCCACAGAACTAGCATTCTCAGTAGCTTGATCGTGATCTAAGACTGGTGTGGATACGTTTTAGAGGATTACCTACTTTGGGATCTATTCGAGAACCATTCGATAGACAATCCGCACGAAGGGTGTTTCATAGGCGGTATCAACACCACTAGAAAGCTTTAATCCCTGTAAATTTCTTGTAACCCTTCTTAGATTTGGAACCAACATGGCAAGATTTATGATTCGCTTTTGGAAAAAATTTTAAAATTCCCTGTGCAAACTCTGTGTTTTCCAACACCATGTTCCTCTAATCGAGTACTTCGATTTCGATTATCCGTTTGCATGAATCGGTGGCCGGACAGGATAGTTATAATTCTTGGTGAAGAGAGGGGTGTCGGCGTCGCAAGAGAGAGAGAGAAAGGAAATGAGGGTTTGACCGGTCCAAAAAAGAATCCCGAATGCATTGAAATGACAGTAGAAGGAGTTAACGAAGTCGAAATTGGGCATACTTAGAGTCTACGGACTCGTTTCATGCCCCGAACGCATTTAAGAGGTTAGGCCAAAATCTCGATCGAAAGAGAAATGACCAAAGTACCCCTAAAAAGAGAAAATTACAAACAAACCCCTAGACTCTAACGGAGCTACAATTACGACCACATAAAACTCATAATCACATAATTAAACACTCAAGAAGGTTAACACGTGGAGTAAGATTGGACGAAGGAAAAGCGGGGTGTCCCACTATCAATATCCTCTAAACATGGCATTTGTGTGAGTCTCAAAGTTCATTATCTGATTAGATGTAAGTCTAATTAATTAATACCCTTATTACTTAATTAGCTTAGAAATCACGCAACCATAGCCTAACAACATGTGTTTAACCCCTAACTAAATAAAGAATAAATTGAATAACCTTTCAATCAATGATATATGTGAGATACGATCCTCGTCTATTTCTATTTCACAATTAATATCTATAATTAGATTCCTAATAATTTAGATTTTAAAGTTAAGTTCGTTTTATAACAATTTGATCTCAATCCAAGAAACTCCTTTTGTAATACCCCGCTCGTCCGATTTATAAGGTACGCCACGTTTCAACCTTTTTATGTGTTTAATTATGTGATTTTGTGTTTTGCGTGGCCCTATTTTGAACTCTTTTAGAGTTTAGGGGCCTTTTTATAATTTTCACTTTTTAGGGGTTATTCGGTCATTCCTCGTTCAATCTAGATTTCGACCTCTTGGACCCTTTCAACGCGTTCAGGGCATCGAGACGAGTTCGTAGACTCTAAGTTTGCCCAATTCTAACGTCGTTAACCCCTTCTTCCTACCGTTTTCGCGTACGAGGACCCGAGATAAATACCCGGATCCTCGTAATTCGTGCCGAACGCAGCAGACTTCAGCCCTCATCGTCTTTTCCCGCGATCGACACTATTCACACACAGTGAAGGTGTGATTTCACACACATCACCAAACTCAGTCGTTTCTCGACGGAATTCGACGAACCATTAGTCGAAATTCATCAGCTCGACGAGCCTGTCACAACCGTACCAAGATCGTGGCCAACCCACGACGGCACAATGGCGGCCTGAAGGTGGCGGGTGTCGCCACCACTTCACCGCCGGCGATCTGGCGACTTTCGCCGGCCAACCACCATCCTACCCTACGTTTTTGGACCCTCCCGTGTCGATTCCGGCCTTCGTTCAGCACGAAAACCACCACAAGTGGTGGTTCCGACGAGGCAGCAGCGGCGCGGGTGTGGCGGCGATTTGAGGCTTTTCCGGTGAGTTTTTGATGTCGGGTCCTTCAGAGTAGTTACTCAACTCGACGAGGCCAAGCTATTCGTGTAGGTCTCGGTTCACGAATCGGCCGTTGGTGGTGGACCGCGGTGGCGCAGCGGCGGTGCAACGGCAGCACCACCTCTGGGGATTTTTCCGGCGAGCTACCTTAGGGCTTTCGTAAAGCTCGTCACGGGTAAGCCGATGCCTCTTTCGGATCTCATTTTGGTTCGCCGGTTTGGAAGTAATTGAAGTTTGAAGATTTTAGGGTTTTCGTATTCTTGGATTTGAAATTGGAGACATTTGGTTGGGAATTTGCAGAAATTGATTGAGGAATTGAATTGAGCACGAGGAATCCTTGCACGAGTGATTTTTTGGGATTTTTCCGGCATGTTCCGGCGGCGGCCGAATGGCGGCCGGTCACTATTCCGGCAGCTCAGGCGGCGGCGCTCCGGCGGTCTTCGGACAGCTTGTCCGGCTCGTTGTGGTGAGTTCATCACCACTTTCCGTTCATCAATCGGACACTCGGTTTAATTTCTGCGAATTTATTTGTGTAATTTTGAATATTTGAAATTAATTGTCTTAATTGCGATAAATTGTTAATTGCTTGATTTGTCGATCGAAATGTATTCCAATGTATATGAAATCATGTATTAAATGAATGTGATATGGATTGATGCTTTGAATTGTAAATTGAACCCCGTTATGCCGAAATTGTATTAATTGTTAATTGTTTTAAAATGTAATTTGTTCTTGTATGCTTGATAATTAATGAATATGCATTGTATGGCATTTGAAAACATGTAATAAATTATGAATGTATGAATTCATGTTGTTGTTGATATTAGTTTCGTTTCATGCCATTAAATTTAGTATAGCACTTTTAGGAGGGATGTTTGTGTAATTTTAGAAAATATGAGTTGTATGAACTTTGTATAGTTGAATGATATAGTTGGAAATTGATAAATGATGATAGAAAATCTTGAACCCAAGTGTAAGTTCTAAGTCCGATTGCAACACTTAAGGTATCGTATCCACAGGGAAGGGAACTCAACAACCACTTCTATGACTATTTCTAATCTAGAGACCGAATAAGATTGACAATGTTGTACTATACTACTATGACAAAATTAAACTTAACCAATAAGTAATCAATCACACGAGCTAACAAATAAAAACAAGATTAAACCACTTAATTAAAACAGGTTGGGGAGTAAATCATATGCCCTTTTGTGATCAAATCAATACTCAAATATGGATGTATGATTCTTCAACCTAATCACAATTCTATACCTAGCTTCTCTCGAAGACTAGGTGTCTAATTAATTAAGCCAAGTGTTATTCTCACAATCACTTAGTAACCGAATTAATCGAATGAAGCAAGATTAGTGTATTTAAAACCTAGCGGCTTGGCATGGAATTCTAGATACGTGTTGTAGAAATTAGGGTTAAATTTCTCTAAGCCCAAAAGTCTAAGTTTTGGAAAACAATCTCAATTATCCTCAATCTCTCGATTATCGGATAATTCACCTTATGTTAATGGATGGCCAATCCATTCCCAATCTACTCAATACCGTTTCCCTAACAAAGAATCACACAATTTGACTCAAGCATTAATTCAAACACCTTAGATGCATAATCCTTACCCCCTAACCCTAGGAGAGTAGTTCCTCATAATTGGATCAAAACTCATTAAGATCAAAAGAATTGCATTCAAAATATTCATGTCTAGCATAAACATAAAAAAGGAATTACTAATTCTGAAATTCTAACCTAATTATCCAGAAACGGATCTAAAGCAAGAACTAACTATACTAGAATTGAAAAACCAAAACTTGAGGAATTAGTTTGATCGGAAAGCAGTAAATAAAACCAAATTGATAAAGTCTTGTGATTGGAATGAATCTTCAACTCTATGTCTTCGTGTTCCTTCCTTCTCCAGGTGTTCTTGAACTCTCGGAAGCTATCCGTCCAAAAAGCTCTCCCTTTCCGCCTCCAAACCCGTGTTTAAATAGAAGTCCAAAGTCCACAACCGCCCCGTGACACGGGCGTGCAGAGTTCGTGCCTAAATATGTGACACGCCCGTGTCACATATTAAAGACGTATTCGCGCTTTTCTTCTTGACACGGGGGTGTCAAGAATTGTTCTTCACGGTGACACGGGGGGTGCAAAAGCTCCCAGGCCTCGCTGTACCAAGACACGGGCGTGCAAAAAATTGCTCTACGTAGGTGACACGGGCGTGTCACCTTCTGGAATCCGACGGCCACTTCTGTACTGAGACACGGGCGTGTCTCAGTTTACTCTTCCACGGGGACACGGGCGTGTCCCCTAGAATTTCTCGTTTTTCGCCCTTTACTGCATGGTTTTGCTTCTACTACGTCTTTTCAACTCCAAGGTGAAAGGTACCTAATAGGGAGCATAAGTCACGTTATAAGTTCTTAAAACTGCTTGAATTTAACTAAAATTGCCCTACAAATCCATGCAATAAACCGATACATCAAACTCCCCCAAACTTGAATATTGCTCGTCCTCGAGAAATCGAGAAAATTACATCAAACCAACCTCAAAATCAATCTCTCAAATGGGTAATTTTCAGCACTTCACTAAAGCAAGTCTAGCCTATCAAACACATCTCAATCAAGCACAAGAATCAACACAATGGTATAAATCAAATATCCTCGTGTAGTGTGTGAATTCGAACAAGATAATGTACAATGGTTAGAACACCAAACTAATGATTCCTTCCTAAGTACCAATGATAGACTTCGAAAAACATTCTTCGTGCCTATTTCCACTAATGGAATTAACCCAGAATTAAGGATCGGAAGGTCTTTCGAGGCTTGTAATGTGGGCTTGGGGTTAAGGTTATGGAATTTTTAGTATAGTAGTGACTCAACACACCTAGCTCACCCATTCAAATCTCCTCGGTTGTCATTCTTGTCTTTCCCCGTCAAACTCCCCCAAACTTTGACCTTGTCTATGTTTGTCACAAGTAGACAGTCTAAAAGTTTCTTCGGTCTCAAATCTACTCAATTTTTTTTTTTTTTTTACACAACTCGTTCTCTTACTACTTCCTTTTGAATTCTTCTTTTCTTTCAGCATCTAAGATCATCTCTTATTTCTTCTCTTGGTTTCTCTTCAGGACTTTAGCAGCATCTTCAATTGATTCAAACGAGTGAGCAAAGTGTGACTCTAGGGTAAGTTTATGGTGCTGTGCCTGTGGCTTATAATGCGGCTACCAAAATTTAATGGCACAACACTTAGGCTCAGCGGGGTCAATAGGATTTCGTTCTTTAGTCCAAATGGCTCAATCGCGAGGCTACCTCCGACATGAATGCCTAAGTCATCTCCCTAATTCTTTGGCAATTCAAAATTTCGCCTCAATAGGACTAAAATGCTTCCTGATCCACTTCTCAGTATTATTCAAGAATTACTAACTCAGCATCCTAACCTAAGTACATGACCTTGTTCAATTGTGCACAAAAATAAGAATATCCCATCATTCCAAGGTATCAATACTCACACCTAACTTCATGCATTCGACTAGCCTAACTCACTTTGGCAAAATTCCAACAATCAAACCTCATCGAAAAATTTAAAATTTTGGCTTATTGTCAGCAATCATCTTTTCATTCTCAAAGATATCACAATATCAAGTAAGTCAATCCCCCAATGCGTCTTCCTATGCGAAATATTAGCAATGCAATCCAAAAATTTTTTTTTTTCTCTTTCTCTCTCCCCCAAACTTAAACCATGCCATGTCCTCATGCATAAGAGAAAAAGGAAAGAAGGCAAAAAGAAAAACTCCCTCAATACAGCGAAGAACCCGGCAACAAGTCATTGATCAACCCTAACCTGCACTTAAACGACTAAAACAAGGATCATAAGCTAAGCAGAGCAAATGATAATCAACAAGCAATTAACAAGAAAACCTTGTCGTCAAGTACCTACTATAACCATAAGAATATTTAGCATAGTGCAAATAGTTAGGTTAAAGTGGTGAATTAGATCATCATACAGACCAAAGTAAGGAAAACAGAAAGCTAGAAAAGAAACCAATCAAGGAAAAGGTGGCGGGTGTTGTGGGGGCTGGCTTGAGCTACTCGCTCCGGCACCTCCAAATTGTTTGGCAAGGTATGCGTGGAGATTCTCGAACTGTCCATCAATGTGGAGCTGCAAGGCATCAAGCCGGGAGTCCACATGCTCTACAAAATTGTCCATCCACAAGCCACCCTACCTCCTTGGCTAGCTTCGTCACATAGGCTCCATGGCCTATAGTTCCCGACGCCCGGCCTGCCACCTCCTTCAGCTTATACATAAACTCAGTCGTGGCATCAAACTGCACCCCCTCCTTCATAAAATACAAAATGGCCAACTCAAACCCGTTTATATTTCCATCACTCTCATGCCTAGCACATATTCCCACAGCCAGAAGTCTATGCACCAATCGCCAGACTAAGCTATCAATCCATGTGGCCTTAGTATTACGCGGGTTGTACGCCGGGGCACCAGCTTTGAGAGGGAATGAACGCCACACCGCCTCTCTGTCCTCCGTAGACCAGTTGGGCAACGTTGTCATCTCGCAACAAGGAAATCCTAAGGCATCTCGAATCTCGTCTAATTCTAATGATTCGGCTTCCTCCCCATCTAACGTGAAATTGAGCTTGGTCTTGACCTGGTCCCAAGTCATAGTGGTGAAGAATGCGGTTGTCAACTCCGGATATGTATTAGCCGGAACCATCATAAACGTCTTCCACCCTATATTGTCGAACAAAACCTCGATCTCTTCCCAAACTCCTAATCTCCGAAGTGTAGCGAGATGCGGGAACTTGGTGGGCATGATATTGCGCGTGGTATTCCTGTTATAAGGGTTCCCAAGCCCTTCCAAGGTGACATTCACGGAATCCCGTGGTTGGAGGCCAGTTGGGCCGGATGAGGAGGTGAGTTGCAGAGGGGCGGGTCTCTTGTTGCGTCCCATATTTCCTGCACAAAAATCAACAACAAAATCAATTCAAGTTCAAAGGGGCATTTTATCGAATACCTTGTAAGCACAAGTAAGAAGCCTAGTATTTCATCAAATAAAGCATGACATTTCATCACCCGATACCTAGACTTATCCCTCAATACTACCACAATCGTTTAAAGCTCATAGGGACTCAATTTCTTCCACAAACGTGTACATAACCGCCCACACAAACCTCCAAACTTTACAAAATTTGTAAAAATGTGGAAGAGCAAGGGCCAAAATTTTCCATTACAATTCAAACACCTAACTCTAGCATGTACAAAACTTGACTAAGGAGCAAGACTTCATAAAAATTAAATCTAACATGCTTCAATAAGAGATTAGGGTTCATCTTCTAAAATACCCAAAAATTTGCAAATTCATGCCAAATCCTAATTCTAAATATGCCAAACTTGAACTAGAACCACGAATTTTAAGGAATATACATCATAAGCATCGTTTATCAAATTAGGGTCTAACCCTTCTCAACTAATTCCATGGAAATTAAACACCCAAGAGAAGAGACAACTTACCCGATGAAAATAGAGTGCAAAGTGTAGTGTGTGTGGTGTCTTGCCGGATTATGACCTAGGAACAATGGTGGTGGTGGTGCTTATGCCGTGTGAGGATGGGGGAAAAGATAGATGAGGGAAGAGAAGAGGGTTTGTTATGTTTTAAAAGACAAGAACAGAATGAGGAACCCCCGATTCCTTTTAATCCTGCCATCGTGACACGCCCGTGTCAGTAAGTGTCCTAGATGGATGACACGGGCGTGTCATCCAACACAAGACAGAAGATATCCATCAATCACAACCTTAACTAACTAACGAGAGGGAAAAGAAAAGAAGAAAAGGGAAAGAACAATAGTTCTAAGTTATAGTCGTTAGCTTGACTTCATGACTCAGGTATAAGGCGCTGGAGCTGTTAACACGCACGAGACGTGTTCGCCAATTCGATCTCCGGAAAGATATGGCTTGAGTCTTTGTCCATTCACCACAAAGGAGGGTGAACCTTCATTACCTATCTCCACCGCTCCATTCACTAAAACTTTTACCACTCTGAACGGACCTGACCACCTTGACTTAAGTTTCCCGGGAAAGAGCTTTAATCTAGAATTGTACAACAACACCAATTGACCCTCGACAAACTCCTTAACCCGTATATGCTTATCATGCCACTTCTTTGTCCTCTCCTTATAGATCCGAGCATTTTCGTAAGCTTCTAACCTCAATTCTTCCAACTCTTGTAAGTCAAGTATCCTTTTCTCTCCGGCTCTCTTGAGATCGAAATTTATAGTTTTAATGGCCCAGTACGACTTATACTCGATCTCAACTGGCAGGTGACATGCTTTACCATAAACCAACTGATACGGAGAAGTTCCTATAGGTGTCTTAAACGCGATCCTGTAAGCCCATAACGCGTCGCCCAACTTCGAGGACCAATCTTTCCTAGAGGGGCTCACTACCTTCTCCAAAATCCACTTCAACTCCCTATTCGTGATCTCAGCTTGCCCACTTGCTTGGGGATGATACGCAGTAGTTACCCGATGCTGGACCCCGTATTTCTTCAGCAAAGCTTCCAAGGGCTTGTTACAAAAGTGCATACCTCTATCACTGATTAATGCTCGTGGAACTCCGAACCTATTGAAAATATTCTTTTGCAAAAACTTAATCACCACCTTCGAGTCATTGGTCGGAGTTGCCACTGCTTCGGCCCACTTGGATACATAATCCACCGCCACCAAGATATACTGATTCCCATTCGATGGTGGGAAAGGTCCCATGAAATCGATTCCCCAAACATCAAACAATTCAACTTCCAAAATGTACTTCATGGGCATCTCATCTCTTTTACTAATGCTCCCGGATCGCTGACAAGTATCACATTCCTTGGCAAATTTGTAAGCATCCTTAAACAGCGTTGGCCACCAAAACCCAGACTGTAATACCTTAGCTGCTGTCTTTCGACCACTTGAGTGCCCTCCATATAAGCTCGCATGACATCTCTCAAGCACTTCATCAGCTTCAACCTCCGGAACACACCTCCGCACTAACCCATCCGAGCAGTGCTTATATACATATGGCTCTTCCCAGTAATAACGTTTCGCTTCTGACAAGAATCTCTGTTTCTGATGGAAATTCATGCCTGGTGGTAAAGCTTTGCAAACCATGTGATTCACGATATCTGCGTACCAAGAAACTATTGCATCGGTTGCAAACAACTCCTCGTCAGGGAAATTCTCAGTAATCTCCTCCTCGTACTCATCTTCCTTTTCCCCGACCTCTAACCTTGACAAGTGATCTGCAACTAGGTTCTCCGTCCCTTTCTTGTCACGAATTTCAAGATCGAACTCCTGGAGCAAAAGAATCCATCTAATCAAACGGGGCTTTGAATCCTTCTTCGAAAGGAGATACTTGATTGCTGCGTGGTCCGTGTAGACGATTGTCTTCGAACCTATCAAGTAAGACCTAAACTTGTCAAAAGCATGCACAATAGCTAATAATTCTTTCTCAGTAGTAGCATAATTTAATTGTGCATCATTTAAAGTTTTGCTAGAATATGCGATAACGCGTAAACGTTTTTCCCTTCGTTGGCCAAGAATAGCTCCAATGGCCAAATCGCTCGCATCGCACATTAGCTCAAACGGTATAGTCCAATCCGGTGCAACCATAATTGGTGCCGAGGTAAGCTCCTTCTTCAACCTATCAAATGTAAGTAAGCAATCATCATTAAACACGAATTCAGTATCTTTTTGTAGTAACTTGCATAAAGGTAAGGTAATTTTTGAAAAGTCCTTGATGAACCGGCGATAGAAACCGGCATGACCAAGGAAACTCCTCACTCCCTTGATATTGGTAGGTGGAGGCAGTTTTGCGATCACATCAATCTTGGCCCTATCCACCTCAATGCCTTTCTCTGAAACTTTGTGACCCAACACTATCCCTTCCTTTACCATGAAGTGGCACTTCTCCCAATTTAGCACCAGGTTAGTTTCTTCACATCGCTGCAAAACTTGAGCAAGATTATGCAAGCATGAATTGAAAGAAGAACCAAACACAGAAAAGTCATCCATAAAGATTTCCATTGTGCGTTCTATAAAGTCAGAGAAAATGGCCATCATGCATCGTTGAAAAGTAGCCGGGGCATTACACAACCCAAAAGGCATACGCCTATATGCAAAAGTACCATAAGGGCAAGTAAACGTACATTTTTCCTGATCCTCTGGAGCTATAGCAATTTGGTTATACCCTGAATACCCATCCAGAAAACAGTAATAAGAATGTCCGGCTAATCTCTCTAGCATCTGATCAATAAAGGGAAGTGGGAAGTGATCTTTACGAGTGGCATTGTTCAACTTCCTATAATCTATACAAACTCTCCAGCCCGTGACTGTCCTAGTTGGTATTAACTCATTCTTTTCATTTTTAATTACAGTCATCCCCCCTTTCTTGGGCACTACCTGCACAGGGCTAACCCACTTGCTATCCGAGATAGGGTAAATTATCCCGGCATCTAACAATTTCAGTACCTCAGCCCTAACTACCACTTTCATGTTTGGGTTCAATCTACGCTGATGTTCTACGGAGGGTTTATGGTTATCTTCCATACGAATTTTATGCATGCAAGTAGATGGGCTAATCCCCTTGATGTCAGAAATAGTCCAACCTATCGCTCGTTTGTGTTCTCTCAAAACTCTCAACAAGGCATCATGATGTGAATCAGTTAAATCAGAGGCAACTATAACAGGCAGTGTTTCAGATTCACCCGAATAAGCATATCTCAAATGAGCGGGGAGGGGTTTCAGTTCTAACTTGGGAGTTGTCTCAAAAGAAGGACGGAGAGTGGGCTTACCTGTACCCAACTCTTCATATACAAACCTCTTTCGGAATGGTACGTAGGGGGTGGCTTCGAGTGCCTTTGCGTAGGCGGCCAATTCTTCTAATATGTCTTCCCCATCAATGTGGTCAGTGCGTCCTCTTAGACAGAGTTCGAGAGGGTCCTTGTTGCTTATGGACATCGGTGTCTGTGCTCTGATTTCCACCATATTGCATTATTCTTCGATCATCGGTCCTTTCATTGCTTTGAACAGATTAAACTCCACCTGTTCATCCCCCACACGAAGAGTTAGAATGCCACTCTTCACATCAATTAAGGCTCCTGCTGTGGCTAGGAAAGGCCTCCCTAAGATGAGCGGCATGTTTTGGTCTTCCTCCATTTCCAAAACTATGAAGTCTACCGGCAGGTAGAACTTCCCAACTCTGACTAGAACATTTTCCAGGATTCCCGTGGGATACTTGACTGATCGATCAGCTAGCTGCAGGGAAACGGTAGTTGGCTTCAATGAATTCAGTCCAAGTTTCCTGCAAACAGATAAGGGCATTAGACTCACACTGGCACCAAGATCACATAAAGCTTTATTAAAGGACATATTGCCAATTGTGCAAGGAATTGAAAAACTCCCTGGATCTTTAAGCTTCGGAGGAAGCTTATGTTGTAGAATGGCGCTGCACTCTTTAGTAAGTGCTATAGTGGCATAGTCCTCCAATTTTCTCTTGTTAGAGAGGATCTCCTTCAAGAATTTGACGTATGTGGGCATCTGAGCTAGGGCCTCGGCAAAGGGGATGTTAATATGTAGTTCCTTGAAGATATTCAAGAACTTCTCGAATTGTTTCTCCAACCTTTGCTTTTGAAATTTCTGCGGGAAAGGAAGAGGTGGCACATACGGCTTGGGTGCCACTGGTGTCTTTGACTTGGAAGGGAGCTCACTCGTCTGTACTTCCTTCTCCTCTTTTGATGGCTCGACTACTTTCTCAGATTCCAAACCGGTGTCCTTTTCCCTTCTCACTTCGGTCTCTACCGGTATTGCAGGCTCCTTATAAGTTGTACCACTTCGTAGTGTAATGGCCTTGCAATGTTCTTTCGGATTCTCCTCAGGTTTGCTTGGAAACATGCCTTGGGCTCTAACATTGATTGTATTAGCCAACTGGCCCACCTGCACTTCCAAATTTTTATTTTGAACCAGCACCTGTTCTACCTGAGATTCGAGTTTCTGATACCTATCATTCGAGACATTTATGAACTTCTCGAGGGCCGCCTCCCACCCCGGCTTCTGTTCTTACGGTGGTTGTGGAGGGGGGTGCGAATCTCTGCTGATTTTGATGTGGTGGATGCGATCCCTGTTATCTTGGTTGGAACTGTGGTCTCTGGTTTGGGTTTGGGTTTTGAACATTCTGATTGTTTGACCACGAGAAGTGCGGATGATTCTTCCAACCTGGGTTGTAGGTGTTCGAGTATGGGTCATTTGCTGGTTTTTGATTTTGCACGTAATTTACTTGCTCCTGACCAACAACAACCTGTGCACCTGCATTGGTAGAAGGACAAATATCAAAAGAATGGGGACCACCACAAATTTCACATAATACCTGTAAGGCGTTTGACTGTGCCACTGTGTTTCGTGCTGTAGAAATTGCAAGTCGGTCTAGCTTCTGGTTCAGTGCTTCGAACTTGGCATTGAAAGTTGTCACAGTGTCAGTGGTGAGTATGCCTGCCTCAGGTTTCGGTGGAGGAGGATTGCTCCTCTCCTTTGTCCAACTGCTATTTGCTGCCATCTTATTCAGAAGTTGCATTCCTACTTCCTCAGACAGTGCCATAAATGCTCCTCCCGCTGCTGCATCGACCATGATTTTCATGTTTTCTGTCATTCCGTTGTAAAAGATTTGTACCAGTTGCCATCCTGGAACACGGTGATGCAGGCACTTCCTTTGCAGTTCCTTATATCTTTCCCATCCTTCGTACAATTTTTCCCCATCATAGAGCCTGAAGCTCGTTATTTCGTCTCTGTACCTCATGGTCTTACTAGGAGGGTAGAATTTGGCTAAAAAGGCCTTAGAGAGGTCTGCCCATGTCTGAAGTGTCTCATTTGACAAGGTCGAAATCCATGTCCGGGCTTTGTCCCTTAGGGAGAAGGGAAAAAGCCTAACTCTAATCGCATCATCTGAAGCGTTGTGGATCTTAAAGGTCGAGCAGACATCCAAAAAGTAGGACAAATGTGATGCGGGATCTTCATGTGGTAAACCCCCAAACGGATTCTGTTGTAAGAGGTTGATGAACCCAGTCTTGATCTCAAAGTTGTTCGCCTCCACGGTGGGGCGAGTCAAGTTATTCTGGATTAAGCCAATGTTAGGAATGGCATAATCCTGGAGTGTGGTTGGTTGCTCGTTTATGGGTTGTGTCATTGGAATTTGGTTTACTTCCTGCTTCTTTTCCTTCATTCGCCTCGTTCGATTCGCCCGACAACTCCTCTCAATTTCAGGATCGTAAGGCAAGGGTTCCAAGCCTTTCGATCGTAGCATGCACTAGGTACCTGCAATTGGGAAAACCCGTGGTCAAATTCAACGCACTTCAAAAAGAAATCAAGCAGAAAGGTTGGTCTAAAGCACCAGAAAAAGTCAATAAAGTAATATTGAATTGAAAGCTTTCCCCGGCAACGGCGCCAAAAACTTGATAGAAAATCTTGAACCCAAGTGTAAGTTCTAAGTCCGATTGCAACACTTAAGGTATCGTATCCACAGGGAAGGGAACTCAACAACCACTTCTATGACTATTTCTAATCTAGAGACCGAATAAGATTGACAATGTTGTACTATACTACTATGACAAAATTAAACTTAACCAATAAGTAATCAATCACACGAGCTAACAAATAAAAACAAGATTAAACCACTTAATTAAAACAGGTCGGGGAGTAAATCATATGCCCTTTTGTGATCAAATCAATACTCAAGTATGGATGTATGATTCTTCAACCTAATCACAATTCTATACCTAGCTTCTCTCGAAGACTAGGTGTCTAATTAATTAAGCCAAGTGTTATTCTCACAATCACTTAGTAACCGAATTAATCGAATGAAGCAAGATTAGTGTATTTAAAACCTAGTGGCTTGGCATGGAATTCTAGATACGTGTTGTAGAAATTAGGGTTAAATTTCTCTAAGCCCAAAAGTCTAAGTTTTGGAAAACAATCTCAATTATCCTCAATCTCTCGATTATCGGATAATTCACCTTATGTTCATGGATGGCCAATCCATTCCCAATCTACTCAATACCGTTTCCCTAACAAAGAATCACACAATTTGACTCAAGCATTAATTCAAACACCTTAGATGCATAATCCTTACCCCCTAACCCTAGGAGATTAGTTCCTCATAATTGGATCAAAACTCATTAAGATCAAAAGAATTGCATTCAAAATATTCATGTCTAGCATAAACATAAAAAAGGAATTACTAATTCTGAAATTCTAACCTAATTATCCAGAAACGGATCTAAAGCAAGAACTAACTATACTAGAATTGAAAAACCAAAACTTGAGGAATTAGTTTGATCGGAAAGCAGTAAATAAAACCAAATTGATAAAGTCTTGTGATTGGAATGAATCTTCAACTCTATGTCTTCGTGTTCCTTCCTTCTCCAGGTGTTCTTGAACTCTCGAAAGCTATCCGTCCAAAAAGCTCTCCCTTTCCGCCTCCAAACCCGTGTTTAAATAGAAGTCCAAAGTCCACAACCGCCCCGTGACACGGGCGTGCAGAGTTCGTGCCTAAATATGTGACACGCCCGTGTCACATATTAAAGACGTATTCGCGCTTTTCTTCTTGACACGGGGGTGTCAAGAATTGTTCTTCACGGTGACACGGGGGTGCAAAAGCTCCCAGGCCTCTCTGTACCAAGACACGGACGTTCAAAAAATTGCTCTACGTAGGTGACACGGGCGTGTCACCTTCTGGAATCCGACGGCCACTTCTGTACTGAGACACGGGCATGTCTCAGTTTACTCTTCCACGGGGACATGGGCGTGTCCCCTAGAATTTCTCGTTTTTCGCCCTTTACTGCATGGTTTTGCTTCTACTACGTCTTTTCAACTCCAAGGTGAAAGGTACCTAATAGGGAGCATAAGTCACGTTATAAGTTCTTAAAACTGCTTGAATTTAACTAAAATTGCCCTACAAATCCATGCAATAAACCGATACATCAAATGACTTTGTGAATCTATATGGAACTCGTAACATGTTATATGAATTAGTTGGCTATATATATTGTGAATTCGTATGAAATGTGATATATGAATTTGTTTGATTTAATTAAATAATCTTGCTAATTGAATCCATTACATAACTTGTGAATTGGGTATGCCATGCATGAATTATATGATAATTCGTATGATTAAAATTTGATATGTAACTTCGAGATCTTTAAATAAAATTTGTAGCATGCTATGATATGATTTATTTGGCTTTGAAATACGTGCAATTTTATGAAATGTTATATGTGAATTGATTTGATTTCTTTGTAAATGCGCATTATATGAACCTAGTATGCAATATCTGAATTGAATAAGACTTATATGATTAAATTAGGAACTTTTACATGTAAGAATAGTTTAATTGTACGAATATGGAATTAGTATGTGCTATATGAATTAATATGAAATAATTTGAATTTGCTTTGTCTTTCTATTTCTCTTGCTTACATTAATTGTGCGCATGAATGTGTCCTAATTTGTAATATGATTTCCTTGAGCTATATAATGATTTATTTTGTATACAAATTGATATGAATTTGAATCCTGCTTATGTGATTGCATTGCTTAAGTGCTTGAGCATGTGCCGTGCGTCTCTGTGTGGTTGTTTGTCTGAGTCTGAGCTTTGTGGTCTGTTTTGTGTGTTCAGTGGATCAGGTGCACCCGGGGTGGTGACTTGTGGTCGTGCAGGTTCCGGGGTGGACCATTTGCTTTGGGTTTGGCTTTGTCTGGTACCAGGTGAGGGTGTTTTCGTTCTAGTTACATATTAAACCCTACAACCTTATGTGACAAGCTTTGGCCAAAACCTTAAATATATATATGTTGCTTTTAAAATAGAGTCATCGAGTAAACTTTGATCGAGTAAACACTTTTATAATGAATTATGAATTATGGTATGTTCTTATGAATCAAATGTTTTGGCGAGATTATGCATGTATGATATGTTCACGGGCCCAGGGACTTAGTACATGTGGCTATCCGGGGAGGCATGGACCGACGGTGATCCCATGTGCTAGTTCCACTATGTTTTACGGTGATACCGGCCCTCGCTAGGAGGTTTAGCGGGGAATGGGAGCTGAGTGCCCTTGGGGGAGTCATGAAACCCCATTGGCCTATGTATGAGGTGGTCGGGTCTTGCTAACCCGTCCACCACCCGGAGGAAGAAGGTTGGAACTTATTTTATGATTATGATTATGATTATGTTAAGATTGATAGGCACCGTGCGGGAAGGCCGGGATACAGATTGCCCAAACGAATATGTCTAGGATATGATATATGATCTGTGTGTATTATGATATATTGCATGACCACCTGTTTAATGTATTAATGATATTTGTCGTACACGGTCGGAGTTTGGTTGGAGATTGTGCACGCTCACTCGCCGAGCCTTATTGATTATGTATGATTTATGAACTTAATGAATTTAATATGAATTAGTTGTAAAGTCCGAGCACTGTTTAGTTATTTTCTTGCCCTTCGTGGGAACTACCTTAAATAAAACTTTGCTCGGGATTTATGACTTGCATGTGCATGTTTTTATATATATTTATCGCTCCTGCTCGCTCAGTCTTCTAGAGACTGACCCTCCCCCTTCTTTTCCACTTTTCAGTTCTTGCAGGTTTAAGCTAGGCGGCTTTAAGTCGGGTCTGTTGAGTCTGTGTCGGTCTGTTTGAATTGTTAAGTACTTTGTTTTGATTTGTGAAGGAACTATGTATATGACATGTATATATTATGCAGGTTGGTACTTATGATTTGGATGTATGAATTTCGGGACAGGTTAGGACAGGTGCTCGGTTTAGATGAACCCATTTTGATTATATGCTTGATCGGGACAGGTTTCTAGGACAGTTGAACCCGTTTAATTGATGTTGAGTTACTTTTTGAAATATATGAATTATGATTGCTGATTAAGGATTTTGAGAAGTCGTATTTTGTATCGCTTCCGCATTCAGATTTTGCATATTTGCGCTTGTACAGAGTTTAGGTACCGCCTAGCTTAGGTTGGTTTTCGTTTGTCACCCGTTCGTTGTGGCTTGGTGCGTGTGCGGACTTTCTATTTCGTACACGTGTCGGGTCATAGTGCGGGGGTGTGGTGCCCCACCGCTTGGGGTGCTACATCTTTCTTGATCTCGATCCACTACCTTGGTCAAGGACTCAGAGATGGACTATAAACAACTTATGCAATGAGGATTTTTTTTTCTATCGACAAGTGTAGGTCCTTTATTGATTCTCATCTACCTCCATGTGCCACTTATATAGACACGACATTTAAACATGTATCTAAGACTACCTAATTAGCTCATACAAGACTGTTGAGTGTAGAATTCTCATGAATTTGAGCGTTAATTTGAGTATATTTTATGTCATTTCATGAGCTTATACGTATATTTTGCTCTATTTAGGTACTCTTTGCGTTAGAGTTACAAAACGAGAGAAAAATGTGAATTCAAAGCTAAGTATACGAAAAAGTTGACTTTTGGCGGATTTAAGGGGACACGCACGTGTCCCTCCACAAGAAGAAACCGAGACACCCCCGTGTCTCGATATAGAGGCCCAAGGAGATAGGAGATACGCCCGTGTCTCCTAGCAAGAAGAAACCGAGACTCGCCCGTATCTCGGTACAGGCGATTCAGGATCCGCGAAGAGGTATGTCTCCCAGCATGAAGAAAAGGTGACACGCCCGTGTCACTTATAAAACCGCTAACACGTTTTCAGCCAGACACGGGCGTGTGTGAATTTTGTGAAGGCAGGTGACACGCCCGTGTCCCTTGGCGGCGAGAGTTTTCCTGCAGCAGCTATATATTACGCGAAAATCATTATGTTTAGGGCTCGCTTTTGGAGATTCGTAACCTAGCATCTTGGGAGCGAGACGAGTTAAGAGAAGAGTTTTCGAAGAGATTCGAGAAGACGAAAGGATTGATTTTCTTCAAACTATTCCATTAATTTTGATTTATTTATTTTTTTCGTATCAAACTAATTTCTCCTAGAGTAGAATTTAATCGTTTTGAATATTTAATCGTTTGTCTGAATTTCATGAATGTTTAAGGTTTGGATTTTGAATACTTGTTTGATTTCGTTGAACATGAGTTTCTCTAATATAATTTCTTTTATGTTTATAAGTTTTGAATCGATTATGCATAGCTAAATTCTTACGGCTAGGGGAGTGATGAATTATGCATGATAAGTGTTTGATATAATGCTTGAATGACTTTGTGCTAATTCTTAGTTTTGAAAACTTGGTTTTAATTGACTGTAACGGATTGGCCATCCTTAGCATAACTTAAAATTGCCTAAGTATCGAAAGATTAATGGTAATTGAGATGTTTTCTTAACTTGTAGATTTAGAACTTAAAGAGATTTAATTTTTAATCTATACAACTTGTGATTTTTGTTCTATGCCAAGCCGCTAGAATTTGAATTCCACTAGTCTTGATCAATTGGTTAACTTTTTATGATTGTGAGAACAACCTTAAGGTTATTTTAACACTCGGCTGTACCTCGAGAGAGGATAGTACGAATCTAAGTGACTAAGTTGAAGAATTGCACTTGTCAAACAAGTATTATATTGAATCACGAATGCACAGTTCTTACTCCCCGGCCTTGTTTGTCTCTTGATTTTAATCCGTGAGTTAAGTCTTTAATTTGAGTTCTTCTTTAATTAATTGTGTGAATTTCTTATTAGTAGTTTAGATAACCAACTTGACAATTGATCGGTCTTTAGATTAGAGATAAGTATAGAGTAGTGATTGGTTTCCCTTCCCTATGGGTACGATCCTATTGTGCGACACAAATATTTAAAGTGTACACTTGCAAGATTGGTTTTAACTAAAATTAACAACAAGTTTTTAGCGCCATTGCCGGGGAGGGCGTGTTAAATTAATATTACTTAAATACCTAAATTTAGTGCTTTAGACCATTTGTTTTATTTGTGCTTTTTGTCGCTTGCTACTGTTCAATTGAACTAAAGATTATCTTTCCTTTGTGCAGGTATACGGTGTAGGACCCCGGAGCGAAAGACACTACATCCCCCGCACCATAGTTCGACACGTGTAACGAAATAGGAACTCCGCACACGCACCAAGCTACAGCGAACGGGAGACAAAAAAAATCTTACCTAGGCTAGGTGGTCTAGACCCTAATACAGAGTGCGCAATAAATTAAAACAAATATGCAGAAGCACCAGGATCAAATATAGAATCACACACACATGCAATGGCCACGGGCCAACAAAATTTAAACATTCATTTCACATGCGGGTTTGGGTACACAAACCTTTTTTGAACATAAGTACAAACGGCAGGGGCAAATTAAATTCATACCTAATTATCAAATTTAAATCACTATGTTATATATTTTATAGCTCAAAAGTACGAAAGTAAATTAAATAAAATGCATGAACTCAACTAAAGACCTAAAAACTTCAAAAGACAACCGCCGCCTAGCACGAACTTTCCACGAGAACCTGTAACTCAAAGAACAAAGGGAAAAGAAAAGAAACGATAACGAGGGTCAGTCCTAAAGACTGGTGAGGGGGCTAACAAACTCACACGTACGTATACAATAGAGCAGAGCATATATCAATATGAAAATCCATGAACCGGGGCGTGGTTTTTGCATTCTAAATCATTTTAATCCCCGTGATAATATGTATAAGGGAAAAGGTTTAAGGCTGAAGTCCAAAATAAACCAATTTTATAAATTAGGAATCCACTCTCGTTTCACGAATAATATTCAACATCGGAATCACACTACTCGGCGAGCACGAGTTTCCAACCTACACTCCATTCATAACTGAATCAAAATGCATAAATAAATCAAAGCTCTAAATCAATCCCACCTTCTCCATTTAGGGGTGAGGATGGCCATCCTCAACCCCATTCTCTAGTCATAAGTTCGGATACGGGGGATCCTACTCACTCTACCGACGGGGTTACCGTCAGCCAAAAGGAGACCCGCCATCCCCTCGACCTCCCAAGGTTAGGCTAAGTCACCCAAAAATGGAGTTGTGTTGATGAGAGCTCGACGACCCCACGACAATGTTTTAAAAACCGGACCGGACCGGACGGTCGGACCGCCCGGACCGTCGACCGGCCGGAAGGACGAACCGGTCATCACCCCAAAACCGTTCGCACTCAAAAACCGCTCTATTTTGTGAAAACCGTTTCGAACCGCGGTTGGACCGTTCGGACCGTAAAGCCGTTCCCGGGTCAAGTGAACCGTTCGATTTTTTAAAAAACAATAAATTGATAAAATTAAACCCCAATTTCTCTAATTTTCTATATTTTTCTCCTATTTCTATATGTTTTATGCAACCACTTCTTCAAAACTAATGTATTATGTATTTTTATTTAATTTGGGATGATTATTTTCTTGTCTCGGACTTTTGAACTTTAAATGTTCATGTCACGAATCATGAATTATGAATTTGTGTTTTATTTTAGTTCATAATCTTTGGTTTTTAATTCATTGTTTCATATTATATTTGTATATAAAGTGAGAAAATATAAAAGTAAATTTTAAAATATGTTTTATTATTTATTATTTATAAATATTTAATATTTAATATTATTTATGACATAATTATGACGTCACCGGTTCGACCACGGTTGATCCAACGGTTGAACCAGTGACCCTTGACCCAGTTCATTTTCCGGTTCGCTTAACGGTCCGGTTTTTAAAACATTGCCCCACGGTCGACCCAAGAATCACATACCACTCCTCCGGGGCCCATTCATAAGTCAAAAGTCTGAATTTTTAAAATTCTGAATTTTCTGAAAAGCTCGCTAGTTCAAAAGTTACACACACCAACCCATTTTCAGAACGAATAAATGAAAATAAACTTACGTTATAAAAGCGTTTTTCAAAAGATTTCATAATAAAGGGGCCAATTCCCACAAATACATATCAAAACACGTATTTAAGTATAAATATATATACATAGTTGCATGCGGGCTCAAAATTCAGGTAGGGTTGTAGGTTGCTGTAACTAAAAAGAAAGAAACCTCACCTTGACGACCAACCCGGGCGAAACAAGCCAAAAACACCTAAAAGACCACCTCGCCACCCACGGAACGAACCTAAGGACAAAACAAAGAACGAAAGATAACTTAGACTCAATATGAACCACTTAGATGCTCGGTATATGCATATGAATGCAAATGATGCGTAAGAAATGTAATGAAGTAGCAATTAGGTCAAGTTAGGTCATATTCAATGGTATCAAGTCATGTTTCACATATTTCACGTTAAACAAATCCACAAATTTCATACGACACACGTAACACATCGTATAACACATTAGGCATGCATGCACATACTAAAGAAACAAAGAAAATATCAAACAAGACAAATATTCAAAGCATGGATTCACTTAAGTACATTCAAATACATTTAAAGCATATTAGGTCATGTATTTCATAAAAGGCATCAAATTCATGTAATAAATTCATAATAAAACATGTAACATATTATACCATAAGTAAGCAATGCATATACTTCATAAAATTTCAAGGAAATAACATACAAGGCAAACAATTACATTAGAAAGTCATGTATGCACATTCAAGCTCATATGAAGCACGTAGTCCATTTATTGCATATAAAAGCATCGAATCTATGTAATAAAATCACCATATAACATTTAACACATATTATAACAAGTTACCAATACAATATAGGTGAAAAGGAAGCAAGAGGAATACGTAAAACACAAACGAAACGAAAGAAAAACGTGCAACGAACAAAACCATCAGCCACAACTCGAAACATTGAGAAAAAGAGGTCACGGCTGCGACCAAAAACCTGCACAAAATGGTCACGGCCATGAAAAAAAATAGTAGCAACAACTTCAGCAGGCAAACAACTCAAAACTGGGCTAAAATGGGGTCGTGCCAACCTTCATTTCCCGATCGCGGCCGCGACTCCACTGTGCAGTCGCGAAAATAGAGTTTCAGCCCCTGTTTTCTTCATCTCCAAGCTCAGCAACCATAGCAGCACGTTAGGGAAACAAAAGTTCAAGGTAACGGCAGCAAAATACATCCATAAAATGTAGGAAACAACCAAAAACTATTCAAGAAAGCAAAGAGATGCATATGAACTCATATCTTCAAATATCATAAAAATACAACAATGGTGGTTTAATTTTCAGCAACTTAACAAGAAATTCAAGTCCTTAATTACCTAAATGAAGTTCTAAGGATCATTTATATAGCTTAAACTCAAGAAATGGAGCAAGGAATGGCAAGAATTCATCAAAATGCACAAATGACCTAACTATTCATTCTCTTCTTCATATGATGCTTAAATGTGGATAAAAATGAGCAAATCATGAGTTGAAAGAAAGATGAGAATGTGGAGGATCCAAAACTGTACTTACGCTCAAATTTGAAGCGAAATGAAGGTCGAACGAGCAAGAAATCGGATGGATGAATAGTGATGGCTCTTCTCTCTTCTTTCTTCCCTTTTCCTCACGGTTTGCAGCTGCTTTCTTTCTTTCTTGTTGCTGAACGAAATGGGGCACAAAATGGGTGAAAGTTTGTTGAGTAAGGGTCAAATGGGTTCAAGAATTCGGTTAAGAAATGGGTCGGATATGAGCAAAACGGGCGAGGGTCGCAAAACTGTCACAAGGGTCACGTTCCGGGAAAAATACGGGGGTCCAAACGGGCTTAAAAAAATATGAGGCCAAGTTTTCTAGCTTCCATTCTTCGTTCCAAGTCCGATGTCACTTCCAAAATTCGAATCCGAATTCCCGAGCTCAAGATACGCCTTTCAGAACCCAAGGCGCGCTAAAATAATTTAGGCCCTTAAGTCCCTAACAAATAAAACGGTTCGAAAACCATATCAGACGAACGTAAAAACTTAAAACGAGCACGTAAACAAATTCATAACATATAAATATCATGCAAATCACTTGATCACAAAAGTTAGAAATAAATACAGGCACAAACGGATTAAAACGTGCAATTTAAAGCATAAACGTTCAAATATTTCAAATAAGGTTCATATAAAATTCAAATATTAAATCACATAATTCAAGTATTTCACATAAAGAATAAAATAAACAAGTAAATTGCGTAATTAAAATAATTTAAATGCGCACTTAGCACTCTTGAATCTTGTACCTGTACTGCCGGACCAGCTGGATGTTACATATGGTGCATGCGGCGATCACAAGGTTTGGAACTAATACTATATGATCCGGAGATCGAAAAGACTCTCCATGCTATTAGAAGAAAACACAGAGAAGATAGACATTTAGCTCCTGAACTAATGACTGAAGACGCGAATAATGAACGAGCGAGGGTAATTCAAGACCCACCACCCACACCTTCTCCTATACTCAGAGACTACAACATGCCAAATGCTGGAGCGGTTCGGAACAATGTAGTCCGCCTTCCCATTGCAGCAAATAATTTCAAAATCAGGCCAGCTACAATTAACTTGCTATATTAAAACCCGTTTGGAGGGCCTAGCATCTGAGGATCCCACGGCACACCTCGCTCACTTTCTCGAAGTGTGTGATACTAAAGATCCATAATATCTCTAGTGATGCCATCAGAGTCAGGCTATTTCCCTTCTCTTTGAGGGATAAAGCTCATGCCTGGGTCAGCTCTCTACCTAGTGAGTCCCTTCAGACTTGGGAGGTTCTTTCTCAAGCATTCCTGGCGAAATTCTTTCCACCTAGTAAGACTACGAAATACAGGAATAACATCACAATCTTCCGACAGTTTGATGGAGAGTCTCTATACGAGGCATGTGATAGATACAAGGAGATGCAGAGAAAATGCCCAAATCACGGCATTTTGGGTAGGCTCTTAGTGCGGATATTTTATAACGGGATGTCTCAGAATATGAAAGGTGTGATTAATGCAGCAGCTGGGCGGGGTATTAATGGAAAAATCTGAAGTAGATGCCATTGAACATCTAGAAAATATCGCCATCAATGATAGCTATTGACACGAGAGGATCAATCCTCAACCAGTCAAAGGCATTATTGGAGTTCTTGAGCTTGATGGGTTAACGACTATCAACGCTAAACTTGATGCATTAAACAAGAAGTTGGACCAATTGACTGTGAATGTAGTTGCTACACCTCCTCCACCAGCACCTTTGGTGCAGGTAAGTTGTGAAATTTTTAGTGGTCCACATGCATTTAACATGTGTCCTTATACCTATGCAGGTGAACAGGTGGTTTCCGGTCAAGAGAAGGTGAATTATGTGGGAAATCAAAAACCAGTGAATAACCCCTATTCTAACACCTACAACCCAGCTTGGAGGAACCATCCCCATTTTTCGTGGTCAAATAACCAAGGAGTTCCTCAACCTTAGCAACCGCAAGCTCTACCCCAACAAAACTTTCAACCGAGACCACCAGGCCAATACCAAATACCACAAAAACACCCATTTTTCCTTCCTCAAAACCAACCTTAACCAAATCAAAAGCAGGGTTGGGTAACAGCTCTTGAGAAATTCATTGCTATATCTATGGATAGGTATCAAAAATTGGAGACTCAAATTGAACAGGTGGTAAATCAGAATAAGAATTTGGAGGTCCAAATTGGTCAGATTGCTAATTCACTGAATATGAGAAGCCAAGGTATGCTGCTAAGCAAAATAGAGACAAATCCCAACGAGTAGTGTAAGGCCATCACCTTGAGACGTGGTAAGGAATAAAAGGGACCAACTGTGCGTAAGCAACCGAAAATTGACCTTGGAGTTGGTGATGAAATGGGTGGAGAGGAATCAGGTGAAAAAGAAACTAAGGAAGTGAAGAATGATGAGCTCTCTTCAAAACCAAACACGAAGGTGGCACCGAATCCATATGTACCACCGGTGCCTTTCCGGCAGAGGTTGTAGAAACAGAAAATTGAGAAGCAGTTTGAGAAGTTCCTTAGCATCTTTAAGGAGCTACATATCAACATCTCGTTTGCAGAGGCATTGGCACAGATGACTACATATGTCAACTTTCTGAAGGAGATCATCTCTAATAAGAGGAAGTTGAAAGAATATGCCACCATTGTACTTACTAAGGAGTGCAGCGTGATCATACAGCATAAGCTTCCCTCGAAGCTTAAAGATCCAGGGAGTTTTTCTATCCCTTGTGCAATCGGCAATTTAACTTTCAATAAAGCTTTATGTGATCTTGGTGTTAGTGTCAGTCTAATGCTTTTGTCTATTTGTAGGAAATTAGGATTGGATACGCTTAAATCGACTACTATTTTCTTGTAGTTAGCTGACCGATCTGTCAAATATCTGACTGGAGTGTTAGAGAATACTCTAGTAAGAATGGGCAAGTTCTACCTTCCGGTAGACTTCATTGTGCTTGATATGGAAGAAGACAGAGAGATGTTATTGATCCTAGGAAGGTCTTTCCTCGCCACAGCTGGAGCCTTAATCGATGTTATGAATGGATTACTAACTCTTCAAGTAGAAGAGGAACAAATGGAATTCAACTTGTTCAAAGCTATGAAGGGCCCTGTGTTTGAAGAAAAGTGCTTCATGGTGGATGTAAAACATGATCAAACATTGATTACCACACCACAGGATGACCCTCTTGAGCTATGTTTGAGAAGCTTGGAAGACAGAATTGATGGGGAAGAATTTCTTGAAGAACTTGCAGCTTATACGAAGGCACTCGAGGCAACCCCATTCGTACCATTTCGGCAAAGGTTTGTTTATGTAGAGTTGGGTACAGGTAAGCCCACTCCTCCTCCTTCGATTGTGAAAGCTCCTAATCTTGAATTGAAACCCCTCCCCAATCATTTGAAGTATGCGTATTTGGGTGATTCTGAAACTTTTCCTGTTGTTATTGCTTCTGATTTATCTGATTCACAATTAGATGCATTCTTGAGAGTTTTTAGGGATCATAAAAATGCTATAGAATGGACAATTTCTGATATTAAAGGGATTAGCCCATCTATTTGCATTGATGTATCTGTTTATTGCATGGATTTGTAGGGCAATTTTAGTTAAAGTCAAGCAGTTTTTAGAACTTATAACGTGATTTATGCTCCCTATTAGGTACCTTTCACCTTGGAGTTGAAAAGATGAAGTAGAAGCAAAACCATGCAATAAAGGGCGAAAAACGAGAAATTCTAGGGGACACGCCCGTGTCCCCGTGGAAGAGTAAACTGAGACACGCCCGTGTCTCAGTACAGAAGTGGCCCTCGGATTCCAGAAGGTGACACGCCCGTGTCACCTATGTCGAGCAATGTTTTGCACGGCCGTGACTTGGTACAGAGAGGCCTGGAGATTTTGCACCCCCGTGTCATCAAGAAGAACAATTCTTGACACCCCCGTGTCAAGAAGAGAAGCACGGATACGTTTTTAATACGTGACACGGGCGTGTCACATTTTTAGGCATAATCTTTGCACGCCCGTGTCACGGGGCGGTTTAGGATTTTGAACTTCTATTTATACACGGATTTGTGGCGGAATAAGGGAGTTTTTTGGACGGTTAGCTTTCCAGAAGTTCAAGAACACTCGGAAAAGGAAGAAAGACGAAGACATAGAGTTGAAGATTCATTCCAATCACAAGACTTTATCAATTTGGTTTTATTTACTGCTTTCCGATCATACTAATTCCTCAAGTTTTGGTTTTCAATTCTAGTATAGTTAGTTTCTCGCTTTAGATTTGTTTTTGGATAATTAGGTTAGAATTAAGAATTATTAATTCCGTTTTGATGTTTATATTAGACATGACTATTTTGAATGCAATTCTTTTGATCTTAATGAGTTTTGAGCCAAGTATGAGGAACTAATCTCCTAGGGTTAGGGGGTAAGGATTATGCATCTAAGGTGTTTGAATTAATGCTCAAGTTAAATTGTGTGATTCTTTGTTAGGGAAACGGTATTGAAAAGATTGGGAGTGGAGTGGCCATCCATGAACATATTGTAAACTATCCGATAATCGAGAGATTGAGGATAATTGAGATTGTTTTCCAAAACTTAGACTTTTGGGCTTAAAGAAATTTAACCCTAATTTCTACAACAAGTATTTAGAATTCTATGCCAAGCCGCTAGGTTTTGAATACACTAATCTTGCTTTATTCGATTGATTTGGTTACTAAGTGATTGTGAGAACAACACTTGGCTTAATTAATTAGACATCTCGCCTTCGAGAGAAGCTAGGTATAAAATTGTGATTAGGTTGAAGAATCATACATCCATACTTGAGTATTGATTTGATCACAAAAGGGCATATGATTTACTCCCCGACCTGTTTTAATTAAGTGGTTAAATCTTGTTTTTAGTTGTTAGTTCGTGTTATTGGTTATTTATTGAGTGAGTTTAATTTCGTCATAGTAGTATAGTACAGCATTGTCAGTTTTATTCGGTCTTTAGATTAGAAATAGTCATAGAAGTGGTTGTTGAGTTCCCTTCCCTGTGGATACGATACCTTAAGTGTTGCAATCGGATTTAGAACTTACACTTGGGTTCAAGATTTGTCTATCAAGTTTTTGGCGCCGTTGCCGGGGAAGGCGTCTAATTCAATATTACTTTAGTGACTTTTTCTGGTGCTTTAGACCACCCTTTCTGCTTGATTCCCTTTTAAGTGCGTTGAATTTGACCACGGGTTTTCCCCATTGCAGGTACCTAGTGCATGCTACGATCGAAAGGCTTGGAACCCTTGCCTTACGACCCTGAAATTGAGAGGACTTGTCGGGCAAATCGAACGAAGCGAAAAAAGGAAAAGAAGCAGAAAGTAAACCCAATCCCAATGGCACAACCCATAAACGAGCAACCAACCACACTCCAGGATTATGCCATTCCTAACATTGGCTTAATCCAGAACAACTTGACTCGCCCCGCCGTGGAGGCGAACAACTTTGAAATCAAAACTGGGTTCATCAACCTCTTACAACAGAACCCGTTTGGGGGTTTACCACATGAAGACCCCGCATCACATTTGTCCTACTTTTTGGATGTCTGCTCGACCTTTAAGATCCACAACGCTTCTGATGATGCGATCAGAGTTAGGCTCTTTCCCTTCTCCCTAAGGGACAAAGCCCGGACATGGATTTCAACCTTGTCAAATGAGACACTTCAGACATGGGCAGACCTCTCTAAGGCCTTTTTAGCCAAATTCTACCCTCCTAGCAAGACCATGAGATACAGAGATGAAATAACGAGCTTCAGGCTCTATGATGGGGAAACGTTGTACGAAGGGTGGGAAAGATATAAGGAATTGCAAAGGAAATGCCCACGTCACCGTGTTCCAGGATGGCAACTGGTACAAATCTTTTACAACGGAATGACAGAGAACATGAAAATCATGGTCGATGCAGCAGCGGGAGGAGCATTTATGGCACTGTCTGAAGAAGTAGGAATGCAACTTCTGAACAAGATGGCAGCAAATAGCAGTTGGACAAAGGAGATGAGCAATCCTCCTCCAAAACCTGAGGCAAGCATACTCACCACTGACACTGTGACAGCGTTCAATGCCAAGTTCGAAGCACTGAACCAGAAGATAGACCGACTTGCAATTGCTACAGCACGAAACACAGTGGCACAGTCAAACGCCCTACAGGTATTATGTGAAATTTGTGGTGGTCCCCATTCTTTTGATATTTGTCCTTCTACCAATGCAGGTGCACAGGTTGTTGTTGGTCAAGAACAAGTCAATTATGTGCAGAATCAAAAACCAGCAAATGACCCATACTCGAACACCTACAACCCAGGGTGGAAGAATCATCCACACTTCTCGTGGTCAAACAATCAGAATGTTCAAAACCCAAACCCAAACCAGAGACCACAGTTCCAACCAAGACAACAGGGACCGCATCCACCATATCAAAATCAGCAGAGATTCGCACCCCCTCCACAACCACCGCAAGAACAGAAGCCGGGGTGGGAGGCGGCCCTCGAGAAGTTCATAAATGTCTCGAATGATAGGTATCAGAAACTCGAATCTCAGGTAGAACAGGTGCTGGTTCAAAATAAAAATTTGGAAGTGCAGGTGGGCCAGTTGGCTAATACAATCAACGTTAGAGCCCAAGGCATGTTTCCAAGCAAACCTGTGGAAAATCCGAAGGAGCATTGTAAGGCCATTACACTACGAAGTGGCACAACTTACAAGGGGCCTGAAATACCGGTGGAAACCGAAGTGAGAAAGGAAAAGGACACCGTTGGGGAACCTGAGAAAGTAATTGAGGCATCAAAGGAGGAGAAAGAAGTACTGACAAGTGAGCCCCCTTCCAAGCCAAAGACACCAGCGGCACCCAAGCCGTATGTGCCACCACTTCCCTTCCCGCAGAGATTTCAAAAGCAAAGGTTGGAGAAACAATTCGAGAAGTTCTTGAATATCTTCAAGGAACTACATATTAACATCCCCTTTGCCGAGGCCCTAGCTCAGATGCCCACTTACGTCAAATTCTTGAAGGAGATCCTCTCCAACAAGAGAAAATTGGAGGACTATGCCACTATAGCACTTACTGAAGAGTGCAGCGCCATTCTACAACATAAGCTTCCACCAAAGCTTAAGGATCCAGGGAGTTTTTCAATTCCTTACACAATTGGCCATATGTCCTTTAATAAAGCTTTATGTGATCTTGGTGCTAGTGTGAGTCTAATGCCATTATCTGTTTGCAGGAAACTTGGACTGAATTCATTGAAACCAACAACCGTTTCCCTACAGTTAGCGGATCGATCAGTCAAGTACCCCACGGGAATCCTGGAAAATGTTCTGGTCAGAGTTGGGAAGTTCTACCTGCCGGTAGACTTCATAGTTTTGGAAATGGAAGAAGACCAAAACATGCCGCTCATCTTAGGGAGGCCTTTCCTAGCCACAGCAGGAGCCTTAATTGATGTAAAGAGTGACATTCTAACTCTTCATGTGGGGGATGAACGGGTGGAATTTAATCTGTTCAAAGCAATGAAAGGACCGGTGATCGAGGAACAATGCAATATGGTGGAAATCAGAGCCCAGACACCGATGTCCATAAGCAACGAGGACCCTCTCGAACTCTGTCTAAGAGGACGCACGGACCACATCGATGGGGAAGACATATTAGAAGAATTGGCCGCCTACGCAAAGGCACTCGAAGCTACCCCCTACGTACCATTCCGAAAGAGGTTTGTATATGAAGAGTTGGGTACAGGTAAGCCCACTCTTCGTCCTTCTGTTGAGACAGCTCCCAAGTTAGAACTGAAACCCCTCCCCGCTCATTTGAGATATGCTTATTTGGGTGAATCTGAAACACTGCCTGTTATAGTTGCATCTGATTTAACTGATTCACATCATGATGCCTTGTTGAGAGTTCTGAGAGAACATAAACGAGCGATAGGTTGGACTATTTCTGATATCAAAGGGATTAGCCCATCTATTTGCATGCATAAATTCTTATGGAAGATAACCATAAATCCTCTGTAGAACATCAGCGTAGATTGAACCCAAACATGAAAGAGGTAGTTAGGGCTGAGGTGCTGAAATTGTTAGATGCCGGGATAATTTACCCTATCTTGGATAGCAAGTGGGTTAGCCCTGTACAGGTAGTGCCCAAGAAAGGGGGAATGACTGTAATTAAAAATGAAAAGAATGAGTTAATACCAACTAGGACAGTCACGGGTTGGAGAGTTTGTATAGATTATAGGAAGTTGAACAATGCCACTCGTAAAGATCATTTCCCACTTCCCTTTATTGATCAGATGCTAGAGAGATTAGCCGGACATTCTTATTACTGTTTTCTGGATGGGTATTCAGGGTATAACCAAATTGCTATAGCTCCAGAGGATCAGGAAAAATGTACGTTTACTTGCCCTTATGGTACTTTTGCATATAGGCGTATGCCCTTTGGGTTGTGTAATGCCCCGGCTACTTTTCAACGATGCATGATGGCCATTTTCTCTGACTTTATAGAACGCACAATGGAAATCTTTATGGATGACTTTTCTGTGTTTGGTTCTTCTTTCGATTCTTGCTTGCATAATCTTGCTCAAGTTTTGCAGCGATGTGAAGAAACTAACCTTGTGCTAAATTGGGAGAAGTGCCATTTCATGGTGAAGGAAGGGATAGTGTTGGGTCACAAACTTTCAGAGAAAGGCATTGAGGTGGATAGGGCCAAGATTGATGTGATTGCAAAATTGCCTCCACCAACCAATATCAAGGGAGTGAGGAGTTTCCTTGGTCATGCCGGTTTCTATCGCCGGTTCATCAAGGACTTTTCAAAAATTACCCTACCTTTATGCAAGTTACTACAAAAAGATACTGAATTCGTGTTTAATAATGATTGCTTACTTGCATTTGATAGGTTGAAGAAGGAGCTTACCTCGGCACCAATTATGGTTGCACCGGATTGGACTGTACCGTTTGAGCTAATGTGCGATGCGAGCGATTTGGCCATTGGAGCTGTACTTGGCCAACGAAGGGAAAAACGTTTACACGTTATCGCATATTCTAGCAAAACTTTAAATGATGCACAATTAAATTATGCTACTACTGAAAAAGAATTATTAGCTATTGTGCATGCTTTTGACAAGTTTAGATCTTACTTGATAGGTTCGAAGACAGTCGTCTACACGGACCACGCAGCAATCAAGTATCTCCTTTCGAAGAAAGATTCAAAGCCCCGTTTGATTAGATGGATTCTGTTGCTCCAGGAGTTCGATCTTGAAATTCGTGACAAGAAAGGGACGGAGAACCTAGTTGCAGATCACTTGTCAAGGTTAGAGGTCGGAGAAAAGGAGGATGAGTACGAGGAGGAGATTACTGAGAATTTCCCTGATGAGGAGTTGTTTGCAGCCGATGCAATAGTTCCTTGGTACGCAGATATCGTGAATCACATGGTTTGCAAAGCTGTACCACCAGGCATGAATTTCCATCAGAAACAGAAATTCTTATCCGAAGTGAAACGTTATTATTGGGAAGAGCCATATGTATTTAAGCACTGCTCAGATGGTTTAGTGCGGAGGTGTGTCCCGGAGGTGGAAGCTGATAAAGTGCTTGAGAGATGCCATGCGAGCGTATATGGAGGGCACTCAAGTGGTCGAAAGACAGCAGCTAAGGTATTACAGTCTGGGTTTTGGTGGCCAACGCTGTTTAAAGATGCTTACAAATTTGCCAAGGAATGTGATACGTGTCAGCGATCCGGGAACATTAGTAAAAGAGATGAGATGCCCATGAAGTATATCTTGGAAGTAGAATTGTTTGATGTTTGGGGGATCGATTTCATGGGACCCTTCCCACCGTCGTATGGGAATCAGTATATCTTGGTGGCGGTGGATTATGTATCCAAGTGGGCCGAAGCAGTGGCAACTCCGACCAATGACTCGAAGGTGGTAATTAAGTTTCTGCAAAAGAACATTTTCAATAGGTTCGGAGTTCCACGGGCATTAATCAGTGATAGAGGTACGCACTTTTGCAACAAGCCCTTGGAAGCTTTGCTGAAGAAATACGGGGTCCAGCATCGGGTAACTACTGCATACCACCCCCAAGCAAGTGGGCAAGCTGAGGTCACGAATAGGGAGTTGAAGTGGATTTTGGAAAAGGTAGTGAGCCCCTCTAGGAAAGATTGGTCTTCGAAGTTGGATGACGCGTTGTGGGCTTACAGGACCGCGTTTAAGACACCAATAGGAACTTCGCCGTATCGGTTAGTTTATGGTAAAGCATGTCACCTCCCAGTCGAGATCGAGTATAAGTCATACTGGGCCATCAAAGCTATAAATTTCGATCTCAAGAGAGCCGGAGAGAAAAGGATACTTGACTTACAAGAGTTGGAAGAATTGAGGTTAGAAGCTTACAAAAATGCTCGGATCTATAAGGAGAGGACAAAGAAGTGGCATGATAAGCATATACGGGTTAAGGAGTTTGTCGAGGGTCAGTTGGTGTTGTTGTACAATTCTAGATTAAAGCTCTTTCCCGGGAAACTTAAATCGAGGTGGTCAGGTCCGTTCAGAGTGGTAAAAGTTTTAGTGAATGGAGCGGTGGAGATAGGTAATGAAGGTTCACCCTCCTTTGTGGTGAATGGACAAAGACTCAAGCCATATCTTGCCGGAGATCGAATTGGTGAACACGTCTCGTGCGTGTAAACAGCTCCAGCGCCTTAGACCAGATTCATGAAGTCAAGCTAACGACTATAACTTAGAACTATTGTTCTTTCCCTTTTTCTTCTTTTCTTTTCCCTTTCTGTAGGTAGGTTAAGCTTGTGATTGATGATATCTTTTGTCTCGTGTTCAGGTATTTTGGTTCGAATAGAGTGGATGGAATATGAAGTTAGTGGACGAATTTAAGCTAATAGGTGCGAATTTAGCGGGTGCAAACACCAAGGAACGTGTGGTGCGAAATTTTGAGCAAAATTCCAAGTTTGGGGGAGACACGGGCGTGTCTCTCATATGGAGAAATCCATGACAACCCCGTGTCTAGGTACAGTGCTGCCAGCGAGAGGAGACACGGGTGTGTCGAGTTCCCTAAGGAAAAATCGACACCCCCGTGTCAGAGTACAGAGTCAGCAGGTAAGGTATGACACGCCCGTGTCATCCATCCAGTGCACTTACCGACACGGGCGTGTCTCGGCGGCAGGCTTTAAGATAGCGGGGGTTTTTCATTTCTCTTGTCATTTCAAACATAACCCACCACCACTTCTTTCATTTTTCTCTTCCCCCATTCCCACACGGCACAAGCACCACCACCTTTGTTCTTAGGTTGTAAGCCGGCAAGACACACACACATTGCACCTCACATTCTAAATCAATCGGGTAAGTCTTCTCTTCTCTTTGGTACTTTAATTTCTTGGATTTAATTGAGAAGATTAGACCCTAGTTCTATGAAGCATGCTTATGTTGTGATTTCTTTGGAATTCTTGATGCTACTTTGAGTTTTGGCATGATTAGAACTAGGAATTGGCATAAATTTGCAATTTTTGGGCATTAAGAGGGTGAACCCTAATCTCTTGTTTAAGCATGTCGGATATAATTCTTCTGAATTCTTGCTCCTTAGTCGAGTTTTGTGCATGCTAGAGTTAGGTGTTTGGATTGTAATGGAAAATTTTGGCCCTTGCTCTTCTACATTTTGACAAATTTTGTAAGGTTTGGAGGTTTGTGTGGGCGGTTATGTACACGTTTGTGGAAGAAATTGAGTCCCTATGAGCTTTAAACGATTATGGTAGTATTGAGGGCTAAGTCTAGGTATCGGGTGATGAAATGTTATGCTGTATTTGATGAAATCCTAGGCTTCTTACTTGTGCTTACAAGGTGTTCGATAAAATGCCCCTTTGAACGTGAATTGATTTTGTTGCTGATTTTTGTGCAGGAAATATGGGACGTAACAAGAGACCCGCACCTCTGCAACTCACCTCATCATCCGGGCCAACCGGCCGCCAACCACGGGATTCCGTAAATGTCACCTTGGAAGGGCTTGGGAACCCTTATAACAGGAATACGACGCGTAATATCATGCCCACCAAGTTCCCGCATCTCGCCACACTTCGGAGATTAGGAGTTTGGGAAGAGGTCGAGGTGTTGTTCAACAATATAGGGTGGAAGACGTTTATGATGGTTCCGGCTAATACATACCCGGAGTTGACAACCGCATTCTTCACCACCATGACTTGGGACCAGGTCAAGACCAAGCTCAATTTCACATTAGATGGGGAGGAAGCCGAATCTTTAGAACTAGATGAGATTCGAGAGGCCTTAGGATTTCCTTGTTGCGAGATGACAACGTTGCCCAACTGGTCTACGGAGGACAGAGAGGCAGTGTGGCGTTCATTCCCTCTCAAAGCTGGGGCCCCGGCGTACAACCCACGAAACACTAAGGCCACCTGGATTGATAGCTTAGTCTGGCGCTTGGTGCATAGACTCCTAGCTATGGGAATATGTGCTAGGCATGAGAGTGATGGAAATATAAACGGATTTGAGTTGGCCATTATGTATTTCATGAAGGAGGGGGTGCAGTTTGATGCCACGACCGAGTTCATGTATAAGCTGAAGGAGGTGGCAGGCCGGGCGTCGGGAGCTATAGGCCATGGAGCCTATGTGACGAAGCTAGCCAAGGAGGTAGGGTGGCTTGCGGATGGACAATTTTGTAGAGCATGTGGACTCCCGGTTTGATGCCTTGCAGCTCCACATTGATGGACAGTTCGAGAACCTCCACGCATACCTTGCCAAACAATTTGGCGGTGCCGGAGCGAGTAGCTCAAGCCAACCCCCACATTACCCGCCACCTTATCCTTGATTGGGTTCTTTTCTAGTCTTTTATTTTCCTTGCCTTGGTCTGTATGCTGATCTAATTCACCACTTTAACCTAACCATTTGCACTATGCTAACTATTCTTATGGTTGTATGCGGTACTTGACGACAGGGCCTTCTTGTTAATTGCATGTTGATTATCATTTGCTCTGCTTAGCTTATGATCCGTGTTTTAGTCGTTTAAGTGCAGGTTAGGGTTGGTGAATAGCGTGTTGCCGGGTTCTTCGCTGTATTGAGGGAGTTTTCTTTTTGCCTTCTTTCTTTTTTCTTTTATGCATGGGGACATTGCATGATTTAAGTTTGGGGGAGAGGGGCAAAAAGTTTTGGAGTGCATTGTTAATATTTCGCATAGGAAGATGCATTGGGGGATTGACTTACTTGATATTGTGATATCTTTGAGAATGAAAAGATGATTGCTGAAAATAAGCCAAAATTTTTATTATTTTTTTTTTTCAATGAGGTTTGATTGTTGGAACTTTGCCAAAGTGAGTTAGGCTAGTTGAATGCATGAAGTTAGGTGTGAGTATTGATACTTTGGAATGGTGGGATATCCTTATTTTTGTGCACAATGGAACAAGGTCATGTACTTAGGATAGGATGCTGAGTTAGTCATTCTTGAATAATACTGAGAAGTGGATTAGGAGGCATTTTAGTCCTATTGAAGCGAAATTTTGAATTGACGAAGAGTTAGGGAGATGACTTAGGCATTCATGTCGGAGGTAGCCTCGCTATTGAGCCATTTGTACTAAAGAACGAAATCCTATTGACCCCGCTGAGCCTAAGTGTTGTGCCATTAAATTTCTGTAGCCGCATTATAAGCCACAGGCACAGCACCATAAACCTACCCTTGAGTCACATTTTGCTCACTCGTTTGAATCGATTGAAGATGCTGCTAAATTCCTGATGAGAAACCAAGAGGAGAAATAAGAGCTAATCTTAGACGCTGAAAGAAAAGAAGAAGTCAAAAGGAAGTAGTAAAAGAACGAGTTGTGTAAGCAACAAGTGGACAGAAAAAAAAAGAAAAAAAAATATATATATATATATATTGTTGAGAAGAGCATTGAGTAGACTTGAAACAGAAGAACTTTTAGACTGTCTGTGACAAACTTAGACAAGTCTAAGTTTGGGGGAGTTTAATGGGGAAAGACGAAGATGGCAACCATGGAAATTTGAATGGGTGAGCTAGGTGTGTTGAGTTACTACTATACTAAAAATTCCATAACCTTAACCCCGAGCCCACATTACAAGCCTCGAAAGACCTTCCGATCCTTAATTCTGGGTCAATTCCATTAGTGGAGATAGGTGCGAAGAATGTTTTCCGAAGTCTATCATTGGTACTTAGGAAGGAATCATTAGTTTGGTGTTCTAACCATTGTACATTATTTTGTTCGAATTCACACACTACACGAGGATATTTGAATTATACCATTGTGTTGATACTTGTGCTTGATTGTAATGTATTTGATTAGGCTAGACTTGCTTGCGTGAAATTCTGAGAATTGCCCCATTGAGAGATTGATTTTGAGGCTGGTTTGATGTAATTTTCTCGATTGCTCGAGGACGAACAATATCTAAGTTTGGGGGAGTTTGATGTATATGTTTATTGCATGGATTTGTAGGGCAATTTTAGTTAAAGTCAAGCAGTTTTTAGAACTTATAACGTGATTTATGCTCCCTATTAGGTACCTTTCACCTTGGAGTTGAAAAGATGAAGTAGAAGCAAAACCATGCAATAAAGGGCGAAAAACGAGAAATTCTAGTGGACACGCCCGTGTCCCCGTGGAAGAGTAAACTGAGACACGCCCGTGTCTCAGTACAGAAGTGGCCCTCGGATTCCAGAAGGTGACACGCCCGTGTCACCTATGTCGAGCAATGTTTTGCACGGCCGTGACTTGGTACAGAGAGGCCTGGAGATTTTGCACCCCCGTGTCATCAAGAAGAACAATTCTTGACACCCCCGTGTCAAGAAGAGAAGCGCGGATACGTTTTTAATACGTGACACGGGCGTGTCACATTTTTAGGCATAATCTTTGCACGCCCGTGTCACGGGGCGGTTTAGGATTTTGAACTTCTATTTATACACGGATTTGTGGCGGAATAAGGGAGTTTTTTGGACGGTTAGCTTTCCAGAAGTTCAAGAACACTCGGAAAAGGAAGAAAGACGAAGACATAGAGTTGAAGATTCATTCCAATCACAAGACTTTATCAATTTGGTTTTATTTACTGCTTTCCGATCATACTAATTCCTCAAGTTTTGGTTTTCAATTCTAGTATAGTTAGTTTCTCGCTTTAGATTTGTTTTTGGATAATTAGGTTAGAATTAAGAATTATTAATTCCGTTTTGATGTTTATATTAGACATGACTATTTTGAATGCAATTCTTTTGATCTTAATGAGTTTTGAGCCAAGTATGAGGAACTAATCTCCTAGGGTTAGGGGGTAAGGATTATGCATCTAAGGTGTTTGAATTAATGCTCAAGTTAAATTGTGTGATTCTTTGTTAGGGAAACGGTATTGAAAAGATTGGGAGTGGAGTGGCCATCCATGAACATATTGTAAACTATCCGATAATCGAGAGATTGAGGATAATTGAGATTGTTTTCCAAAACTTAGACTTTTGGGCTTAAAGAAATTTAACCCTAATTTCTACAACAAGTATTTAGAATTCTATGCCAAGCCGCTAGGTTTTGAATACACTAATCTTGCTTTATTCGATTGATTTGGTTACTAAGTGATTGTGAGAACAACACTTGGCTTAATTAATTAGACATCTCGCCTTCGAGAGAAGCTAGGTATAAAATTGTGATTAGGTTAAAGAATCATACATCCATACTTGAGTATTGATTTGATCACAAAAGGGCATATGATTTACTCCCCGACCTGTTTTAATTAAGTGGTTAAATCTTGTTTTTAGTTGTTAGTTCGTGTTATTGGTTATTTATTGAGTGAGTTTAATTTCGTCATAGTAGTATAGTACAGCATTGTCAGTTTTATTCGGTCTTTAGATTAGAAATAGTCATAGAAGTGGTTGTTGAGTTCCCTTCCCTGTGGATACGATACCTTAAGTGTTGCAATCGGATTTAGAACTTACACTTGGGTTCAAGATTTGTCTATCATGCATGCATAAAATTCTGGTGGAAGATGAGCATAAGCCTCTATAGAGCACCAACACAGATTAAACCCCAATATGAAGGAAGTTGTTAGGGCTAAAGTTCTTAAATTGCTAGATGCTGGGATTATTTATCCCATCTCAGGTAGTAAGTGGGTTAGCCCTGTTCAGGTTGTACCAAAGAAAGGGGGAATGACTGTGGTTAAGAATGAAAATAACGAATTGATTCCTACTAGGACAATCATAGGGTGGAGAGTTTGCGTAGATTATAGGAAGTTGAATACTGCAACACGAAAGGATCACTTTCCCCTTCCCTTCATTGATCAGATGTTAGAGAGATTAGTGGGGCATGCTTATTACTGTTTTCTGGATGGGTATTCGGGTTATAATCAGATAGCTATAGCTCCAGAAGATCAGAAAAAATGCACTTTCACTTGCCCTTATTGCTGGGAGGTGGGCCCAGAACAGTAGCTGTCCGGGACCACATTTTAAAATTTAGTTTATAATACAAGTATTAAAATATTTCTAAAACATTTTAATACAATAGCGGAAGACTAGCCGGATCTACTCAAGTATATACATGCAATTGATAATAAATTTTAAATCACTCAAGCAGATAAATATCTAACATGCAATTAACACTTAAGAGCATATAATTTATCATGCTTAAAATAATACAACTGTAAAATATTATCGTACTGCAAACATGGCTATCTAACGACATTTTTCCAGCCCCTTTGCTTTCACAGAAGACGGTTACCGCGTTCACCTCCCGGGAACCCGATACACGATCACTCCTCGTAAAACCGACAGAGCTTCCCTGCAATAACCCTAGATAACCCCTCGGAGTGTGGGCTCCGAAAGTATTTCTTTAAATACTTAGAGAAAATAAACTTTAAACTAGAAAACTCTTTTCAGGGTTTAACCTCCCGAAATTAGGCATTTTATATATAAACACCTAATTAAAATTAATTCCAAAATAAATCGGAATACTAGGAGAAAAGGGATATGGTTTCAAAGCCGAAAGTTCAGCCAAAACCTCTCCCAAACTTGGATATAGAAATGAGGAGCCAAGCCCCCTATTTATAGGGGGAAAACCAAGTGTAAAATAGTAATTTCACACCCCCACTTACGTGAACAACTTGGACATGAATTCCAAGGTAACTACATTGAAGCTCTCATCGTCACGAGTCCAACACCGCCGAGAACGCGGCGATTGGCCACCTCACGCTCCCTCACGCGCCACCTTCAGGTGGCGCGTATGTAGCACACGCGGCCTAGTGTTCCTGGATGACGTGGTTGATTCTGACTCGGCCACGTGTCCGGGTCGGTCCAACCGGACACGGTTTGAACCGACCCTATCCATTTCTGACCCGACCCGTTGACCCGGTCCGAACCTGTTGACCGGCCCGGTCCAGATCTAACCTAGACCGTCCGCGGCGATGACGTAGTTCAATCTCCACCGTCCACGTGTCGCGCCACCTGGCACCCAGTTAGCGCCACCTCACGCCTGTCCGCTGACGTGGCATGCCACGTCATCTTTTTTTTTTTTAATTTAAAATTTTATTTTCTCCAAAATAAAATTCCGGGCATTTTTAACTCTTTGGAGCTTTGATTTATTTTCTTAAAATAAATCCCATGGCTTATTTTCAAACACTTTGAAAAATCATTCCTCTTTCTCCTTTTAATATTTTATCTTCGAGTTTTCAATTGGGGCTTGCGGGGACCTGCAGGACTAATTGATTTTAGCTCCAAACGGGTTAATATATTATCATCTCATGATACTAATTAATTACCATTTAACAATATTTAATTCCACTAAATAAATATTGTTGCACTCAAAAATTAATTAAATTATTCACGAATTTCTCGAGATCTAGAATAATTTCGTATTTCTCTCCTCCATGTAGATATCCATGAAAAATAAATTGCAACTACTATCATTTATTTTTCATCTCCAATCTGAAATTTATTGATTCGCCTTAAATTCAAATTCTCTTTATGTGAAACACATTCATCATACAACTTCGGTGACGTATCACGCGAACTACTTTGGCCAAAATCTTAATTCGAACTTTTGCAAATCTATTTCAGGGATATCTTTTACCTTCCGGCAAGGCCACAGATTCCTCGATCAATATAACTATTTAGCACATTTCATGTTGTCACCGAACGTACAAAGTATTTTGGCCACCCATTAACGAGACCTCACTCCGAGTATATTACAGTGACTAACACTACATGCCTAAAGCTGAAATATTATCAGGATTAAGAGTACAATGCTTCCTGAGATTTTATTCATTTTAGATAGCAGTATAAAATGAATAATCTCAGTGGTTCAGTTTGATGTTTCCAATCCAATTGAAAATCATCAACGTGTTATAATTGGAATCACCATTCCCTATGGCGAAAGACTAATCATCTTATATAACCACGTTATAGTCTTGATAAGAACATATTCTTATCTTACCGACTAGAACTTTAATGATACGTGATTTCGGTATTCAAAGTCTATTCCTATGAAACACACTTTGTATAAGAATACCACCACACGTCATTAATTATTAATATGTGAAATACTCCCAACTCGCTGTAAATTTAGTTTAATTAATTCAACAAATTGAATTTTCAGGGCACTATTCCCACCAATCTCCCACTTGCCCTAAATTTAATTTGGTTGTACATCTAAGTCTTATTCCTTTCACATCAGTGTCTAAACTCGTTTTGCACTTTTTTGCGCCAATACTTTAGTGAAGGAATCTATTAGACGTTTCTTTGAGCCAACAACTAGGAAATCATGAATCCAATACATCTAATTGGCTGCTTCTTAAGCTACCATGTATTTAACTTCTATGGCGGTGCAAGCAATACAAGTCTGCTTAACATTCCCCAATTAACGATTTCTTTTTCTAGAGTAAACACGTATTCTGATGTCAAACATCTAGAATACAAATCATATTGTAAATCCAAATATGTGTACTCTATTGAAATGAGCTCACCCCTGTGGTAGACAAGCATATAATCTTGAGTTCTTCTCCAGTACTCCAATATACGCTTTTACTACTACCCAGTGTCAGATTCTAGGGTTTGACTAATATCTGCTGACTTAGACCTAATTCATAATAGACGTCTGGCCTTGTACATAATATGACATACATAAAGCTTCCGCTGCGGAACTCTAATCATGTCTTCTATCTCTTCAGTTGTCTCAGGACACTGATCCTGAGAAAGATAAATTCCATATCTAAAAGGTAATGAACCTTTCTTGGAATTTGTCATATTATACCTTACCAGTATCTTATCTATATGTGCTTCTTGTAATAAACCAATCTTCTTATTCTTATGATCACGACAAAAGTCTGATCCTTAGAATAACATTGGTCTTACAAAGGTCTTACGTGCCAAACTGATTTGACATCCGAATCTTGACCACAAACAAAATTCTTGCATCATTCCCAATGAGCAAAATATCGTTTACGTAAAAAACTAAAGTGTCTTGATGTCATTTGTACACTCATGATTCATCAGGCAATTACATAAATCTAAAGGATTTGAAATTACCTTTTTAATTTTGATGCTCCATGATCTAGACGCTTGCTTAAGATCATAAATCGACCATATTAAACTTGCATACCATATGCACCTGATTTCTGGTTGTTAAGCCTTCAGGTTGTGCCATGTATCTATTCTTCTTGAAGGTACCCTTTCAAGAACATAGTCTTTACATCAATTTGTCAAATCTCATTATCAAAATGAGAAAAAATGGAGAGGATAATGGACTTAAGCATTGCTATAGGCGAGAAGATCTCATAAATGATTTCTTCTTTCTGGGTAAAATCTCGTGCCATAAGCTTTGCTCTAAAGTCTCTACTTTTTCGTCCATTTCTCCTTTAATTTTCTTGTAGAGCCCAATTGCATCTAATGGGTTTAATGCCTTCAGGCGCCTCCACAAGTTCAAGACTTTGTTAGAATACTAAGATTCTAACTATGATTTAATGGTTTTTGACCAAATGGCCAGCGTCTATATCTTCTACAGCTTCATTACACGTGACAGGATCAGATACGTCAAATTCAACCACTTGGGTTAATCTTAGGTATCTTGTCAGGTGTCCTAGCAATCCTCCCACTACAATGATGCTGTCGTGTACAAATCTCTACATCACATGTACCAAATACATTTTCAGTTATCACAGGTTTATGGAAATCAGTATCAAATACTGTTATTTTCTTTTAATACTACTTTGCTTCCACCCTTTGTGGTTATCTATGTAATCATCTTTGAAATATTCACAAACATCTTTTGTGATTTCTCAAATTACAAAATATACCTCCTCTTGTTCTTCTAGGATAACCTTAGAACAAGTAAACCTTTGTTCTTTATTCTAACTCGTCAGGATCCATCCTTAACACATGGGTCAGGTTATCTTAAATCCTAAGATAAAAGATACAGGGTTTTCACCCTAGCTATAGATCCACCTGTGTTTTAGGAACTGACTTACATAGAACTAGGTTTAATATGCATTGTCGTTTTAAGCACAAGACCCCAAAACAAACTTCGTAGGGTAGCATGACTCTTCATGAATCTTACCATCATTATCAGAGTTCTATTTCACCTTTCTGCAATACATCTTTGTTAAAACGTATCTCATACAGATAATTGAGATCTAATCCCATTTGAGAAATTCTATTTAACTCTGAACATAGATACTTATCACTACTTCGATCTAATCGAAGTGCCTCGATATGTTTTCTAATTTGATTCTTTGACTTCACTCTTATATTCTTTGAACTCTTCAAAAATACAGACTTAAGTCACATCAAACAAACATATTTGTATCTAGAGTGATCATCCAAACGAATGATAAAATATCCAAAACTTCCTCTTGCTTGAACATTCATAGGATCACATATCCATATGAACTAACACAAACAATTTTATGGCTTAAATACCCTTTGTCTCAAAAAAGGCTTCTTGGTCATTATAACTTTCTAAATAGGATTCGTAGATTGACACTATTTTCAAGTCTATAGGACTCAACAATCAATCTTTGGATCCTATTCAGATTCGATTGACCAATAGATAGGTGCTACGTAGAAGTTTTTCTTCTTAGATGATAAGTCAAGCTTCTTAATGTTAAACTTAAATTAGGGTTTTCATTGAGGTATAAAAAAGACCATCTTTTATTGTGCCAGAGCAAATAAACCTTTTATTTTGCTTAGCGGTAAACTTTTTTTCAAAACAAACAGTTAAACCATTAGTTATCAAATAATTCACAGAAATTAAATTTCTGATTATACGGCACGTATAATTATAAAACCCTATTGCCAAAATACGACTTTATAGTCCTTACTGCTAATACAAATAAACTTGTATTATCCTTGAGCAGTAGTTGTATGTTAGCCGTTTTTCAAACTTTCTGGTTAGTTTGAATCTTCGTAATGAATTGCAAATATGATTAGTTGAGCTCGAATCCACACACCAGGAGTCTGGTGAATTTCCAACTAAACATACTTTCAACGAGTGAAATATCTTCATATCTTATCTAAACGGCGTAACAAACAAACAAACTAAGTATTTTGGACAATTTCTTTCCCAATACTCGTTACCACCGAAATAGAAATACTTTTCCATTGTCGGATTTAACTTTCTATTTCTGAACCTTAAGATTGGGAACCATTCCTTTTCTTTTCCTTCCACTCACTGCCTTTCTAGGTCGTGGATATTGATGTCTGTTTTAAGAGAACTTTTCCCTTAGTCTATATCACCCTTTCTGCCATATTGAGGTCGTTCATTGGTTCAGGTTGGGTTTAAAAATATTTAAAAAATTAATCTTGAACGTTCAAACGACTTACGCAGAGAGTATAGGATCGTATCCTATCTGTTAAGATTGTCTCTTTAAGCACAGAGGCTTTCAATCCCGTTCAGATTAACTATCATATTCATAATATGATTATGAAACAGTGATCCTTCAAACATCTTTAACTAACAACCCTTTTCATTAACTCGTACATTCGTACAATCATGTTTTCAAAATATGTTCAAATCAGTAGGTATCTCATACATCTGATGCTCAAGAACATCTAAAACAGATGTCAGGATATAAGACTAGATAGATCATCACACTTGATCCATTTGGAATAAGCGTCTTTCTAATCCTGACGGGTTGTAGTTTTTGGAATTTTCGAATAAGGTTCAGTGAATACATAAACTTTCGTGTCTCAACACGATGTCAAGATTCATTTCCTAGTCAGCATAGTTGAACCCTACTAGCTTATTTCCTTAAATTTGTTTGGAGTGGGCTAAGGGAAATAGTTATTATAAAACTGAAATAAATAAATAAAAGAAAGTTATGATTATGCATTTCACTTTCTTCTGAGTTTAACCAATAAATTAAATCCACATAAACATTTTGATTTACGCAATTGTGACTTAACTAACGGCAGTTGACTCCCCGGAGGCAAGGTCGAAAACCGCTTAGAAAAGCAGGAACTATTCTTAATTAACATGTCATCTAGGTAACTCTTACCAAACAATGTTAATCCACCACGTCAACCCTTAGCCTCTAAGTAAATATAACAGAGCTTCGAAGGGAGGTTAATACACTACTTTGTCAAGTGGGCACCATTACCTAGAAGTCCGTACGAGTAGGTCAAGACACTCCACGGAGGCGTGGTCGAGCTGACTTTCCCTTATTTCATTCTATCCATCAAAGTCTAATCTTGTCTACCACGAATATATACCCGTCGAAGGGAGTAGTATACATCCACTATACTATAGACGGGTAATGGAGGTCGTGAGCATCCAAATCTTTTCATCTCGCTCCCACTTGAATTTTAAAAGGTGTGGATTATCTTTTGATTATCATATAATCACTTTTGGCGTCTTATTGTCAGAAGTGATTAATCTTATCAATACGCTCCCTCTAGGATTACTAAATCATATTTAAAATCCCAATAATATTTTAAGGCAATTTTAATAACTATTCATTAATTAGGACGAAAAATATTAGTTCAATTATGCATCGGGTCTAATCTCTATTAAACAATATCATTTAATCACATTAAATAAAATATGCATAATTGAAAATAGCATAATATCTCATATTATCATGATCATGCCATAAAATAAAATAATTCAGCATGCTTTCATATAATTATCACATAATTATCATGCTTAAAAAATGGCATAAAGTAAACATGTTATAAATAAATTATCACATAATTTAAATCATGTTTACTGATTCGGTAATTTTTCAGGAAAAGCAATTAAATTGTTTCCCAAAAAATACCATTCCACGTAAATTCCCAGGAAACACTGGAGGGGTCACAAACGGTCCCACTTAAAAACCAGCCTCCTTTGACAGAATTTACGTGCACAGTATTAGATTTAAAATTATGCATCGCATGCATCATATCAATGCATATATACATCAAGAGCACGACTCTGATACCAGTTGCTGGGAGGTGGGCCCAGAACTGTAGCAGTTCGGGACCACATTTTAAAATTTAACTTATAATACAAGTATTAAAATATTTCTAAAATATTTTAATACAATAGCGGAAGACTAGCTGGATCTACTTAAGTATATACATGCAATTGATAATAAATTTTAAATCACTTAAGCAAATAAATATCTAACATGCAATTAACACTTAAGAGTATATAATTTCTCATGCTTAAAATAATACAACTGCAAAATATTATCGTACTGCAAACATGACTATCTAACGGCATTTTTCCAGCTCCTTTGCTTTCACAGAAGATGGTTACCGTGTTCCCCTCCCGGGAACCCGATACACGATCACTCCTTGTGAAAACAGCAGAGCTTCCCTGCAATAACCCCAGAGAAACCCTCGGAGTGTGGACTCCGTAAGCATTTCTCTAAATACTTAGAGAAAATAAACTTTAAACTAGAAAACCCTTTTCAGGGTTTAATCTCCCGAAATTAGGCGTTTTATATATAAATACCTAATTAAAATTAATTCCAAAGTAAATCGGAATCAACTAGGAGAAAAGGGATATGGTTTCAAAGCCGAAAGTTCATCCCAAACTTGGATGTAGAAATGAGGAGCCAAACCCCCTATTTATAGAGGAAAAACCGAGGGTAAAATAGTAATTTCACACCACCACTTGCGTACACAACTTGGATACAAATTCCAAGGTGACTACGTTGAAGCTCTCATCGCCACGAGTCCAACGCCGCCGAGAACGCGCAGATTGGCCACCGCACGCGCCCTCACTAGCCACCTGAAGGTGGCGTGTGTGAAGCACACGTGGCCTAGGGTACCAAGCTAACGTGGCCGATTCTGACTCGGCTACGTGTCTGGGTCTGTCCAACCGGACACGGTTTGAATCGACCCTATCTATTTTCGACTCGACCCGTTGATCGGCCCGGTCCAGATCTAATCTGGACCGTCTGCATTGATGACGTAGCGTAATCTCCGCCGTACACGTGTCGCGCCACCTGGCATCCAGTCAGCACCACCTCACTCCTGTCTGCTGACGTGGCACGTCATCATTTTTTTTTTAATTTAAAATTTTATTTTCTCCAAAATAAAATTTCGGGCATTTCCAACTCTTTGGAACTTTGATTTATTTTCTTAAAATAAATCCCTTGGCTTATTTTCAAACACTTTGAAAAATCATTTCTCTTTCTCCTTTTAATATTTTCTCTTCCGGTTTTCAATTCGGGCTTGCAGGGGGACCTGCAGGACTAATTAATTTTAGCTCCAAACGGGTTAATATATTATCATCCCATGATAATAATTAATTACTGTTTAACAATATTTAATTCCACTAAATAAATATTGTTGCACTCTAAAATTAATTAAATTATTCACGAATTTCTCGATCTAGAATAATTTCGCATTTCTCTCCTCCATGTAGATATCCATGAAAAATAAATTGCAACTACTATCATTTATTTTTCATCTCCAATCTGAAATTTATTGATTCGCCTTAAATTCAAATTCTCTGTATGTGAAACACATTCATCATACAACTTTGGTGACGTATCACGCGAAGTGCTTTGGCCAAAGTCTTAATTCCAACTTTTGCAAATCTATTTCAGGGATATTTTTTACCTTCCAGCAAGGCCACAGATTCCTCGATCAATATAACTCTTTAGCACATTTCATGTTGTCACCGAACGTACAAAGTATTTTGGCCACCCGTTACCAAGACGTCACTTCGAGTATATTACAGTGACTAACACTACATGCCTAAAGCCAAGATATTATCAAGATTAAGAGTACAATGCTTCCTGAGATTTTATTCATTTTAGATAGCAATATAAAATGAATAATCTCAGTGGTCCAGTTCGATGTTTCCAATCCTATTGAAAATCATCAATGTGATATAATTGGAATCACCATTCCCTATGACGAAAGACTAATCATCTTATATAATCACGTTATAGTCTTGATAAGAACCTATTCTTATCTTATCGACTAGAACTTTAATGATACGTGATTTCGGTATTCAAAGTCTTTTCCTATGAAACACACTTCGTATAAGAATACCACCAAACGTTATTAATTATTAACATGTGAAATACTCACAACTCATTGTAAATTCAGTTTAATTAATTTAACAAACTAAATTTTCAGGGCACTATTCCCAACACTTATGACACTTTTGCTTTTAGGAGAATGTCGTTTGGACTTTGTAATGCGCCAGCTACATTTCAGAGATGCATGATGGCTATTTTTTCTGATTTCATTGAGCGTACCATGGAGATATTTATGGATGATTGTTTTGTATTTGGTTTTTCGTTTGATTCTTGCTTGTATAATCTAACCCAAGTTTTGCTGAGATTTGAAGAGACTAACTTGGTTTTGAATTGGGAAAAATGCTATTTCATGGTAAAAGAAGGGATTGTACTTGGTCACAGGATTCCAGAAAAGGGGATCGAGGTTGACAAGGCCAAAATCGAAGTGATTGCCAAATTGCCACCACCGACCAATATTAAGAGAATTAGGAGTTTCGTTGGTCATGCCGAATTTTATCGTCGGTTTATCAAGGACTTCTCCAAAATTACTTTACCTCTTTGCAAGCTATTACAAAAGGATGTTGGATTTGTGTTTCGTGATGATTGTTTGCTTGCTTTTGACAGTTTAAAGAAGGAGCTTACCTTAGCTCTGATCATGGTGGTACCGGATTGGAACTTACCGTTCGAACTAACCTTCCACCAAAAGAGGAAATTCCTTTCAGATGCGAATTATTAATTTTGGGAAAAACCGTTGTTATTTAAACACTGTTCAGATGGATTGGTGAGAAGATGTGTCCCTCAAGATGAGTTTGAAAAGATTTTGGATCAGTGTCATGCTAGCCCGTATCGAGGTCACTCTAGTGCGAGAAATACTGCTTCAAAGGTATTGTAGTCTGGGTTTTGGTTACCATCGCTGTTTAAGGATGCACACGAGTTTATATCAAAGTGTGATCCATGTCAGAGAACAGGAAATATAGCAAAGAGGGATGAGATGCCCTTGAGATATATTTTGGAGATCGAGCTTTTTGATGTTTGGGGCATTGATTTCATGGGGCCTTTCCCGTCGTCCTATGGAAATCAGTACATCTTAGTGGGTGTCGACTATGTTTCGAAGTGGGTGGAAACCGTGGTGAGTCCTACTAATGACTCTAAGGTCGTGTTGGAGTTTCTAAAAAAGAACATCTTTAGTAGATTCGGAGTTCCACGAGCACTCATAAGTGATGGAGGTTCCCATTTTTACAATAGGCCCCTTGAGATACTTTTGAAGAAGTATGGAGTTCATCACCTAGTGGCAACTCCGTATCATCCCCAAGCGAGTGGGCAAGTGGAGATTTCCAATAGGAAAATCAAGCAGATTCTAGAAAAGACCATGAGTAGCTTGAGAAAGGATTGGGCAGCTAAGTTGGATGATGTATTGTGGGCTTACAAAACAACTTTCAAGACACCTACTGGAACATTCCCTTATATGTTGGTTTATGGTAAGGCGTGCCATCTCCCGGTCGAGCTTGAACATAAGGCGTATTAGGCCATTAATTTTGATCTCAAGCAAGCTGGGGAGAATAGGGCATTGCAATTACATGAGTTAGAGGAGTTCCGATTGAAGCATATGACAATGCCAAGGTTTATAAGGAGATAACAAAGAAATGGCATGATAAACACATCCGGGTGAAGGAGTTAGAAGTGGGACAATTGGTATTATTGTTCAACTCTAGGTTGAAGTTGTTTCCCGGGAAATTGAAGTCTAATTGGTCTGGCCCGTTCCGAGTGGTCAAGGTAATGCCAAGTGGGGCCGTTGAAGTGGGAAATGAGACTACGGCCACGTTTGTTGTGAATGGGCAGAGATTGAAGCCATATCTTGTAGGCGAGCCCATTGAAAAACACACTTCGTCTGTGTTAACGAATCCTACAAACTAAGTCGGGTTTCGAAGACAAGCTAACAACTATAACTTAGAACTACTCTCTCTCCCTTTTCCCTCTCTTTATTTGTTTTCTTTTCTTTCGTTCACCTTTTCTTTTGTTGGTCTTATATTTAGTTTCTCGTGATGCAGGTTTGTTGATGTTGTTGGTGGATATTGGATGGAATGAATGCAAGGACCGCAAGTTGAGTTACAATGTCATATTTTAGGTCCATTTATTATATTTTTAATTGGATATAGGCATGTGGCTTGTGATATTTGTGTTGGGAGAAACAATGTTTTGATTGCAAAATTTTGTTATTTGACTGCTAATTTGTGTTCTTGATTGGTGTAGTATGGTTATGTTGCAAAATCTGAGTTAATTGTTGTTAACTTAACGTGATTAAGCACCAAGAATTGTGCGGGATAGGTGCACTTTTTCGTACAATTGAACTTTGGAAAATCTTAGAAGACACGGGCGTGTCTCCTGGATAGGGTAAACTGAGACACCCCCGTGTCTCAGTATAGAGAGTTTAGGCATAGAAGAGATACGGGCGTGTCTCTTCCCCAATACAAATTGAGGCACCCCCATGTCTCAATACAGAGAGTTTTAAGGTAGAGGGAGACACGGGCTTGTCTCCCGGCTAGGCAAAATTGAGATACGAGCATGTCTCGTTGAAAACGCTGATGCGTTTTTCATTCTCTGACGTGTTTCTAAGACTTTTCCCCTTTTTAACTTATCCTAGACAACCTTTCTTTTTCCCTACAACCACATTCATACACGACCTAATACCGTGCCTGCCTCCCTCACTCGGCAACAAAGCAGAACCGCTCATCTCCCCTTGCGATTTCCAGCGGCGGCAGAACTCCCCCATACGAACGTCACTCTCCCTTTTGCACCTCTACTTGGTTAGTAGTTCCCCTAATTTGAATTTTGGGCTAATTTCTCCTTATCTTAAAACTTAAACCCTAGGCTAATGTGATGAAATTTAGGGAGAATTTTGCTCAGATTTAGGGAGAATTTTTTAGATAATAAGCCTGCTAGACCTAGGATGTTGGTTGAACTTTGAATTCTTTCCAGATTTGAGTTGGAACTTGAGAACCCTAGGCTCTTGTCTCCCCCTACTGTTGAATCCAAATTTTAGAGTATTGGTAGGTTGCTTTGTGCATGAATTCAGATAAACTTAGGGTAGTTTTCTTGGAGTTGGGTAGATTGAAGCTAAACTTAGAAAAACTCACACTCTAAAGTCACGCCCGCCAAGTGTTCGATGAAACATTTCTATGAACTTTCTTGATATATGCTTGCTTATTTGTTGCCTTTTGGTTTGCAGCTATTATGGGGAGAAATAAGCGACTCAGAACCGAGGGGGGCTCATCTTGTTCTGCTCCCACAAGCCGCCAATCGAGAGATTCGGTTAATATCACTTTGGAAGGTTTGGGCTACCCCTATGGCAAGAATCTCACACGTAACATCATGCCAACACGGTTTTTCAAGCAAGATGTGTTGGAAAGGTTGGGGGTTTGGGAAAAGATCAAAGTGTTGTTTGATAACATTGGTTAGATGTCGTTTTTAACAACGGTGGTGAACACTTATCCTGAGTTGACCGCTGGAGTTTTCACAACGATAAATTATAATCCGGTAGATGAGCAGCTCCTATTCTCATTGGATGGAACGAAGACTTACTCCTTAAGCAAGAGTGATATTAGGGCAATCATGGGATTTCCTAGCAGGGCCGAATCCAAATTGCCTGATTGGGATAATGCACAACGGGAAGCAATTTGGAGGTCTTTCCTTTCAAGGAGGGTGCCCCGAAATACTTGGCACGGAACACTAAGGATAGCTATTTGAGCTCCTTGACTTGGAGAATTATGCATCGGATCTTGGCAACAGGTTTTTGTGCCTGGCACGAGAGTGATAGCCATATTAATGTGGTAGAGTTGGCTATCATGTCAATGATGAAGGACGGCACAAAATTTGATGGGACTCACGAGTTGCTTTGGAAGTTGAGAGAAGTTACTGGCAGAGCTAAGGGCACTATAGGCCATAGGGTTATGTGACGCTTTTTGCTCAAAAAGTGGGGTGGCGACCTAGGAAGTAATGACCGACTACCCATTCATTGATGAGCAGACTTTCTTGAACAGGCAGACTTTCTTGGTTAACAAGAATTGAAAGGATATTTGGAGTTCGACAATTCACTACTCAGGAGAAGGCCCAATTTCCTATATTTCAACTAGATGGCGGGGCTTATGATTGGTGGGAAAGAACAAGGGAAAAACTAGAAGTTGACGAAGAGGAGATTACATGGGAAGTTTTTAAACGGGAATTTCGAGAGTGCTTTGTACCCAAGGTTGTTAGAGAGCGAAAAGAGCAGGAATTCATGGATCTTAAGCAAGGGAATCGGACAGTGGCCCAATATAATGCTATCTTTAACCGACTTGGGAAGTATGCTCCTCACATTACCCGGGATGAGAAGAGGAAGGCCAAGAAATTTATAGCGGGATTAAGACAGGATTTGAGGCATGGACATGCCGGCCATAATTTCAAGTCTTTTGCCGATATTGTACAAAGGGCTCTAGTTCAAGAAAAGGAGTATAAGAAGAAAGATCCGGTTTTTAGGCCACCGATGGGGTGAGGTTCTGGAACAAGTTTGGGAAAGCGACCTATGGTTCAAGCTACTCCTCCACCCAAAGGTCCTTTCAAGAAACCACGAATTGGAGGACAACCTTCACAGGCTCCAAAGGCTTTACCCGTGACATCTTCGGATCGACAAATTCCAAGTGAAGCACGATTATCCAAGCCACCATGTACATATTGTGGAGGGCCAACTCACAACTATCACAAATGCTAGAAAAGGTTGGGTTTATGCCTAATATGTGGAAAAGCTGATCATATGGTGGATACGTGTCCCGACAAGAATCCGGGATTTCAAAAAGGAGTTCAGAGGCCCATGATTCAGGCTCGTGCTTATGCCCTTGAGAGCGAGGAGTAGGACGCTGAGGTGGATCCAACAGCCGTGGTGGAAGGTACCATATGCATTCACACCATGAACATTCATGTATTATTTGATCCGGGTGCTACTCATTCTTTCATATCTCGTGATCTATGTGTTTCTCTGTGTCTACCTGTTATCTGTGCAAATTCGTGTTATTTTGTGAGTTCTCCTCTTGGAGGAAATTTGCAGACGGATCAAGTGGTTCGGGGTTGTTCGGTTTTGATAGAAGGGAAAGATTATCCGGCCGACTTCATTGTGATGTCTATGAAGAGATATGGGGTAATCTTCGGTATGGATTGGTTTTACCGGCACCGGGCCGAAGTGGATTGTTTTAAGAAGAAAATCAAGTTGGGGAAAGAGTTGATTGGAGAAGTGGGATCGAAGAATGTACAACTCTTATCTTTTATGGAAGCTAGTAAGCTATTAAGGGAAGGAGCTATGGGATTCGTGGCATATCTTCTCAATAAACCGAAGGACCAAATTAAGTTTGAGGAGACTGCAGTAGTTAAGGATTTTCCCGATGTGTTTCCGGAGAATTTGGGTTCTTTGCCACCGGATCGTGAGATTGAATTCGTTATTGATTTATATCCGGGATCAGAACCGTATTCCAAGACTCCCTATAGAATGGCTCCGGCAGAGTTGAAGGAATTGAAAATTCAGCTTAAAGAACTACTTAAGACTGGATACATTCGGCCGAGTTCATCTCCGTGGGGTGCTCCGGTTCTCTTCGTTAAAAAGAAAGATGGAACGTTGAGGATGTGTATAGATTACCGAGAGCTTAATCGGAGGACTATTAAGAATAAATATCCGTTGCCCCACATCGAGGATTTGTTTGATATGTTGCAGGGTTCGGGGGTTTATTCGAAATTGGATTTAAGGCAAGGTTACTACCAATTGAAAATCCGGGAAGAGGATATACCTAAGACAGGATTTAACACCCGGTATGGGCATTACGAGTTCGTAGTGATACCTTTCGGTCTGACTAATGCCCCTGCAGCATTCATGGATATGATGCATCGGACTTTTCGGCCTTATTTGGATAAATTCATGGTAATCTTCATTGATGATATTCTGGTCTATTCGAGGACTCCGGAAGATCATGCCAGGCATCTCAGATTGGTATTGGAAACATTGAGAGAGCACCGGTTGTATGCGAAGTTTAGTAAATGTGAATTCTGGATCGACCGGGTTGCTTTTCTAGGACATATTGTCTCGAGTAAGCGCTTGGAAGTAGATCCTTCTAAGATCGAGATGGTTATTCAGTGGCTGAGTCCAAAGAATGCTTCCGAGGTCAGAAGTTTCTTGGGTTTAGCTGGGTATTATCGGAGATTTGTTAAGGACTTCTCAAAGATTGCAGCTCCTTTGACTCGTTTGACGAAGAAGGAAGTCAAGTTTGATTGGGACGAGGCATGTGAGGTGAGTTTCCAACTCTTAAAGGAGAAATTGACCACTGCACCGGTATTAGCACTCCCTGAAGGCACCGAAGGATACATGGTTTATACGGACGCCTCGAAAGAAGGATTGGGATGTGTCTTGATGCAGAATGGTAGGGTGATAGCCCACGCCTCGAGGAAATTAAAAGATCATGAACAGAATTATCCTACTCACGATCTCGAGCTTGTGGCAGTGATTTTTGCTTTGGGAAAGTGGAGACACTACTTATATGGAATTCCTTTCGAGATCTTTTCTGACCACAAGAGTCTTCAATATTTGTTTTCTCAGAAGGAGCTAAATAAGAGACAAAGGCGATGGATGGAGACTTTAGCGGATTACGAGTGTACAATCCGATACCATCCCGGAAAAGCTAATGTGTTCGCGGATGCACTTAGCAGGAAAGCTAGTGTGTCTAGTGTGAAAGTGGAAGTTGGAGATGAATCTGAATCTTTCAAGTTAAGAGCAAGTGTTCGGAATATCACGGTACAACCAAATCTTCAACAGAGGTTATTTGAGCCTCAGAGAAAGGATTCCGAGGTTCAGAAATTAGCTGAGAAAGCTAGAGTGGATCCTGAATGCCCATTTGGATTTGATGATAGGGGACTTTTAAGGTTTAAGAATAGGGTGGTTGTGCCGGATGAGTTGAAGCGAATTATTTTAGAAGAAGCTCACAGATCAGGGTATTCGATACATCCCGAAGGTAATAAAATGTACAAGGATTTGAAGCAATTCTATTGGTGGAATGGTCTTAAAAGGGATGTAATCAATTTTGTGAGACATTGTTTAACTTGCCAAACCGTGAAAGCCGAGCATCAGAAGCCATCGGGGCTACTTCAACCACTACCTATTCCGGAATGGAAATGGCAACAAGTGGCGACAGATTTCGTTTCGGGTCTTCCTAGAGTGAAGGGTGGTCTTGATGGAATCTGGGTGATCGTGGATCGATTGACGAAATCAGCACATTTTATGGCTATTCGGATGTCGGATAAGGTGAATAAGTTAGTAAAGAAGTATGTTGATGAAATTGTCCGACTTCATGGAGTGCCGGTCAGTATTGTATCAGATCGAGATCCAAGGTTCACTTCTAGATTTTGGCAAGAATTGCAAAGGAATCTGGGAACAAGGCTTCAATTCAGCACAGCTTTCCATCCTCAGACAGATGGTCAGTCAGAGAGGTTAATCAAGTATCTGGAGGATATGTTGAGAGCATGTGCATTGGATTTCTCGAGTTCGTGGAATGAGCAGTTACCTTTAATCGAATTCGCTTATAATAACAGTTTCCAAACGTCGATAGGTATGGCACCTTATGAAGCTCTCTACGGACGTAAGTGTAGATCTCCCTTATTTTTCGATCTTGAAGAATGGAATTGGACAAAACAAGAGGGAGTGAAATGAGGGGAAAAGAAAGAGAAGCCTTCTAAGGTCGTGCAAGTGGCGATTGATAAGGTTCAAATAATTCAGCAAAGAATGAAAGCAGCTCAAGATAGACAGAAGAGTTACGCGGATCGACGGAGAAAGGATCTTGAGTTTGAAATTGGTGATAGAGTATTTCTGAAAGCTTCGCCACGAAAGGGGTTCTCAAGGTTTGGAAAAGGAGGTAAATTGAATCCTCGTTATTTGAGTCCATATGAGATTCTTGAGAAAATTGGAGATACGGTGTAACGCCCCGTGTTTTCACACGTGCTGGTAAGTGTTACGTGCACATTTTTATTTAATTATATGAGTTTATAATTTGAATTGCTAATTGAATTCGTTTCTAATTTGAATTAATTGTTTAAATGTTATATGAATTCTAATGTGTGCTATGAATATATGAACGAAATTGTGAGAATGTGAATTTTGTGAATTCGGTGTTAATTGAATGAAATTACGTGTTCGTGTGATTCGTGGACTTGATTGTAACTTATTTGAATCTTTTGGACTCAATTGGAAATTGGGTTTGGGCTTAATTGCCACTTTTTGAAAGTTTAGGGACCTATTTGTATATAGGCAACCCTGAACAGTTTTCGCAATATCTTGAGCTCCGGACCTCGAAATCGAGATCCGTAACCGGCGTTGAACTTGTTTCGACGTTACCTGTCTATTAAACTTGACCTTATACTTTTTCGATACCGTTTGAACCTTCGACAACGAATCTTTCCACAACCTCGACCTTATAACTTGTTTTAACCGTTTCCTAAACGAACCGGACTAGAACCGACCCGTATTCTACCCATTTTATCACTAAATATCAGCATTTTCCTCCTCCTTGCTCCCACTTTTGATCGATCAATTCATCCCAAGAGAGAAGCAAGAGAAGCTCCAAGAAAACCCTTGTTTGATCAAACTAACTTTGAGCTCAAGATTAACCAATCTTCCATCTTTTTCCAAGGTAAGGTATGGATTGATTTTCCCTCATTCTCTTCTATCTTTTCTTCCATGGAAAGCTTGGCATGAGTGTAGGATTCTTGGGTTGTGAATATGAGCTTGAATTGAGGGTTTGAACTTGATCCTTGGTTTTAGTGGTTTAAAGTGAAACTTGATGCTTGATAAATGATTCTTGTGAACTTTCTATCCTATTTACATGTTTAAATTTAAGGTTTGATGATGAGTGCATGATATGCCATTAATGGAGCTTGAAGCTTCCATGTATGAAAGTTTGTTATTGGATGATCTTTTGCCAACTTTAAGAGTGAATTCTTGCTTCTATGATTGGATTGCATGATATATGTGAATTATATGAATTGAAAGCATGTCTAAGAGTGTATAAGAGCTTCCTTGTTGCTGCCCCTGTTTTGCAAAGCTTTTCCCTCGAGAAACAGAGCTTTTGCTCTGTTTTTCTTGGCAAAACGATGAGCTGACACGGCCGTGTCAGCTTTGAACTGAAAATGGACACGGCCGTGTTGGGCTCTCGACTTTGAATTTTTCTGAATTTAAACCTCGGACACGACCGTCTCCAATTCCTTTGAAAACTCAACACGGCCGTGTCAAGCTCTCGACTTTGAATTTTTGGATTTTTAAACCTCGGACACGGCCATGTCCGTTTCCTTTGAAAACTCAACAAGGCCGTGTCATTTGAAATGGCAGCTTTGGGGAACCTCTTTTCTTGCTTTTATCTCGTTTATGGCTCGTATTGGTGGATTATAAGTAACGTGATTATATTAAAGCTATGTTTTATGATTGATTTATGATATTGATAACCTTATGAATGCAAGTATGAAAGTATGAACGATATGAACGGGAACGAATACGATTTTTATCGTATATTGAACGAAACTTGTTGAATTATGTGTTTAATTGGATTCTATGACATTCATGACCATATTTGAACATATTATTGCATTTTAAGCATTCCCTAACATGATATTGCATCGCCGAGCGTCAAATATGGTCATATTGAGTCTCACACTACCTTTGTCACACAGGTCTTGACCCCGTGGGTGATGAGGTCGGGCAGTGAGAGCTTTGTCGGGTTCTTTTATCTACCAGGTGGGTTTTTCTTCTATTAGTTAACAATATGACCCCGAACATCTAATGTGCAAGATTTTGGCCAAAACCCTATATAGGTATTTATACCAAGTTTTAATGAGCAAATGTTTTAAACGAAAGCCTTTTTCTTGAATATCCTACCAAAATGTTTTAGCGAGTAATGATTGAGTGATCACAATGAATGGGGGCCTGGGACTTAGTGTAGTGGTGAACCGGGGAAGCTTGGGCTGATGGGAATCCATTTATACTAGTTCCAACAATTTCGGCAACCTGGATTTCACTAGGAGATTAGTGACTGAAAGGGGACCCGCGCTTTTGGGGATTCATGTACCCCTCTAGCATTAATGAATGAGGGTTCGGGCCTTGCAAACCCGTTCCCTACCCGAAGGAAAAAGGAGTATATGAATGATCGAATGAATGATCTAATGAATGTGCACGAAAGAAAGAATGCATGAACGAATGAATGAATGAATGATTAATGAATTTCACGAGGTGGTGGTTGGAGATAATGCACGCCCTCTCGCCGGGCCACTAATGACCTAATGAATGAAATGAATTGTTATAATACTATTCGTTGTATTTATTTTCCCACTTGGGAAAAATGCTTCTAAATCTCGAATAAGGATTATAATTTGCATGTATGTGTTTAAATTCTGCAATATTATGATATTATGCCTATCTTTTTATACCCACCAGTCTGTCTAAGACTGAACCCGGAGTTGTTTCAGTTGTTTTTGCAGGAAGGGGATGTTAGGCGGGATACAAGTCTGAGGGAGAGTCTTGCATGGTGTCTAGCCTTTCTTTCCTTTACACACATATGATTACATTATTGATCACTTTTGGATTTTGTTATGTTTCGAGCGTACATGTATATGGTACCTATATGTATCTTATTCAGGCTTAAATATTGGTACATAAAGCGTATAGCTCAATATACGGATTACATGTTGGTACCTAGAGCATCTAGCTCAATATATAATATATGAATGATTGCTTCCGCTTTCCTATTGCTCTGTTTGTTGTTGTTGTTGTTGGGGTTTAAGTTATAGGTTAGTCCCGCCTGGCTTAGCGAGTGTGTATGTCTTCGTTCGCTATGATTCGACACGTGTATGGAAATCCATTTCGTATACGGGTTGGGTCATGGTGCGGGGGATGTGACGTCTCGCGCTCGGGCATTACATACAGCTTATCGTTTGAATCTACCTCCGAGTCTGACGGGAATCCACAACGTATTTCATATCTCCCAACTTCGCAAATATTATCCGGATGAATCCGAGATCCTATCCGAGGAAGAGGTGGAAATTTAGCCTAATCTCACCTTCGTTCAGAAACCAGTTAAAATTTTGGATCGAAAATTCCAAGAATTAAGAAACCGGCGAATCCCACTAGTTAAAGTCTTATGGGGAAGTTATAAAACGGAAGAGGCTACGTGGGAGACGGAGGATAAGATGAAAAGATTTCATCCCGAGTTGTTTCCGGGCGATCAATGAATCCGAGGACGGATTCTTTTAAGGGGGAGAGGTTGTGACGCCCCGATATTTCGGTCGTACAGGTATGACGTGTGTGTTTACCAAGTTGCGCGAATTAATTATTTATAAGTGTTTTGTATATTTAATTTTATAATTAAATGTTAAAATATTAAATAATTATATCTCTTAATTTATTAATAATTAAATTTCATTTAATCGTTGACCTTGTAAATTAATTGAAATGGAATGAATTATTTTATTGTATTTCGTGAGTTTATTTATTTGATTTTATTTTTATTTAATTTATTTTATAAATATTTGAATTATTTGAATTTAATTGAATTTTAAACTATATGCGCATGTATGAAATGTTTGAGTGTCGTTCTTATTCGAATTGAATTCGGAATTTCGTGCAAATTTAATATGTTGGAGTTATATGTGTTATGAATATGAATATATGTTCGTTTCATGTTTTCGGGTTCGTTTGTATGAGTTTCGAATTTATTTTGGTTTTGGAATCCAAGTCGGGGGCTAACGAGCAATTAGCGCACCCTTGGTTCCGTATTTGATATCTTGAGCTAGGAAACTCGGATTCGAGTTTCGTCAACTTCACTGAACTCGCAACAAAAATTCGAGTTTAATGAACTTAGCCTTATATTTTTCCAAAGTCATTTGAACCTCCGAAATTCAACTGAAACACGAAACGGAAACCAAATCTGCCACAGTTTAATGAAGTGACCATAACTCACTCAAACTTTAACCAAATTAACCATAGTTTGATGCTTTGGAACCCTAACTCAACCCTTTAACTGGAATTAATCACCCCAAACCGAGATAACCCTCATCACTTAGAGAAATTTCAGCAAACATCTCCTGCATTCCAGTTTTCCCGTAGCTCAAGCCAACCCTTGGAGATTCAAGCTCAAATCTCTTCCAAACCTCCATTAATCCACAAGGTAAGCTTGGGGTTGTATTATGAATTCAATATGAGCCATTTTGATCCATTCATCCCTAATTTTGATCATGGTTTCATGAGTTTAAGGCTGAAATGAAGAAAAGTTAGGTTATGAGCATAGAGGTTGATCTCTTCCATTTCTTGATGAATTTGATTGATTCCAAACATGAATATGATTGTATTGACTCCCTCTTCTCATTTATGATCATTGATTATGTGGTAGTTGAAGATTTAATGAGATTTCATTAATGGCACTTTGAGAAAATGGAAGAAATGATCATCTTTTCTCTCCTTTATGAACTGAACTGCTGCTGTTGCGTTTGGGACCTTATTTGATGTCAGTGGCTGCTTCTTTTTGCATTGTTTGTTGCTTGTTGGTTGGTCTTGATGTGCACGAGGTTGCTGCTCTGTTCTTGCATGCTTTTGCTCTGTTTTTCAGCCTGGTTTGCTGCAATTGCTGCTGTCATTTGCTGCTCATTTTCCTTGTTGAACTGTTGTGATATATCAACCATTTGTGGGAGTTGTTGGTGTCATATTTGCTGCTGAATCTTCTGCCTTGTTTGTGTGATAGCTGCTGCTGTTAATTCATGCCTAAAACAGGGGTGTTGCTTCGTTCTTTTTCCTTCTGCTGCGGCTGGAATGGATCTCCCCGGGCGGGGAGATTTTGGCCGTGAAAAGGCCCGGCCGGGTAGCCTTTGTGCAGAAACCTTCTGCACGAAGCTCCCCGCGCGGGGACTTTTTCTTCGCAAAATCTCCCCGGGCGGGGAGATTGATTCTGGAAGCCTGGAGCTACTGTCATCTTCCTTGCTGCTTATTAATTGTTGTATTGAGTGTATATATATATATATAAGGTAGTGGGTTTGTGCATGCATGGGGTGTGTGTGTAGACGTGTAGCTATGTATATATATATATATATATATATTTCATGTAATTTGCATGCATGAGATGTGTGTGTGCGTGATTATGTCTATATATATATATATATATATATACTATATGTTGTTTAAAATATGTAATATATATATATATATATATATATATATATATATATAATGTATTAGTGCATGGAATTTCTTTAGTAATGCATGCATGGGTTGGTTTTAATTATTAATGCATGCAATGTATTACGATTTACGTGATATCTATATGTTATGTACTATATTATATATATTTGATTTCATGCATGTACTTATATGAAAATATTGTATGCATGTGTATGTATGTGTGTATATATATATATTTATATATATATTTATGTATATTGTAAATAAATATATTTTATATATATTAAGTAATTTATTTGAATTTTAGAATTTAATTGCTACCTATTTCGCGTTGTTTAATTTTCGATCATGGCTTTAATGTTTTCATTTGTTTAATTTCTAATTGTAAATGTGAAATAGTACGTGTTATAATTATTATATGAAATCCTTGGATTGAATTGATATGAAATGTGAAATCATGACTTAAATGATTATGAACGTTTCCTTGAATGAATGAATGGCTCGTTTATATGATTTCAATGCATTAATAGTGCACATGAACGTGTTCATTACATAATATTATCTTTTATACATTCATATCATGATCATTACATTGTCGAGCGTCTTATATGGTCATATTGAGTCTCACTTCACGTTCCTTGCACAGATTTTGATCCAGTTGGAGACGAGGCCGGTCAGTGAGCCTCTTGTGTTCTCCTTTTTGCCGTTAAGGTGGGTTTTTCTTCTATTAGCTAAAACAACCCTATATACCCTCCAGGTGCCAAGTTTTAAGCCAATTTTATATTATATGTATATCGAGTCGTTTTATGAGTAAATTATTTCAAATGTAAGCCTTATTTTAGGTTTGAACCCTACCTTATGATTTTAGGGAGATTATGTTATGTTCACGGGCCCAGGGACTTAGTGTATGTGGAGATCCGGGGAGGCAAGGACCGACGGTGATCCCATACACTAGTTCCAACCAAATTTACGACGAAACGGACCTCGTTACGAGTTTTGACGAGGAAATGCTAGTTGGGCTTTTGAGGATTCATGTACCTCACTAGCCATTATGTATGAGGTGGTCGGGTCTTGCTAACTCTACCACCACACGGAGGAAGAAGGTGTATATGTATGATTATGATCATTTATGTATGTACACGAAAGATATGTATGACAACTAATAATTATGATATGCTTACACGAGGAGAAGGTTGGAGATTATGCACGCTCACTCGCCGAGCTTATAACCCTATGACTAATTATGAATGAATATGACCATTGTAAATCCGTAGATGTCTTTCTTTGTCTCACCCACTTGGGAAAACTCTTAAAACTTCTTTCGGGTTTATAGCTTGCATGTATATGTTTAATTTCTGCGATATTTATGTACTATGCCCGTTTTATACCCACCAGTCCCTTTTGGACTGAACCCGTTTGGTTTTCAGTTGTTTGTGCAGGTGTCAGGAAGCTAGGCGGGAATTCAGGTCGTTAGGTCTTGCATTCGCTTCTAGCTTTTGTATTTTATCGTACACTTGCATACTTTTGGTTATGATTTTGTATGAACATTGTATATGAATTCTATTTTGGAACTTGAATGCTCATGGTATATATATATATGATCGGTTATTGCTTCCGCGTTATTGTTTTACTCTGATTTTGGTTTAAGGGTTAGCCTCGCCTAGCCTAGAGAGTGTGTGTGTGTGTCCCCGTTCGCCGTGACTTAGCTCGTGTGTGGATTATCCATTTTACATGCGGGTCGGGTCTCGGTGCGGGGGATGTGACACCTTACGCTCGGGTGTTACATCCTTAATCCCGCCTAGCCTAGAGAGTGTGTGTGTGTGTGTCCCCGTTCGCCATGACTTAGCTCGTGTGTGGATTATCCATTTCACATGCGGGTCGGGTCTCAGTGCGGGGGATGTGACACCTTGCGCTCGGGTGTTACACCAAGGCTTGCTCGTTTGATCATATTTTGAGTATCTTTTAACCCCTTTTGATTATTCTTGTGTTGAAAATTGAGAGATATATGAAAAGAAAGAATGAATGAGAAAAGGTTGTGGAAAAAAAAAAAAAGAGAAAAACAAAAGAGAGAAAAAAAATGAAGAAAAAGAAAAATTATGCAAAGTCTGGAAAAGAAGAATAGTGGGATACAAATGTTTAAGTGTGGGGGAAATTTAGTGGCCAAATGGAAGTGTCGTGTTTTGTAATGGTTGAATGATGTAAGCTTGGTGAGTAGTCATTTTAATCTAAAAATTCCATAACCTTACCCAAAACCTACATTACAAGCTCGAAAGACCTACCGATCGCAAGTCTTAAGTTAACTCCATTAGTGGAGATAGGTGCGAAGAGTGTATTCCAAAATTGATGATTGGAACTTAGGCAAAAATCGTGAATTTTTCATTCTAGACTTTGTACATTGTTTCGTTCGAATTCGCACACTACACAAGGGTATACTATTCATACTATGTTTGAGGATTTTGTGCATATGAGTAAGTGATTTGATAAGCTAGACTTGTTTAGGCGAAGGTTTGATGATTGCTTTAGAGATTAAGTTTGATGGGGATGTGTTTTTATTATTTTCATATTTCTCGAGTACAAGCAATAAGTAAGTGTGGGGGAGTTTGTTGAGTGTACAATTCGCATGAATTTGAGCAATAATTTGAGTATAATTTATGCCGTTTCATGAGCTTATGTGTATATTTTACTCCATTTAGTTACTACTTGAAAAATGCGAATTTGGAGCTAAGTATACGAAAAAGTTGACTCTTGGCGGATATAAGGGGACACGCCCGTGTCCATCCACAAGAAGAAACCGAGACACCCCCATGTCTCAGTACAGAGGCCCTGGCAAGAAGAAATCGAGACACGCCCATGTCTCAGTACAGGTCATTCAGGATCTGCGAAGACGGGGAGGCGCGCCCGTGTCTCCCAGCATGAAGAAAAGGTGACACGCCCGTGTTACTAATAAAAGCGCCAATACGTTTTCAGCCAGACACGGGCGTGTGCGAGTTTTGTGAAGGCAAGTAATACACTCGTGTCCCTTGGAGGCAAGAGTTTTCCTGCAGCAGCTAAATATTACGCGAGAATCATTATGGTTAGGGTTCGCTTTTGGAGATCCGTAACCTAGCATCTTGGGAGCGAGATGGAGCTAAGAGAAGAGTTTTCGAAAAGATTCGAGAAGATGAAAGGATTGATTTTCTTCAAACAATTCCATTAATTCCAGTTTATTTATTGTTTTTTGTATCCAACTAATTCCTCCTAGCGTAGAATTTAATCGTTTTGAATGTTTAATTGTTTTTCTGAATTTCATGAATGTTTAGGGTTTGGATTTTGAACACTTTTTGATTTCTTTGAACATGAGTTTCTCTAATACAATTCCTTTTATGTTTATGAGCTTTGAATCGATTATGCATAGCTAAATTCTTAGGGTTAGGCGAGTGATGACTTATCTATGATAAGTGTTTGATATAATGTTTGAATGACACGTGCTAATTCTTAGTTTTGAAAACTTGGTTTTAATTGACTGCAACGGATTGGCCATCCTTAGCATAACTTAGAATTGCCTAATTATCGAAAGATTAATGGTAATTGAGACATTTTCTTAACTTGTAGATTTAGAACTTAAAGAGATTTAATTTTTAATCTATATAACTTGTGATTTTTGTTCTATGCCAAGCCGCTAGAATTTGAATTCCACTAGTCTTGATCAATTGGTTAACTTGGTTTTTATTGATTGTGAGAACAACCTTAAGGCTATTTTAACACTCGGCTATACCTCGAGAGAGGATGGTACGAATCTAAGTGACTAGGTTGAAGAATTGTACTTGTCAAACGAGTATTGTATTGAATCATGAATGCATAGTTGTTACTCCCTGGCCTTGTTTGTCTCTTGATTTTAATCCATGAGTTTAAGTCTTTAATTTGAGTTCTTCTTTAATTACTTGTGTGAATTTCTTATTAGTAGTTTAGACAACCAACTTGATAATTGATCGGTCTTTAGATTAGAGATAAGTATAGAGTAGTGATTGGTTTTCCTTCCCTGTGGGTACGATCCTATTGTGCTACGCGTATATTTAAAGTGTACACTTACACAATTGGTTTTAACTGAAATTAACAACAAAGACAACTATGAAATCTCAAGTCTATTGATTAATTAGACACATCATTGATCTGCTAGGTTTCCTAATTTGAAAGTCACCACTTCTAAAGTGGCTACTTCTTTTTTCCATTTAGGAATCATTTCACGGGAGACACCTCAGTGTACTCATTCAACATAGAGAGCACATTTGTGTAATGTGCATGCATCTATTATGCACTTTACATCTTATGAAACATGGCGATTCCTTCTTAAAAACACAATCACACAAACAAGTCTTAATCCAGTCAACTCAACAATCTCACAGTTTGTTGGATTCGTCTACTTGGAGTGATTTCTAATCCAACTTGAGTTAGGACTGATTTCATAAGTCATTAATCCTAATGACTAAGTTCTAATAGCTTTAATGGATTAGAGGAGTTCTTATACATGCACACATAAATGGAAACACATGAAAATCATGTTAAGAATATAAAGAAATATTTGTTTTTGATTAAAATTATTCAATGATTATTCAATAATTGTCTGTGATTACAAGAAAATAGCCAAAATAGATTTACACAATATCAACTTTAAAAATAAAAAATAATAATAATAAAAAATATAATAAAAAACTTTCTTGAACTTTATTCCTAACACACTGTAGGACATGGATTTGTGAAAATAGATTGTGGTTGGTCTATGCACAGATGTAGAATCACCATAGCAACCAGAAGGACATTATCATCTACTCTTTGAAGATGGTTGGTCCAATTGCAGCCCTTGACAAAGATGGCAATGACATCATTCTTAAGTACTTGATGCAGATCAAGGTTATTTGTTGACTAAAAATAGAGAACCGTAGAAGATGATTGAAGAAATTGTTGGAAAACACGAATCAGAAAGCAGCGGAATTTAAAAAATTTTCCCAACAAAAGGACCTTGAACTCGCAATCGTGTAACCAAATTCGTAAAGATAGAAAACTTACTTTTCTTTTATTCTTTCTTGAAGCGTTTCAAGCCACCCAAGAACGCTCTTCACGCGGCTTGATCCCCTCTCCTTGGTAAAGCTCGAATCTTCAAACTTCTAACTTGAAGTCTCTAGAGAAAGTCCACCAACTTGATCACAATCTAACTAGTAAGGATGCTAGTTCTCTAGTTAGTGTTTAGGCTTAACCTAGGGTTTAATTTAATCTTGGAGAAAGGAAGGTGTTCAACACATGAACCAAGAATTGTCAATTAGCTCTAAAGGGGAGCTCGAGCTCCCCTATATATAGGAAGGGGAGGGGCGGCCGAAACTAGTCCTTATTGGACTAGGATTTGGTTCCTCTCTCTCCTATTACTTGATGATCAAGTATTTTCCAACTTTGACTTTGAATTCTAATTCTAGTCAACTTTGAAGAGAGCTAAAAATATCCAAACTATTTTTGGATAATTTTATACTTTATTTATTATAAAATAAATAACTTATTTTTATCTAATTAATTAATTCATAATTAATTAACTAGATTATTTTCTCCAAAATTAGACTTTCTTTTTAATTCAAAATTAAACCAAAGTCTATTAAATAATTAACTAAATTAATCATTTAATATATATATAAATTCACGTGTGTGACACGTGTCACAAGGACACGTGTCACTCACGTGACCCACACGTGTGGCATCACACGTGTGGAACCCTCTAGGCTCGATTAACTGGTTTAATCATTTTCAAGCCTCAACTCATGTAACCAAGTTGTTGTGTGTGACCCTCTAGGTTCTCAATTCAATTAGCAGTGACCCCAATTAATTAATTCCCTAATTAATTAATCAGTCCACAGATTAAACGACCATAGTCTAGCAACAGGTGTTTAACCCCTAGCTGAATTGGAATGTTCGGATTCGACAGAACCTTTAAGTCATTGATTCATTTGAGATACAATCCTCCTACTTACTATCTCTCAACCAAGATCTAGGGCAAGGGAATAATCAGAACCCTAATAATCCGGTCTTAAAGCTAAGTGCATTTCATATCCATTTGATCTCAATCCAAGAAACCCTTTTCTTGATGTCTTGATCTACTGCCTTGGCCAAGGACTCCATATGGCATATGAATGACTTACACAATAAGAGATCACCTTGCAAATGCAAGTGTAGGTCCTTTCTTGATTCTCATTCACTTTCATGAGTCACTTGTGCAGCCCCAGCATAAGCCTTGAATCAGTTGTCTAAGGCGACACCCTTTAAAGCTTATACCTAAGACTACAGAGTTAACTCATAAAGTGACAAGGAACCTCAAGTCTAAGGATCAATTAATCACATCAATGACTCGTGAGATATTTCCTAATCTGGAAGTTTCCATTTCCTGAAATAGAAACTTCCTTTCCCATTTAGGAATGTTCTCACACGGGGCACCTCAGTGAACTTACTTATTAAAGTAAGCACCCTTATGTATCACGCACGTATCAACTATACACTTTGCACCTCCATGAAACAAGGTGGTCCTTCTTAAGGGCGTGATCCCACAAGCAAGCCTTAGAGGAGTCAGGTTGACACTCCCACTGTCTGTAGGACTCATCGGCTTGGAGTATTTTACTAATCATGACTTATGTGATATAGGGCTCGTTTCATGAACCATTTCACCTAAATGGTAGAGTCCTAAAGTCATCAGGATTAGGGGAGTTCTCATACATGCACAGCTAAAGTAAACGCATACCAAACAAGAGCATATAAAGAAGTGTTGCCTCAATTCGTTATTTCATTCAAAGATTGTCTGTGATTACAATAAGGAAAAGCACAAAGCGGATATACAATCGGCTTTCTAGGGCACTATTCCTAACAGAAATTGCAACGGATGACGATGGTGAGCCCAATCAACAAATTTCAAATGAAGAAATCCCAACACATAAAGTAGTTAAGTGTTAAGAGAATGGCAATGGAGAAAATAGGGGTGTGAATGACGAGTTTGGCTCGCTATGAAATTATTGTGAGACAGTGAAGTTAACAAACCCTAGCAATACAATTATACTACAACATGTTGAGCATTCTAATTGTCTAGTGTTTGATAGAATGTACTATAGCCTGGGGGCAATGAAAGATGGGTTCTTAACTAGCTAAACGGTGAAGCTAACAAACCCTAGCTGTGATGCCCCGTCCGATCATGCGTACAGGTATGACGTCACGAGAGTGTTTATTTATGTATTTACGTGATTTACATCTTTATTATGTGCTTAATTCCAACTTTAATGGAATTATGTGATTTGATTGACTCAAATGCGTAATTGTAAAATATGAATTCTATCATGGCAACTTGGAATTTTATGAACTAATGTGATTTATTACTTGCATGAATTTAATTAATTGTTGGAGTTGATTTTAAAATAGGACTTGGGCCTATTTGTAATTTTTGGAAGTTTTGGGCCTAATTTAAATTAGGTAACTTTGGGTACGTTTGGAACCAATATGAGCTTGGGAATTCGAATTCGAATTTTGACACCACCATTGGACTCGATTCGATGATTCGGATCCAATGAAATTGATTTCTTATTTTTCAGAAGTCGTCTGGACATTAAACCTTTTAAATATGACCTATTAGGCCGTAAGTCACTTATTTGGGCCTAAACCCTAATGAAACCTTTAGCCACCATATATATATATATATATTGAAACCCTAACCTAGCTTCTTTTCAAACTTCATTTCACACAAATTATATCATTCGTGGAGAGCTTCAAAGGAGAATGAAGATCATATCTCCCTCTTTTCAATTATATCATTGCAATTATATCCCACACTTTCAAGAGCTCATATCTCCCTCTTTTCTTCATCATTTCAAGAGCTAAGGTAAGCAACGAATCTCCCTTGATGTGGATTTCATTTCTATCTTTGAATCTTAGCATGAAATTGAATGTATGAGCTTGTATGAGTAAGTCTTGTGAAAATGGTGATTTATGTCAACTTGAAGAATATGGCCTATATGATGAATCCTTGAGTCCTTGTGCATGAATATGTGTTTCTCCATGTTGAATATGTGCTATAGTTATTGATGGTATGATAGGGAGTGAGTTGAATGCATCTTGCCATGGTTGAAGCTTGATTTTCATGAAAATGGGTTGTATGAGTTTTGGCCAAAATCACCCTTGTTCTTGAGCTAAATTGGTATTTATGTGATAAGCATGATTTATGTGATAATATATATGATTTTCATGGAAATTTTATGGTTTAATTGGTGTGAAACCGGCCATTTTCGACCATGGTTGTCTTCTTCCCGAAGCTGTGAAGTTTCTGCACAAACTGCTCCAGATCTGAGGCCGGAACGGTCGTTCCCATTTGACCTTGGTGCCCGAAACGGCCCTTCCCACCAAGGGCTGATGTCAGCACGTGAGAACGTGAAGGACCGTTCCCGTTTTAGCCTTGAGCTGGGAACGGTCGTTCCCATTGTTGCTAGGTGGCTTCTGGCAATGACCGTTCCCATGCTTAGTTATGCATGGGAATGGCCGTTCCGGAGCTACTGTTACACTTTACACTTGTCTTTTCCGTGTTTGTTTGATCCATTTGAGTTTCTTTATGAATTATATGCTATGATATGACTTTAATTGCATTTCTAAACTTGAAATACCTCATTTAATTGCATGATTTATATGAATACTTGAATTATGCTATGTGACCTACTTGATGCACATCATTCCATAATGCATTCCACTCATGCTTATGTTCACCGTGCGTCTTAATTGGTCCATATAGAGTCTAAGTCATGGGCTTTTGTACATTTTGTTTCAGAGTTTGTTACCAGTGGTGAGCCCGAGGCTCAGGGTTATCTATTCTCCACACTCTTTCCTTTCTGCACCAGGTGAGGTTTAGGATTTTTGTATAGTTAAGCGACCTATGACCTTAATATGATGATTTCAATCCTTGCATGCGGTTATATACTATATATGATTAGATATGTGTTGGATATGATATGATTATGACCTTGTAGGCCATCCTTAGTTTTGGAAATTAAGTATGAAGGCTTATGTAAGCTATTTTGGAAAAATTATGTTATGTTATGGTTCTGTAGCGAGTTGGCCATGAAACATTGGCATCTGTATGTATGTATGTATGTGGATCCGATGAGCTATGGGTAAGGAGCCCCCGGGACGGTTAGGGCCGTCGGGGTTATACCTGTGCATAGTTTCATTTGAGATATCATTGCGCGACTCAGGGAGATAGGGGAGGCGAGATATCTTGAGCCTTCGGTGTACAGCCGGGGAGGGCACTTGTGGGTTCGCTACCCCTTGTGAATCTTTTTGTTATGGATGGTTAGGACCAACGCGAGGCTCTTCCATCACCGGAGTAGAGGATGGATATGATTCTGTATTTCTGTTTTGTTCTGTTATGAGGAGTAAAGGTTGGAAGCTCGTACTCGTCGAGCATATGATATGTCATGTATGGAATTATGAATCGGGATAGAGTCTTTATGAAAATGCTTTCTAAACTTATATCTATTTGGGTTATTTTGAAATGTTTTGGTATGCAACACCTATCCTCGGTTCATGAGTCCACCCTTTTGTTCTATGTTATGCTCTTTTTATACATATATTGTGGGTGTGCGTTAGCCCCCTCACTCAGTCAGTTGACTGACCCCTCATTTTATCTTTTAGTTGCAGGTTTCCTTTTGGCTTTGAGCTAGGCGGATGTGAGTCTTCTGAGTCGCACCTTGTCAGTCTAGTCGGTGTTAGGATGCATTTGTTGCATACTCTACTTATGTTATGTATTTACATTTCACATTTGGAGTTTATGTTTTATGCTATACTTAGAATTGAACCTGTGTGGGGTTAGTAAGCTAGTACTTGGATAATGTTGGATATTTTGATGATGCTTATGTTGGTTTATTATGTTGGATTAAGAATTGATATTCGGGACTAGGTATCTATGCTAGTTGAACCCGTCACCTGCTTTGCATGTTGATTTAATTGCTTCCGCTATTTGTTGTTGCCGGTTATTTGCTTCCGCACTCTGAGTTTATTGAGTTAGCTCCGCTTAGCCTAGTGTGTGAGTTGGTCTCTCGTTCGCTATGATTCGGATTCGGACATGGACTTCCTATTTCATGACCGTGTCTGGGTCCTAGTGCGGGGGATGTGGTATCCTCCGTTTGGGGTGCTACACTAGCAATATAACTATATCAGGAACTCGAGATGCGCTCCAAGTAGCCGAATGACACCACAGGCCAATCCAAACCTATATTAGCCAATCTGATCTCCTTTATTTGATAGAGGATGAAATTTGTGTTTGGTCATCGGCCAAGGAGTGCTGGCAAGGCATGGATCAGTTGGTGGAACAGGGTGTCAAATGCCAAGTTGACATCGTGCCACGTCAACATCAATTGATTTAAATGGAAAAATATCATTTTTCGTCCTCTAAAGATATCCTTGTTTGATTTTGGTCCTAATCTTTTGGCATTTATCATATTGCATCATTTCTTATTTCAAATTTCTCAATTTCAATCCTTTAGCTAATGGACGTTAAAAAATTGACGAAAAAAGTCGCGTATGACTCATACGCCACCTCTAAAGCACGGACACGCCTAAAAAATGGCCCGTGCAGTGTCCGACACGTGTCGGACACGGCTGAAGGAGTGTCCGGAAAAAAAATAATAAAAATTGGGACACGATGTCGGACACGGCAAGGTGAAGTGTCCGACACGGCTCGGATACGGCGGGGCAAATTTGATTATTTTTTTATGTTTTTTTTTTAATATTTTTTGAATTATTTGGAGAGAAGTTGAAATAACAAAACTTATTTTAGTTTTTAATATTACATATTTTTATAAATATTTTATTTTACATAGATTATACTTATAAAATATTTTTATTTATATATAAAATATATTTATTTATATAAAATATGGCCGTGTCGGAGCCGTGTCGTGTCCTAAAATTTTGAAAAAATCCGTGTCGCCGTATCCGTGTCGTGTCCGTGTCCGTGTCCGTGCAACATAGTGCGCCACTCACATTTATTCAGGCCACATGAGTGGCACGTGACATTTCCGTTAATTTTTTAACGTCCGTTAGCTAAAGGATTAAGATTGAGAAATGTGGAAACAAAAAGGATGCAATATGAAAAAAGTTAAAAGATCAAGATCAAAATTGAACAAGTACATTTTTAGAAGACGAAAAATGATATTTCCTCGGTTTAAATTTTGTTATATCTACTTAGTTATTTCTAAAAGTAACAACAAACTTTAGAACTATGAAAAAAAAAATAGACGTAATTAAATAATACTTAAGCTTGAAATAGAAATACTTTTGCTTCTAAAATTATTTTCAGTTAATAAACTTTTGGCTCAAATGGAGTTTTGGCAAATATATAATTTTGGCGGTAGAAATGGAAATTTGTATTGTAAAATGATAACATAAATAATATTTTGTATAGGATTTAAGAGTATTTTTGTCTATTAACATGACGTGTGTTAAAACTAAAAACGAGCATGGGTAATTGGGTACGTACTTGATCGTAAAAGGGGTCAACTGATTCTTATATATTTTGATGCAGACCGGGTATAACAGTCATCAATCGACGAAAAAGAGGTAAACAATGTTATTTTGGTCGCAAGCAGAAACCCAAGTATCGCGAGGGCCTTGAGGAATTTTCATGCTTAATTAAATATACAATTCCAAAACTTTTTAAAATTTGTTAGGCGAAAAATATCCAATTTTTTTTAAAATTTATTAGGTAAAAAAGTGTTCCATAAGAATATCCAACACGATAAGGAAGACATATTTGAGAATTAATCAACCAACGAAGGGAACCTCGTTATCACCTTAGGGGTCTGATATTTAATATAATAGTATAAATTTTTTCCTTCAATTTTTTTTATCTTTTTTCTTTTATATTTATTATCCTTAAACTCATATTTTTTAATTTCTATTTTAATTATTTTTTACTAATACAGTATTTCTTATGCTATTTATTCACTTATTTATCCTAAATTTAATAATCATATTAAATAGTTATAAAATATATTAATAAGAATTTAATTTTAATCTATTTAAGTAGAAATAATTTCTTTATTTACACACAAAATTACTAGTTTTAAATAAAGAACTACCAACAATTACAACAAACAACAGCCCACTAAAGATGCTTCAATGAGTGACCTTGGCGTATATGGCTACGGCTGCGAAAGTATAAATATGACGAATCAAAAACACCCTAATAAACATCTCAAACAAAGAAACCCCAATGAAACAGAAAATGATGTTTTTCTCACTCTGCCATCCTAAGAGGACCTACACCATGCAAGAGAAGTTGTATAACAAATTTCAAGCTCTGAAGTTTGTCTAATCAACAGACTACCATGAACAACACCAACTCAAATTCTCTTTTTATATTTTCTTGTTTCAGCAAATAACCTTTACCTTGAATGATACAAATGCAGAGACAGGGTTCAAGTTGAGGCCGGGGGACATGAGTGACATCCCACATCTCACAACTCTTTTCCATTTTTAGCACCTAATTTCATAAGAACCAGCTTTTGTGATGTAACGAACCCATTCAACAGTGTTGTATCCACTCTTTTCCCAAACCTGCAAAAGTTGAGATAATTACTATAGCTGAACGATTAGTAAACTCGAAGATACACAGTCAGAAAATACCTTGAGGAAACGAACACGCAATCCAGATGCTGTGAACATAGGAACCTGCCAGGTGCATGTTTTGTTTGTGAGATGGATAAAAGTAAGTTGGAAACAAGTCGACTAACAAGATATCAGTTTGAATTTTATAGAATCTATCAAGATATCAGCAATATAAAGATAATAGTATTTTCTTCTTCGTATAATTTTAGGGTAACACTTGTTCTTGTCAAAAAGTCACGCGACTAATGGTAACTCAGCCGCTAAAGCTGTAAGACAGTAAGCCAAAACACATAATCATATATAACCCATGATTAGATTAAACATTCAATGTTGGTGGGAATGTGTTATAACTCGAGGTAAGACAAAATGAGATGAACGTTAGGATACAGAAAACAAGTGGGGAACCAACAGGGGTTCCTCCCAGTGGATAAAGGGGTTTTTCTCCAGGGCAAGGACCCAGGTTCGAATCCCTTTGGCCACTTGAAGGGGTGTGGGTTAAAAAAAAAAAAAAAAAAAAAAAGACTATGGAGTAAATGAACTTCCAGTAGAACTTCATTAACAATACAGATCCACCAATATTCCTCCACAACTGAGCAAGCTCTAAAAGTTATCATTATATACTGAGATTAAGAGGATTCATTCCTTTCACAGCAAACCAACAGTAAGTTTTAAGAAGTTGGAAGCAATACAAACCCTCATCAAAAGATAGCAGTTAAATGACCTTACATGTGAATTGTCTCTTTATAATGTAACTTTCAGATGAGAAGATTGAGTAATGAAATGCTATAAATTCCACAAGCTTCATATGATAATAAATCATTTTTATAGGCACCTGAAATTCCATTTGAATCGGAGGTCGAGTCCAGGACTTCTTTTCAGTCATTGTGGATATTAGCTCTACTTCAGCACTCAATGTTGGCTCAGTTTGTCCTGGGAATTTTCTTATCCTGCAAAAAATCCAGACCACGCTCATGAACAAGCTTAATAATAAGTGTGGCAGCAGTTAACCCAAAGGCTTTTCACACTGACAAAATCCTAATCACACGTATAGCACAATCTTAACACCACAACAGAGCCCTTATACGGGAAGAAAAAGGATCAGAACAAAGACCAAATGAAAAACAGAGGCATGCAAATCAAACTCATCAGAGAAGCAATCTAAAAAGACAGTAAACTTATGTACCCCAAAAATGTCAATTCGCCAACCATGGCTTGGTGGTTGCAGGGTGGGGTGAAATTGCAGGACTTAAGAGGTAATGGATGTCGTTTTTATAAATATTAAAAATAGCATCAAGGAGAATTTAGTCAGTTAAATTTGTTAAGTAAAACCGAGGGTAGAATTGGATTTTAACAAAACGAAAATTAACATTATCATTATTCATCAAACTGACCAGCTTCATGTTGTAGCCAAAATGCAAACCTCAGGGGGATTTTGGTAATTTTTCAAGTTTAGGGTGTTTTATATAAATGGGCAAAACCTTGGGGTGTTAGTTATAACTAATGTTATAATATAAAAGGCAATTTACCATCACAGGTACACATCATAAGTTTCAACAAAAAGGCAAGGGATTACTGACTCAAATAAACCGAAAGTAGATGAGAGAAGCATGTCAAGTTTCAGTTGATTATATGATGGATGCCCTAGTGGAGATTAGCAACAATAAAATTTGAGCAAAAAAAAAATACTTACAAACATAACATTAGAAAATGAACTGAAATTCTAGCGGGATTCCCAAATTAATATTCAGATTTAACAAACTACAAGCCTTTCCAGCATCTCTTCATGCTCTTGTTAAAGATTACTGAAGTCAGTGTGAAACTGTAGTCCAATTTTATTTATGTTAATACTGTTTCAATTTAATTGCAAGAAAAAAAATTTCCAAATGAACTAAGCTACTAAGGAATAAGGACAAAAAGTTCAAAATTATTCCACTTGAATAAAACTGCAACTTCCATATGATGCAATGCCACAAATAACAACTTACTTCCAGACCAAACAGTCAATAGATGGATTGTACTTTGCTCGGCCTGATGTCACCTGAAAACTTGTTTTGGCTGTTTGCTTTGGTACTGGAATCTTTACAACCACTCCAAGTGCAAACATTTTTGCCCCAAAAACACTCTTTACCTAATGAAGGATAAGAATGTTAAAATTTTAGTTAGTTACGGACAGGAATAAGCAACTAAAATTAGATGACCAACCTTTACATTCACTTCCATACGTGTACGACCCAATTCTTTAATAGTTGGCAAAACCCGAAATGGAAGATTAACACCCTCCGTAATGCGATACCTATGGCAAATGCATTTGTACATGTAAGAAAATTGAAATTTAACGGGGATAGTGATATTTATTTTAGATATAAAATTAAAACTGAGATTCTTCAAAGATGGTAAAATCTTAGGGTGGATCTGCCTCTAATTCTAATTACCATATGATTCTAAAACGTCGTATTAATATCACGGTTTCTACCTGGAGAACCAGTGAAAAGTATAAATGAAGTAGAGAAAGCCGATAACCCTATTTGCAGATGTGGAACACTTGAACTGAGAAGCAGGTCATACTAATTTTAATATGGTTTTACGTAATTCATCTAAGAAGCAGGACATACAAGATTTAATATGGTTTTACGTAATCCATTGAATTAAACAAGAAGATAAAACACATTTTGTAAATCTTGTTGAACAGATGAAAATAAAGTTTCTACTTTATCTACAACGCAGAGGCAAGAGATTGGCCATCGAAAATAAAATTTAAAAAATCAGCTTACTTCATCAATTCAAATTCACCATCTGGAGGAACAAAACTAACTGTCTTCTCGGAATTGAATCTGGTAAGGTTTACACATTGATGGAAAGTGACATCATCCAGTTCAATAGTTTTTCCACTGCAAAGTAACACAAACCACCATGGTTATCAATGGAATATATAATGGTTGGATGCTGAAACTAACAAAGATGTACAAAAGCAGTGGGTATTTCAAAAAAGAGGACTACATCTGATCCTCAAAAGCAAGGGGAATAAATCTCCAATAAACATAAATGCGGTGAAATTTCAGACAGGAGCTACATAGTCATAGCTGAACTAATTCTATCATAGCAAATTTAGTTAGCATGGATGAGAAGTAACATGCCAAAAGATTAATGTGTACTAACTACTCAGATGGAGAGCAATCATCCTAATGCAAGCGGAATTAGTAATTTAACCAACATTCAGGCCCAGTAGCCCACAAAATTTTCAGCAATATTCTTTCGGCTATATGGTGATATTGTATCTATCACTCCAAAATTACATGTTGGCTTAGCTAATTTAAACAGTTAATAATCTTCTGAGAGAGATAATTTTATATACTTCAGTCCAGTACTGAAACCTTCTATTGGTAAGTATGGCTAGTACAGTTTTAATGTGTTAGATTCTTCCAAAGAAAATTATGATGCTTTTGAAGTCATACTAATTTCACTTCCTACTTTATGTATTTCAGATAATGAATAAACAAACTATTTGCCAGTAAATTTACTAATCTGAATTGATCCAAAGCACTAAGCATGTTAATCACAATTTTAAATCTTAATACGTACTCAAACTCGTTAAGTCCAGTTCACCTAACACATTTGTGTCAAAAATAATGAAAAATCACAGGGTAAATTATTGGAAAGGGGTATCTGCCTTTTAGAGATATCTAAACAGTAGCAATACAACTACACATGCCAACTTAATTGTCTTACATAATAGATTAAATGAGACAAGGATGAATAAAAATATCAGGAAGAAAAAAGTAGTTAAGGGCACAAGAAGTTCATTGTGTGGTCTTGTATAAGAGACAAACAAAGTCTTCTAAGATCTACTGCAGTTAACCACATTCTTTGACTAACGAAAAATGTAATGCTCTAACTTCACTACAAATGGTCACTTTCTATAGCATAAATCATCTAAATACACCCGTAAGCCGGGGAATTTGAGTGTTAGCATTCAATAATGATGTTGCTTGAGATTTGTTTGATAAAGCTCAGTTTTGCAGTAATACATAACTAACAACTCTCTGCGATAATCTTTTCATTTAGAAGCAAAAGAAATGTATCTACGTGATGTATTAACATTTTATTCTTCAGATTTTGCGGGTGTATAGTTTATCAGTTGTAATATGATGACAGAACAGATCACCGTAAAGCTACCTCTTAGCAGGTCGAGATTTAAGCTGTGACTCTTTCTCAAGTCCAATTTTATCATTTAATCCCAACTTCAAATCAGGCATTCCAGAAAGAAAGCATTTCATAAGAATCTTCCCAGTTACATCACAGCGAAGAACACTACCTACAAAAGCCAAAGACAAATAGGTTTGTAGAAATGATTCATCAAAACTTAAAAATTTTCAGTAATCAAAGTGTAAACACGATAAATTGCTTAAAAAAACTACAAGAAAAACAAAGAAGAAAATTGAATTAATGAATCATAGAAGAATACAAGAATTGTTTACCTTTAGAAGACATCAGAAGATTGACACTTTCCACAATATCAAGAAATACCTGTACAAATTATAATTTTAATCCAACTTAAAAGCAATAACACAAAGGAATATATATATATATATGATACTGGAATTATTTAAAGAGACAACCTCATTTTTTTTATAAACAAGACCTTCTCTGCGCCAGCCAACAGCACCAGTAACTTGTAAAGTTGCATTTGGAACTGGTTTGTCAGCAGCCTGTTATTCACATAATGAAAAAGTCAGAATAACCCATTCACATGAACAACACAAGTATTTAAATTTATTAGATATCATCTTATCTTTGGCAATACACTATCTAAAAGAAAATTTTAAGAGACTTCTAACCTTCGATGAAAATGGAGAGCGTACACCTTCCTGAGTAATGTAAAGCTTCAAGATTTCAGGTGAAAGGTTTTGAGGGTAACCAAAATCCATGATTTCTGCAATTTCAGAACTTCCATCAGCCATTCTATTAGGGAAAATAAAAGAAGCCAAGCTCTCCTTGTTTTTTATTTTTGAATTCTTCAAAGCATGAGAGCACTCTGTCAACCAACATCTCATAGCCTATCCGATAGCTTCATTTACAGCATTGACCTATTGGTTTTTATTACTTTCCTACAGCTAAGTAGGTGAAGAAAACTCTACTTTATATCATGTACAGAGAGCTATGCCTCAGTCTCAAAGCAATCCTTTCGAATTAGAAGCAGATTTGTCAGCATCTAACTTAAGTTTCATTTGAAAAGTATGACAATACAGATCAAAAAGAAGCATCTCAATAATATTCTCGACTTGTCATACCATCCAACAGTTCGTATATCAAAACAAAATTATTGCGGATAGCATCCTCATCAAAAGCCCCTCCAAAATAAGATTTAAATAATGTGACGGCCTGCACAGAAAGAAGAAGCACGCATCAAACAAATTAATTTTAATTGTATTTACAGCTTATTCAATAAAGTTGAGATAACACACGACGGAAGACCTTATAATAGGCAAACCTCTTAACATATATTTTAAATAATCATACTTAGATCTATCACATGATTTTCTAATCCATTACCTACTCAGCATATACTCATTACTTTCTACAACTAGTATCTGTTATGAAAGACAGAATCTTCATAAACGGCTGTCAGAATAGTTTATAAAAGATAGCATACACTTCAAAATTATCTTGCACATATAAAATTACCTCAACAACAAACTTGAATGCACAAGCAACATTTGCATTGCTGCTTACAACAATCACAATGTACACATTGCTGATTCTCATGTAAAAGAAAGAGCAACCCCCGATCTGCCGTACAGGACAAGTGCCAAGTTCCTTTGTTTGCATTATATGCACTCGGAAAGCATCCACCATGTTTCCTCTGATTAGTTTCAACATTAAAAGGAATAAGAATCTGCTTTTTTATGTTATTAGAAATTACTCTTAAGCAGTAAATCTGTAAATGCAGTAATCAAGTGTAAGGTCAAACTGATCAAGAATCAGAAAAGATAAAGAAACAAACTACAGGGTAAGATTTAGAGAACGGCAGCAATGGTATTCAATTTCTAAGCATATAATTAGGTTTCCAAATAAGACAGTATACATCTTGACGCTTGAATAGAAACTTCAAAACACAAATAAGTAGTCATATAGTAACAAAAGTTACAACTTCAGAAGCTTAAAATGCCATTCAGGGTATACTGCTTAGATACTAATTAGCAAACTGATTATAAATATGAATTTGGAAATAAGCTTCTTCTACCTCTAATGATTCGTAACTCCAAGACAAATGGTGTGTTGAAATTACGAACTCAAACCAATCAGCATTTTCAAAGCATAAGCCCAATTCTGCTGAGTTTGTATGAATAGCTGATCCATGAAAGAGAGTTGGTGCGCACAAGACGACATAATAATTCTACTTTAATATTATAGCCTATAGATAACAGATCGCACCACTGATTTTCAAATACTTCCATTAGTCATTCTAATATTGATGCATTAGTTTAAAAAACACAGCTATAATCACAGGTTTTTGAAGAAGACGGCAAGGAGCATGTTTGAGAGTCTTCTATTCATTTATGTTCACGAATCAAGGCAAAAAAAAGACTACAGAATATGAAATTTGTCTTAAGTATAATGGGGTCTTGGTCCTTACTCGTTATGTGTTTCTAATACACAGCCTAATATCTTAATAAACAATACAGCCAAGAGTTCTTTTACCGGCAGTTCTGATAAAATGTAATTTGCTTTAAGACTTATATACACAAATGTCCGATGCTTTTTGTTTTATTTTTACCAAGCCCAAATTGAGATTGATTTCTTGTGTTGGGGCAATAAAAGTAGGGCACCCAAGTTGCATGTTGTTTGAACATGTCCTGAGTCTTGTAGCAGACAGATATGGGCGTGAACTCTGCTGCTGACACCACTCATGCTATCAGGTCTATCTAGTAAGTTCCTATATAAATATCTTTATCTGGTGTATGCCTAGTAATGAGTACCAAACCATATTCGAGTGCCCAAAATCTGTGTTTCTATTCCTCGCGAAATGTGCATTTGTAGAGTGTGGTCTACATTCTATTAAAACGCCCCTCAGTTTACAAGTACAAGCACAGGCGCTGGTGTTCTAAATTGACTGAGAAACACAACTGACTAATCATTTTTAAAATTGGAGGGAGAAGAGGAGATGCTTCTGGCAGCATAGTTGCAGCTTCCCAATGTAGGAACTTGGAAGCGCTTGCAATCAAAATCATGATAATGGAAAGCTAGATGAAAAAATTGTGTCAATGCCACTTCTTCCGAATCTAGTGCTGCCTCTAACATGTTCTTGGTCTCACACGGTAAAAACATCAAGGTTTTCACTCTTTCATCAAAACAGCCATCTCAGAAAATAAAGGACAATTCTTTCTTTATCTAAATTCCTGTCTCTTAACAGATGAATAAAGCCCTTAAACTCCAAATCCTTTCCCTTGCATGCAGTTTCTTTTACAGTAATAACTTAGAATTTAAAATCCATTTCTCCTCCGCCCAATGTTCAGTAGCGCAACACTCAAGCTAGCTTCATCTATAAAGTTCAACCCTATGCCGCCACATGTTTCTCACAATTTCAGCTATATTTTCCGAAAGCAACAAAGACTAAAATAGAAACCGCAAAATTTCAACCACGAATTACAGCAATTTCATATTTGCACGCCAAGAACCCTCGATTCAAACTCGAAAAATTGAGTACAGCATAGATAACAATTTCGAGCACGAAAGAGAGAGAAGGGGGGAAACTAACCCGACATCGTCGCGATAGAGACGATTAATGAGGACATCGCCGCGAAGATTGAGGAAGTAAATGGCTGAAGCTGCCACGGGCATGGCTAAGATTTTACGAGAGCTCGGATCCACTCAGACGAGAAAAAGATCTGGCTCCGATCCACTCGGTTGAAACGGAGATCTGGCTTTGATCAACTTCGGTGAGAAGAGATCTGCTTCCCTTGATTGATTACGATCGCAATGAATTCAAATGTATTCTTCAGTCAGCGAAATACTTTTCATCTACTGCTGCCGTCTGGAAAAATTGATGTCCCAGAGCACGTGCTCTCGGAGACGTTAAAATGTCTGTGAGAACTGTAAATAATTCTCATCATAGGAGAATTTACAGACAGTAAAACTTCTCTTTGACTCGGGAGTAAATCTTTGCAAACTTCATTTTAAATTCTGATATTTCCTTAAACTTTCGTCCCATCTCAAATAGTCAATGTTTTCAAAAGCGGACCGGAGGTCAAAACGACAGCCTTATTGGTCACCGATCGGATCGATTCGATCGGTTCAACCACCGGTCGAATCGATATGACGTGATAAATAAAAATATTATTTTTAAAATATATATATACACATATATAATATGCTAAAATTAAAAATAAAATATATAATATAGTTCAATATTTGAATAAAAGAGCCACATTTCTTCATGTAATAATTAATATCCAAACTTCAAAAACAAAATTCCAACATTTCTTCCCCCATTATCCAACATTAAACAAAACCAAACAACCTAAATAAGTTTTAAGTTTTAAGATCAAACATGGAAAAAAAAAACAAATGGTCCAACAGTTGCCTAGAGTTACAAATTTAAGAAATATAAAATAAGATCTTCAATCATCATCTTCGTCAATAAGTTGGTTTTTTTGTTGCCTTAAAAGTTGATGCACTTCACCATCATTAGAGCTCGATGTTGCACCACCAAATGTTGCTAAATCAATCGGATCATTGGCTATATTCATGTCTTCTCCACCATCTAAAAATCATTTAAAAATAAAGTATCAATATCAATGAAATATTAAGGAAACAACAACACTATATTATTTTAAAGAATGTAATCTATAACCTCCATTAGGTGCAACAAAATTTGACATCTCTTCCTCAAGTATTTCTTCTATCTCATCGGCATCAAGTTCTCCACTTAGCTCATTCTCAGCGACCCAAAAATCCAATTTATCAATGCATTCATAATCAGTAGGATCATATGCCTTTATTCTTTTACCGCTACAAATCAAAATAAAAATAAAAAAAAAAAGTATATATATATAACATTAGTTGGTGTTCCCATAATATGAAATCTGACAGTTTTGAGAATATAAAATCTGACACTTTTGAGAATGTGAAATCTGACATTTTTGAGACACCAATTCAAATAAACCAAACAATCCAATTAAAAAAAGTTCTTACCGATTCTTCAAACGCAAATTGTAATGCACAAAGACGAGATCATTCAACCATTGATGCTCTAATCTATTTCTCTTTTTTGTATGGATCCGCTCAAATACACTCCAATTGCACTCACAACCCGAAGAAGAGGATGTTTGACTTAAAACTTTAACAGCTACCTTTTGCAAATTAGGTGCATCACATCCAAAGAGCCTCCACCATTCATCTAAAAAGAAATTAATTAAATGAAACTCATAGATAACAAGTATATAAGTTGATATTAATTAAATGAAACTCGTAAACAAGTCAAAAAAAAACAAAAGTCATACCAGGACGAGTGTTCTTGGTGTTGTTTATAGCTAGTGCCCTCCCAAAGCTATTTTTTTGCTCTCGAAACATTGTGATCTCGTCTATTATATTATTCACCCCCGGTACAATCTTCTCACAAACATCCCACAAACCATTGAGACACTCTGGCATTTTTGGGGTTTGTTTATCATATTGGAATGCAGGGTTTAAATAGAATGCAGCTGCGTGGAGACGTTTTCGCAACATGTTATCCCATCTATCATTGATAATATCAACATAGGTGTTGTACAAATGTGATTTATTCCTAAACAACTCTTTTATACCATTTGTTGCTCTCCACATCCCCTCATATACATAGCCTAAAGAAGGCTTCTCATCGGAGTCACACATTCTTAAAAATCTCATAATAAGACCCATAATCTTCACAATGATCAAACAATTATTCCAAAAAGTACTATCTAACACAACTTGCTTGACCTCTTTTCCTTTTTCAGTTCTCAAAAACTTTTTGAACCCCGCATTTACAACCATAGCTTCCAAGTGTTCTTTATGATCATAGAGACTCTTCAAAGTAATAAAAGCAATTCCAAAACGGGTCTCTCCTGGTCTAATTATTTCAGACCATCCGGGCCGTTTTCTCAACCATGCATGAGGCCACTTGTGATTATACACAAAAACAGTTACTCTTGAAGCAAGAATTACCAAATTTTTCACAAATGTCAACTCTCCAATATCCTTAAAGATTAGATTAACACAATGAGCAGCACAAGGAGACCAATAAAAAGAACTATATTTTTCAGAGAGCAATTTTCCAGCCTTCTTATAGTTACTTGTATTATCAGTCACAACTTGCACAACATTAGAAGCACCAACTATCTCAACTATCTCAGAAAATAGATTGCACAAACTCTGGGCATCACCATCAATATCAGAAACATCAACTGATTTAATAAATGATATACCATATGGACAATAAAATAAAAAATTTATCAATGATCTAGGTGATTGGTTAGTCCAACCGTCACCCATGATAGTGCACCCAATTTTAACCCATTTCGACCTCATAGCATCAATAGTGAGTTGACATTGTGTTTTAGCTTCTTTAAGTAGAGGAATTCTTAAAGTATGGTAAGAAGGCCCCGTGTACCCATGACCCATTGTTGCTATCCTACTCATCATTGGTTGATAAAATGGTGAATTCACAACATTAGTAGGAAGGCAACAATCATAAAACCAAAGAGCAATAGACATATCTGTATCATGCCATCTCTCTCTACTTTGCAACATAGCTTGAATGCTAGGTTGAGATAAATCAATCCCGGCACCGGCTTTCATATAGGTTTTAATATCACTATTCTTTTGTTTCTTATTACTACCACTCCTAGCTTCCTCATTAGTTAAGTTTTGAATCTCCTCCACATCATCATCTTCAAAATTCATTTGTGATTGAGCCTTTACCTTTTTTATTTTGTGCAGTTTCAGCCAAACTATTCTTAATTTGAAACCTAAAATCCGAAGGAACCTTAAGACAAGCTTTTACATTACCAGGAATGCCTGCTAAATGTTGCTTCATACGATCGATACCTCCACCACTAATTGATTGTTGACAATAGATACATTTGAGTGTCCAAGTCTTCCCGGTTGAAGGAACCTCGTAGCAATGTTTCCAAGCTAAGTCAGCCCTGTTTCGAGGATTTTGCCCACTACCTCCCGATTGTTCAACAGATTGTGAGGCATTTAATGGCGGTAGTGGTGACGATGAACTTGCATTTTCCATATTCTACAAAGAAAAAAGTTGGATATATAAGCTGGATATATACAAGAAATCAAAGAATCAGTTTATGCGAAGCTGGAAATCAAAGAACCAGTTCATTTGAAGCTCGAAATCAAAGAATCAGTTTATGTGAAGCTGGATATATAAAAGAAATCAAATAATCAGTGTACGTCAAGCTGAAAATGAAAGAATCAGTTCATTTGAAGCTCAAAATCAAATAATCAGTTTATGTGAAGTTGGAAATCAAAGAATCAATTCACGTGAAGTCTCAAATTTCTAAAGTTTCAGTCTTTCAAGCTTGTAAATATCACAAAATATCTCAAATTCCCAAAATATTCTGATTATTTTGTTCTTGTTTTCTCAAATTCATGGATAGAGAATCGAAAACAAGAACATTTTGGAGCAAATTCCCAATATATATGTGCAATTTTTTGAAATTTCGAACTTAAAATCAACTTCGAATTATTTCAACAGCAAGTGAAATACTTCAATATATCAATACTATTTACCAACAATAACAGAAAATGGATAGAGAGAGGTGGTGTGCGGCGGCGATGTCAATGGTGGACGAAGACAGGTGGTGCGCGGCGGCGATGGAGGATTCTCACGCCTCGTAGTGATGACGGCGCATGGTTTAGGGACTTAGGGTTCAATTCTAATTTGATTTCTCATTTCTGTGACTTCACTTTCAAATTTGGCATTTGGGATTTGGGAAAACGTTTTAAGGTTTCTGGACTTGGGTTTCAAAATCGTTGTTTAAGCCTGTAAAAACGTGAAAGGTTGGGGGAATTTTAAGGTTTTTTTTTTTTAAAAAAAAAATTGAATATTCAGTGAACCGGCGCTCCGGTCCAGTTCACAAGGCCAAAACCGACGGTTAACCGGCCAGTTTTTCTGGTCCTGTACCGGTCCGAGTGCCACTGGTTTTATAGGGTAGTTCGGACCGGACCAGGCACCGGTCACCGATCGAACCGGTCGGTCCGATCCGTTTTTGAAAACATTGCAAATAGCTAGTGTTTCGAGAATCGGACCAGCCGGTCAACCAGTGATAGGTGTCTTGTCTGGTCCGATAGAACCCATAATCAATTAAATTTGGATCGATATCGAATCGGAAAATTTCGCTCTTTTTTTTTTTTTATTTGGTAGTAATTGAACCGGCTAAAATGTTGCCAACAAAACCTCACTTTGTGACACCCTATTTTTTCGACAATCCAGATACAATATCACGAGTGAGTTTAGTTTCTGTATTTTCGTTGTTTTAATTCCAATTATGTGAATTATGTGACGCTACACGCTTTATGTGCCGCCCATATTTTCAAGACTAATTAGGTATGACGTCACGAGTGAGGTCAGATAGTATTACGTGTTTTAATTATTTGATTATGTGACTTAAGTGCTTTTATGTTCTTGAATTAATCGATTATGTGATTTAATTACAAATACGTGAACTTACTTTTGAATTTATACTATGTTACGTGCGTATATTTCGTAATTTAATTTTCAAACTTGATCTAAGTGCCTAATTGCATTTTAATTATAAGTTAGGATTTAATTGTAAAGAAACCCTAAACCTAATTGTATTAAATTAAAACTTTGGTGGTTTGAAACATGCATGATCTTAAAGACTTAACTGATATTTAACTTGGACTCAATTGATCTATTTAATAATTTAGAGACTTGATTGCATTAAATTAAAACTAAAGGGATCTAATGGCATAATTTAGAAATTTACACAAAATATCTTATGTACTCACACACGCATGCACTATTCATGCAAGAACGCACACACACGCGGCGTGAAGAGGAAGAGGGAGAGAGAGAGAGAGGCCGTCGCCGGCCACCGACGCCACCTCCGGACCACCGCTTTCCATTCTTCTTCTTCTTCTCCTACATTTCTCCGTTCAAGGTGTGCAGTGGCGGAGCCACATATATGTGAGGGGGTGCAATTGACCCCCCTCAATTTTTTTTTCTATTTATTATTATATAGATATGTAGATATATGTATATGTAATTTTATGAAATTTTTCATTATTGACCCCCCCCCCCAAAATCAAAATTAAAATTAATACTAGTGAGGGTCAATATAGTAGATATGGGTAGCGAATGGACATTTTTGAGATACAAACTTGTAAGTACTTTAAAAAAAAATAGTTGAGTTTCACTTGTTATTAATATTATGCTTTGGTCGACCCCCCTAACCAAAATTTCTGGCTCCGCCACTGAAGGTGTGTGTATATATATATGTGTATTTATATATGAATTTGTATGTACAAGCTAGGGTTTTGTGATTCTTGCATAGTAAGTTGAATTCTTGTGTGTATATGCATGAATACATGATGATCTATGAATTTTATGCTTGAAATTAGGGATCAACATGAACCTGTAATTCAAATTAGAGATCAACATGAACCCAAAATTTGTGGTAATTGCATTCATAGCATGTGCATCCATACCACACTTAAAATTTGCAATTATTCATTCTTCGTGCCATAATTCCTAATTAATTGCTAATTGTTGGATTGTCACTATGATGTGTTGGATTGGTGGTCATGTGATGCATTTTATTTGCACTTTAACCCGACATGCCTCTTTAGTGTTTATTTATAGGATGTTGCTTCCTTCATACTGCCGAGTTTTATATTCTATGAAGTTAGAAGAGATGGTTAAAGTAAGGGTTGGAGTTAAGGATCTCAGTTTGAAAACGAGTTTATAGTTGTAAGGTGATATGAAGATGCGTTGAAGAAGATAGGTTTAAGATGTTTATAAACAAGGTTGAAGAATTTGGGGAAAATTGGTACACGCTTTGAAGAAGGGTTGAGTACCCAAAGGAAGTAGCGGGATACAACGACACCTCCACTTTCCAAGTATTGATATTGTGAACTTGGGCGGTACCGGGAATTATGGTAACAAACCAAAGACCGAAGGGTTTAAATCGTTGGAAAAGAGAAACAAGACCAAGAGAACACTTAAGAAAGGAAAAGTGTGACACCCCGTCTGCTCGTACGTACAGGTTTGTGTCACTTGTGAGTTTATTTTCCGTAATTGCATTTAAATTCATATTTAATTGATGCATTTATTTGAATTCTATTTTATTATTCTATTTCTTATATGAAATATTTGAATTATATATCAAGAAGATGCCCTAATTAAATGTATGATATGAATTCTTTCGAATTATGAATTTATGAATTATGAATTTGATTCTCGAGCATGCTAATTTTGTGAATTATGTGAATTATATGATTTAAGGAGTTAATTGTATGATTTTAATTTGATTTGGACTTGATTGAACCTTTTAAGGACTCAACTGCACTTTTTCTAAAGATTTGGGTCATTTAACATTGGCCACCATTGAGTTTTTTAATCATAATATGAGCTCGGGAACTTGGATTGTGACGCCCCGAGTTTTCACACGTGCAGGTAAGTGTTACGTGCGTATTTATATTTAATTATATGACTTTATATTTTGAGTTGTTAATTGAATTCGTTATAATTTGATTATTCGGTTAAAATTTCTTATGATTATCTATGTGAGCTATGAATATATGATCGGATTTGTGAAAATGTGAATTTTGTGAATATGGTGCTAATTGAATGAAATTACGTGTTCCGTGTAATCCGTGGACTTAATTGTATTGTATTTGAATGTTTTGGACTCAATTGGAAATTGAGTTTGGGCTTAATTGCCACTTTTTGAAAGTTTAGGGACCTATTTGTATAGTAGGCAACCCTGAACAGTTTTCGCGATATCTTGAGCTCCGGACCTCGAAATCGAGATCTGTAACCGGCGTTGAACTTGTTTCGACGTTACCTATCCTTTGAACTTGACCTTGTATCTTTTCGGTAGCATTTGAACCTTCGACAACGGACCGTTTCATAGCCTCGACCTTATAACTTGTTTGACCCTTTTTCTTAAACGAACCGGACTTGGACCAACCCGTACCCTACCCATTTCCCTACTAGATATCAGCATTTCCTACCCCTTTTTCTTCCCATTTTGATCGATCAAAATCAGCCAAGGCAAGGAGCAAGGAAGAACTTCAAGAAACCCTTGTTTTGATCAAACCAACTTTGAGCTCAAGTCTAGCTTCCATCCGATCTTTTTCCAAGGTGAGCTAGGATTTTTAATCTCCATCTTCCCCTCTATATTTTCATCTAAGTGAAGCATGTTAGAAGTTGGGGAATTCTTGAGGCTTGAATATGAGCATGAATTGAGGGTTTGAGCTTGTTCCTTGGTTGTCTTGATTTGAAGTGAAATTTGGTGTTTGATAAATGATTCTTGTAAGCTTTCCATCATTCTTACATGTTTAAATTCAAGGGTTGATGATTAGAGCATGACTTGCCATTGTTGAAGCTTGAAGCTTCCATGAATGAAAGCGTGACTTGGATTGATCTTTTGCCAACTTTGGATATAGATTCTTGCATATATGAATGAATTGCATGATTTGTATGAATTATGTGGCTTGAAAACATGTCTAGTTGGTATCTAAGAGCTTTCTTGGGGCTGCCCTGTTCTTCAAAGCTTTTCCCACGCAGAAACAGAGCTGATGCTCTGTTATTTCTTTCAAAACGATGATATGACACGGCCGTGTCAGCTTTGAACTGAAAATGGACACGGCCGTGTTGGGCTCTCGACTTTGTTTTTTTTCTGATTTTAATCTCGGACACGGCCGTGTCCAAATCCTTTGAAAACTCAACACGGCCGTGTCAAGTCCTCGACTTTGAATTTTCTGATTTTTTAAACCTCGGACACGGCCGTGTCCACTTCCCTTTGAAACTCAACACGGCCGTGTCATTTGAATTGGCAGCCTTGAGAAGTCTCTTTTCTTGCTTGATTTGCTTGCGTGGTTCGTATTTGTGGATTATATTGAACGTGACTCTAATTTAGCTATGTTTATGATTGTTATATTAATGCAAGAATGCAAGTATGAAAGTTATGATCGGTTATATGTTTTAAGACATTAATAGTGCACACGAACATGTCCATTATAATTGTTTTATGCGTTCATATCATAAGCATGGCATTGCCGAGCGTCTTATTTGGTCATTTGAGTCTCACTTCACCTGTTTTGCATAGATTTTGATTCCTTTGGAGACGAGGCCGGTCAGTGAGGCTCGTGTGTTCTTCTTTTGCCGTTCGAGGTGGGTTTTTCTTCTACTTAGCTATATGACCCTATAAATACCTTTAACGTGAAAAGTTTTCGACCAAAGTATATATATATATATATAGAGTCATTTTCATAGAGTAAATGTTTGCAACGTAAAGCCTTTATTTTATAAATCCTACCAAATGTTTTGGCGAGAAAGAAAGAATGAATGTTATGCACGAATGGGGCCCAGGGACTTAGTGTGAGTGGCTATCCGGGGAGGCATGGGCCGACGGTGATCCCTCACATTAGTTCCACCAATGTACGGCGTAACCGGACCTCGTTAGGAGTTACCGAGGAATGGACGCTGAGCGCCATCTGGGGAGTCATGTAACCCCTTTTGGTCAATGAATGGGTGGTCGGGTCTTGCAATCCCGTCACCAAACCGGAGGAAGAAGGTGTAAATGTTAATGAATGTGCACACAAGATTGAAATGCATGAACAGAATGAATGAAAGAATGTTTAAATGTTTTACACAAGGTGTTGGTTGGAGATAATGCACGCCCACTCACCGGGCCAATAATGACCTAATGTTAATGATTCGTTATAATCCCTTTTGATGATTGTTATTCACCCACTTGGGGAAATTCTTTAAAACCTCACTTGGGATTATAGCTTGCATGTGATTGTTTAATTATCGTTATATATACTATTTATGCCCTGTTTTATACCCACCAGTCCCTTTTGGACTGAACCCGTTTGGTTTTCAGCTGTTTTGTGCAGGTGTCAAGGGAGCTAGGCGGGAATACGAGTCGTAGGTCTTGCATTCGCCTCTAGCTTTTATATTTTGTTGTTACACTTGCATACTCGTACTTTTGGTAATTGTATATGAATGTTGTTTTGGGCCGTGATGGCATGTTAATGTTGTCTTTTGATTTGGAGCGTAATGGTATTGAGTTTTAACTTTCATGAATTTAATTGTTGGTACATAGAGCATAGAGCTCAATATATGGAATAACTGTTGGTACCTAGAGCATATAGCTCAATCTATGACATATGACTTATTGCTTCCGCTTTTATGTTATTCTACTGCTCTGATTGTTGTGGTTATTGGGGTTAAGTGATAGGCTAGTCCCGCCTGGCTTAGTGTGTGTGTGTCCCCGTTCGCTATGATTCAGCACGTGTATGGAAACCCACTTCATATACGGGCCGGGTCATGGTGCGGGGGATGTGGTACCTCGCGCTCGGGTGCTACATCCTTAAGTGGTATCAGAGCTTAGGGTTGCAAAACCCGGGCTTTCGTGTCGTGTGAGTCTGTCTAGGTCGTTCGGCTTAGGAACTAATTAACAATGTGTTGCATATACATCTCTTTTGTGCTCGATTGATTTAAATTTCGGATTGTGGTTGAATTAATTGCATTATCATGCATGAGCTAAGCCTAGCACGCATTTTAGTGTTTATTGACAGGATGCCTCCACGTAGACACCGTGATCGATCTCCAGGACGACATCATCATCGTGATCGTACTCCTACACCTCCACCTCCACAGCCACCGCCAGCTGAGGCCTTTGTTAATTCGGTTATCAACATTATAGACCAGAGGCTTCGAGATTATGTACCACCAGCACCTCCGGTACCACCTGTACCTGCTGTACCGTAAGAGACACCGATTTCGGTTATACTTAGGGAGTTCCAGAACCAAAGACCTCCTAAGTTCTTCAAGGGGAATGATATGCAGGCGGAAATGTGGTTGAAAGAAGTCGAGAGGATATGGGAACTCATTCCATGTGAGTCCCGAGAGAAGGCTCGATGCACTCTTACTTTGATACAAGGGGAAGCCTACTCTTGGTGGGAAAGCACACGGATCGTATTGGAAGCAGTTGGAGAAGAGATTAACTGGGAAGTCTTTTCAAGGGAATTCAAGAATAAGTTCATCCCTCCCTCCTCCCGTACTCGAAGATTGAGGGAATTCACCGAATTGAAGCAGGGATCGAGATCTGTGGCGAGTATATTTCGGATTATGAGAGATTGTCTCGCTATGCGCCAAATATAGCGGGTGATGACTTCCACAAGGCTATCCAGTTTATTCAGGGACTTCAACCAGACATCCAGGCAGCTCTTGAAGCGGTTAACACGAGCACTTGGGCGAAGGCTACTTCTAAAGCCTTAAAGGTTGAGGATTCTGTAAATGCTAGGAGACCAGCTTATCGCCAGGGACAAGAGTCAGGATTTGGCTCGGGATTTAATAAAGGGAAGAGGCCGATGAATTTACCAGCTCCAACCCCCAAAAGGACCTTTCAAGAAGCCTAGAGCAGGAGATCAGATTGCACCCATTCCACGACCACCTCAGGCTCCACCGGCTCCTAAGGGATCTCACAATGATCAGCCTCCGTGTACTTATTGTGGATGGCCAACCCATTCTTACAACAATTGCCGAAAGAGATTGAGGTTGTGCTTGATATGTAGAAAAGGGGATCATATGGCTTTTTCATGCCCAGACAAGACACCAGGATATCAAGCTGGGGCTCTGAGACCGATGGTTCAGGCACGAGCTTATGCCCTTGAGAGTGAGGAGCAGAAAGTTGAAGCTGATCCAAATGCTGTGGTGGAAGGTACCGTTTGCATTCATAACACGAGCATTCACGCATTATTCGATCCGGGTGCCACTCATTCTTTTATATCTTCTGATTTATGTACCCCTCTGTGCTTATCTGTTACTTGTTCAAATTCTTGTTATTTTGTGAGTTCGCCTCTTGGAGGTAGTTTACAGACAGATCGGGTTGTCAAGGGTTGTTCGGTTTTGATAGAAGGGAAGGATTATCCGGCAGACTTCATCGTGATGTCTATGAAGAAGTATGGGGTAATTTTCGGGATGGATTGGTTGTATCGGAACCGGGCCAAAGTGGATTGTTTTAAGAAGAAGATTAAATTGGGTGATGAGTTGATTGGAGAAGTTGGGTCGAAGAATATACCTCTATTGTCGTTTATGGAAGCTCGTAAATTGGTGAAGGATGGAGCCACGGGATTTTTAGCCTATCTCCTTAATAAACCAAAGGTTCAATCAAGTTTTGAGGAGACGGCTGTGGTAAAGGAATATCCAGATGTATTTCCAGAGAATTTGGGTTCTCTACCACCGGATCGGGAGATTGAATTTGTTGTTGATTTATAACCGGGATAAGAACCGTATTCCAAGACTCCTTATAGAATGGCTCCGGCAGAGTTGAAGGAGTTAAAGATTCAACTCGAGGAATTACTCAAGATTGGTTATATTCGACCGAGTTCATCTCCGTGGGGTGCTCCGGTTCTCTTTGTCAAGAAGAAAGACGGGTCGTTGAGAATGTGTATAGATTATCGGGAGCTTAATCGGATGACCATCAAGAATAAGTACCCGTTGCCCCACATCGAGGATTTATTTGATATGCTGCAAGGTTCAGGGGTTTATTCGAAATTGGATTTAAGGCAAGGTTACTACCAACTGAAAATCCGGGAAGAGGATATACCAAAGACAGGATTCAATACCCGGTATGGGCATTACGAGTTCGTAGTGATGCCGTTTGGATTGACAAATGCCCCTGCAGCATTCATGGATATGATGCATCGGATTTTTCGGCCTTATTTGGATAAATTCGTCGTAATCTTCATTGATGACATTCTCGTGTATTCAAAGACTCCTGAGGATCATGCTAGGCATCTCAAGTTGGTATTGGAGACGTTAAGAGAGCACCGGTTATATGCAAAGTTTAGTAAGTGTGAGTTTTGGATCGACCGGGTTGCATTTCTAGGTCATATTATCTCGAATAAGGGTTTAGAAGTTGATCCTTCAAAGATCGAGACAGTTACTCAATGGCAGAGTCCGAAGAATGCTTCCGAGGTAAGAAGTTTCTTGGGATTAGCAGGTTATTACCGAAGGTTTGTGAAGGATTTTTCGAAGATAGCCGGTCCTTTAACTCGATTAACTAAAAAAGAAGCAAAATTTGAGTGGGATGAAGCGTGTGAAGCAAGTTTCCAACTCTTGAAGGAAAAATTAACCACTGCACCGGTATTAGCACTTCTCGAGGGCACTAAAGGATACATGGTTTATACGGACACCTCGAAAGAAGGGTTGGGATGTGTTTTGATGCAGAAGGGTAAGGTGATAGCTTATGCCTCGAGGAAATTAAAGGATCATGAGCAGAATTATCCCACTCACGATCTCGAGCTTGCAGCGGTGAACTTCGCTTTGGGAAAGTGGAGACACTATCTCTATGGAGTTTCTTTTGAGATCTTTTCCGACCACAAGAGTCTTCAGTATTTGTTCTCTCAGAAGGAATTAAACAAGAGACAGAGGCGTTGGATGGAGATGTTGGCGGATTATGAGTGTACGATTCGTTACCATCCCGGAAAAGCTAATGTGGTCGCGGATGCACTCAGCAGGAAGGCTAGTGTGTCTAACATGGAAGTGGAAGTTGGAGAAAATTCTGAGTCTTTCAAGCTGAGAGCTAGTATTCAGAATATTACGGTTCAACCGGACCTTCAGCAAAGATTGTTTGAAGCGCAAAGAGTGGATTCCGAGGTTCAGAAGTTAGTGCAGAAAGCTAGAAATGATTCAGAGAGTCCGTTTGGATTTGATGACACCGGGCTTCTAAGGTTCAAGAACAGAGTTGTGGTTCCGGAAGAATTGAAACGGTTGATATTGGAAGAAGCTCATCGATCAGGGTATTCGATACATCCCGGGGGAAATAAGATGTATAAGTATTTAAAGAAATTTTATTGGTGGAATGGACTTAAGAGGGATGTGATCAATTTCGTGAGGCATTGCTTGACTTGCCAAGTTGTGAAAGCAGAACATCAGAAACCATCGGGGTTACTTCAGCCGTTACCTATCCCAGAATGGAAATGGCAGCAAGTGGCGATGGATTTCGTTACGGGTCTTCCACGAGTGAAAGGTGGTTTGGATGGAATTTGGGTAATAGCGGATCGATTAACGAAATCGGCACATTTTCTTACGATTCGGATGTCAGATAAGGTGAATAAATTGGCTAAGAAATATGTTGATGAAATTGTGCGACTTCATGGTGTACCGGTCAGCATTGTATCAGATCGGGATCCGAGGTTCACTTCTAGGTTTTGGCAAGAATTGCAAAGGAATCTGGGAACAAGGCTTCAATTCAGCACAGCTTTCCATCATCAGACAGATGGGCAATCCGAGAGATTAATCAAATATTTGGAGGATATGTTGAGAGCATGTGCTTTGGATTTTTCAAGTTCGTGGAACGAGCAATTACCTTTGATTGAGTTCGCCTATAATAACAGTTTTCAAGCATCGATAGAAATGGCTCCATATGAGGCTCTCTACGGACGGAAATGCAGATCACCGTTGTTCTTTGATTTAGAAGAATGGAATTGGACGAAGCAAGAAGGTGTGAAACGAGAGGAAAATAAGGAAAAACCTTCTAAGGCCGTGCAGGAGGCAATTGATAAGGTCCAAATAATCAGACAACGGATGAAAGCAGCACAGGATCGACAGAAAAGCTATGCAGATAGACGAAGGAAGGATCTTGAGTTTGCAGTTGGGGATAGAGTGTTTCTGAAAGCTTCACCTCGAAAAGGGTTCACCCGAATTGGAAAGGGAGGAAAGCTAAATCCCCGATATTTGGGACCTTATGAGATTTTGGAAAGAATTGGAGATACAGCCTACCGTTTGGATCTACCCCCGAGTTTGACCAGAATTCATAATGTATTCCATGTTTCTCAGCTTCGGAAATATTATCCGGATGAATCCGAGATCTTAACCGTTGAAGAAGTGGAACTTGAGCTTAACCTTACCTTCGTTCAGAAACCGGTCAGAATCTTGGATCGAAAATTTCAAGAATTAAGAAACCGGCAAATCCCACTAGTTAAAGTCTTATGGAGAAGTGATAAATCAGAAGAGGCTACGTGGGAGACGGAGGAGAAGATGAAAAGATTTCATCCCGAATTGTTTCCAGCCGATAAATTAATCCGAGTACGGATTCTTTTAAGGGGGAGAGGTTGTGACGCCCCGAGTTTTCACACGTGCAGGTAAGTGTTACGTGCATATTTATATTTAATTATATGACTTTATATTTTGAGTTGTTAATTAAATTCGTTATAATTTGATTATTCGGTTAAAATTTCTTATGATTGTCTATGTGAGCTATGAATATATGATCGGATTTGTGAAAATGTGAATTTTGTGAATATGGTGCTAATTGAATGAAATTACGTGTTCCGTGTAATCCGTGGACTTAATTGTATTGTATTTGAATGTTTTGGACTCAATTGGAAATTGAGTTTGGGCTTAATTGCCACTTTTTGAAAGTTTAGGGACCTATTTGTATAGTAGGCAACCCTGAACGGTTTTCGCGATATCTTGAGCTCCGGACCTCGAAATCGAGATCCGTAACCGGCGTTGAACTTGTTTCGACGTTACCTATCCTTTGAACTTGACCTTGTATCTTTTCGGTAGCATTTGAACCTTCGACAACGGACCGTTTCATAGCCTCGACCTTATAACTTGTTTGGCCCTTTTTCTTAAACGAACCGGACTTGGACCAACCCGTACCCTACCCATTTCCCTACTAGATATCAGCATTTCCTACCCCTTTTTCTTCCCATTTTGATCGATCAAAATCAGCCAAGGCAAGGAGCAAGGAAGAACTTCAAGAAACCCTTGTTTTGATCAAACCAACTTTGAGCTCAAGTCTAGCTTCCATCCGATCTTTTTCCAAGGTGAGCTAGGATTTTTAATCTCCATCTTCCCCTCTATATTTTCATCTAAGTGAAGCATGTTAGAAGTTGGGGAATTCTTGAGGCTTGAATATGAGCATGAATTGAGGGTTTGAGCTTGTTCCTTGGTTGTCTTGATTTGAAGTGAAATTTGGTGTTTGATAAATGATTCTTGTAAGCTTTCCATCATTCTTACATGTTTAAATTCAAGGGTTGATGATTAGAGCATGACTTGCCATTGTTGAAGCTTGAAGCTTCCATGAATGAAAGCTTGACTTGGATTGATCTTTTGCCAACTTTGGATATGGATTCTTGCATATATGAATGAATTGCATGATTTGTATGAATTATGTGGCTTGAAAACATGTCTAGTTGGTATCTAAGAGCTTTCTTGGGGCTGCCCTGTTCTTCAAAGCTTTTCCCACGCAGAAACAGAGCTGATGCTCTGTTATTTCTTTCAAAACGATGATATGACACGGCCGTGTCAGCTTTGAACTGAAAATGGACACGGCCGTGTTGGGCTCTCGACTTTGTTTTTTTTCTGATTTTAATCTCGGACACGGCCGTGTCCAAATCCTTTGAAAACTCAACACGGCCGTGTCAAGTCCTCGACTTTGAATTTTCTGATTTTTTAAACCTCGGACACGGCCGTGTCCACTTCCCTTTGAAACTCAACACGGCCGTGTCATTTGAATTGGCAGCCTTGAGAAGTCTCTTTTCTTGCTTGATTTGCTTGCGTGGTTCGTATTTGTGGATTATATTGAACGTGACTCTAATTTAGCTATGTTTATGATTGTTATATTAATGCAAGAATGCAAGTATGAAAGTTATGATCGGTTATATGTTTTAAGACATTAATAGTGCACACGAACATGTCCATTATAATTGTTTTATGCGTTCATATCATAAGCATGGCATTGCCGAGCGTCTTATTTGGTCATTTGAGTCTCACTTCACCTGTTTTGCACAGATTTTGATTCCTTTGGAGACGAGGCCGGTCAGTGAGGCTCGTGTGTTCTTCTTTTGCCGTTCGAGGTGGGTTTTTCTTCTACTTAGCTATATGACCCTATAAATACCTTTAACGTGAAAAGTTTTCGACCAAAGTATATATATATATATAGAGTCATTTTCTTAGAGTAAATGTTTGCAACGTAAAGCCTTTATTTTATAAATCCTACCAAATATTTTGACGAGAAAGAAAGAATGAATGTTATGCACGAATGGGGCCCAGGGACTTAGTGTGAGTGGCTATCCGGGGAGGCATGGGCCGACGGTGATCCCTCACATTAGTTCCACCAATGTACGGCGTAACCGGACCTCGTTAGGAGTTAGCGAGGAATGGACGCTGAGCGCCATCTGGGGAGTCATGTAACCCCTTTTGGTCAATGAATGGGTGGTCGGGTCTTGCAAGCCCGTCACCAAACCGGAGGAAGAAGGTGTAAATGTTAATGAATGTGCACACAAGATTGAAATGCATGAACAGAATGAATGAAAGAATGTTTAAATGTTTTACACAAGGTGTTGGTTGGAGATAATGCACGCCCACTCACCGGGCCAATAATGACCTAATGTTAATGATTCGTTATAATCTCTTTTGATGATTGTTATTCACCCACTTGGGGAAATTCTTTAAAACCTCACTTGGGATTATAGCTTGCATGTGATTGTTTAATTATCGTTCATATATACTATTTATCCGCTGTTTTATACCCACCAGTCCCTTTTGGACTGAACCCGTTTGGTTTTCAGCTGTTTTGTGCAGGTGTCAAGGGAGCTAGGCGGGAATACGAGTCGTAGGTCTTGCATTCGCCTCTAGCTTTTATATTTTGTTGTTACACTTGCATACTCGTACTTTTGGTAATTGTATATGAATGTTGTTTTGGGCCGTGATGGCATGTTAATGTTGTCTTTTGATTTGGAGCGTAATGGTATTGAGTTTTAACTTTCATGAATTTAATTGTTGGTACATAGAGCATAGAGCTCAATATATGGAATAACTGTTGGTACCTAGAGCATATAGCTCAATCTATGACATATGACTTATTGCTTCCGCTTTTATGTTATTCTACTGCTCTGATTGTTGTGGTTATTGGGGTTAAGTGATAGGCTAGTCCCGCCTGGCTTAGTGTGTGTGTGTCCCCGTTCGCTATGATTCAGCACGTGTATGGAAACCCATCATATACGGGCCGGGTCATGGTGCGGGGGATGTGGTACCTCGCGCTCGGGTGCTACATGGATTCAAGTTCTGTCTTCGCCGTTCGACTTGTTTCAACGATTCGGATCCAATGGAACAAGCCTTGTAATTTTTCGATGCCGTTTCGATCCCCCGACGAAGCAAATTTTAGTCACTTATAGACTATACCCCCTATGACCAACTTTTAGCTATAACACTCATTACTTGTACTTCCTTTGCCCAAGAGCTAACCAAAACAATCCATCATCTCCCTCTTGCTGCTCCCACACGTACCATTTCAGCAACAAAGCTAAGGAGAAGGCAACAAGAGCAAACCTCCATTTCTTGTCCATTTGAGCTCATAAGAAGCTATTTCTTGCTCCAACTTCAAAGGTAAGTATGGAATCTTGTTCTCCATATTCTTGTGATTATTTTCATCCATTTGAATCATGTTTTAAACTAGAGAACCCATAGATATGGCTTTCATGATGAATAGTTAAGGTTTGTTTGAAAATTTGAATAAACTTGATCATCTCTTACCTATTTTGAATTTTGAGACTTGTATGATGATACTTAATGTTCATTTATTGCTAATTTTTGGTCCTATGTCATGGTAGTTGATTAGTAGTTGAGATGTCATTAATATGCTCAACCTTCTTGAAAGAAAAATGGAGGAAACACTTACTTCTTTTGATCTCTTGCTTTGCCGGATTGATGCATGAACTTAGGTGGTTATTTTGCATGGTTTTTATGCATAAATTTCTTGATTTAGCTGTTGTCTTGATTCCCTCCTCGTGCTGCTATGGTTCATGGTTGAAAACAGGGGATTTTGCTGCTCATTCCACGAAGAAGACGCCCAGATTTGCTTGACACTCCCGTGTCTACAATGTTTCATTCAGGGCAGGCTACTGACATTAGACACGAGAGTGTCACCTTTAGTGCTTAGGAGGAGACACTCCCGTGTCAAAGGGGTGTTTTGTTATTGACCTTGGACATGGGAGTGTCCCATTTTGTGCATGGGAGGTGACACTCCCATGTCACCACTCTCTTCTTGTGACTGCTGCACTTTTCTTATGTCGTTTGATTGTTTCGTCAATTCTTTGCATCGTTTATGACTTCTAATTGTTATTGACATGTTATATTATGTGTTAACTTATTTGTATTAAATTTTTGGATCAATTTGATATGATTTTTATGAGTTATGAACCTAAACGCCTTAAGTGGTACGTTTATGCACTTCAAATGCATACATTGCATTCATGAGCATTGTCGGGCGTCTAATCGGTACATAATTAAGTCTAAGTCTTAGGTATTCTGTTCTTTTATTTCAAATCCACTTTTGGACGTCGTCAAACCCGAGGCCTGGGTGTTCGTTTGCTTGTTTTGGCCTCAGATTCTACCTACTTTTGCTAAGGTGAGGTTTAGGTTTCTTCTTTTAGTTAAATGACCTATGGCCAATTATGTGATGATTTCTCACCCCTCATGCGACAATATATCTTATATATAGTAAAAAACGTATCTTTAAGCTATGGTTATGATCTTATGAATACGCTTTAAGTTTATGAAAATGGTATAAGTATGAGCATATGTAAGCTTATGTTTTGAATCCTTTTGTTCGTATATGTTATGGTATGAGCGAGGTAAGCCTTGAAATATGGGAATTTGGTAAGATTTGGTAAATTGGACCCTGAGAATTATGGGGAAGGACACTCGAGACGACAAGGGCCATCAGGTTTGGCCTGTGTATAGTTCTATTTTGAAGTATTTACGCGCGACTCTTGGAGGTTGAGGAGGCGTAGTACTTTGAGCCTTTGGTGGATAATTGGGGAAGGCACAATATGGGTTAGCTATCCCATGTATATTTGTATTGTAGATGAAGAGGGTTTGATTCCCGAAACACCAAGGATGTGCGGATGGATTTGTATTTGTGAATTCGGTTTTTATGTTATGATTTGAGGTGTAGGTGGAGGTCCGCATTTGCCGGATATTTGTTTATGTTTATGTATCGATGGATTATGAATCGAGTTAGGTTTTCTTTTACCTATTATATGATATCCTTTTGAAAATGATTTGGTATGCAGAAACCTTAGCTCGATTCATGACCATCCCTTGATATGTGTTTTGCTTTATACTTATATACGTGTGTGGGTGTGAGTTAGCCTATTCACTCAGTCGAGTTTAAACTCACCCTCTCTTTTAACATTTTAGTTGCAAGTTGCTCGAGCTAGGGGGGGAAGTATGTCGTCGTTAGCGTACTTACGTGTTTAGGTCGAGTCTGCATTCATACGTACTTCTTTTGGATACTTTTGGAATTGTATATGATTATAAATTGTATATTTGGAGAATTTGTTAATACTTGATGTATTTTTGGGCCGTGATGGCCATGCTTATATTAATGTAGGCTCGTGATGAGCTCTTATTTGGATCCTGTTAATTGCTTCCGTATTTTTTTTAATTGTTTTGCGCGCTCTGTCCATGTTTTAGCCCCATTTAGCCTTGTGTGTATGTGTGTAGGTCCCGTTCGCTTAGACTTGGACTCATGTATGGATTTCCATTTCATATGTGGGTTCGGGTTTAGGTGTAGGGGATATGTGGCCCACCGCTTCGGGCGCTACAAAAGGCGAATTTGATAAAGTGTTCAAGGATAGACAACAACCGTGGGATGAAGACCGAGGTAATTATTGAAGTATTGGGTACATCGTGAATTTCAAGACTTGATCGTGGGTGAAGAGACTCCGACAACGATCAAAGCATCCTAAAGATGAGATTCCAATGCATCGGTGAATAGTACAATGAACATAAATAACACAAGCATCATGCGTCTTTTAGTTTTGCTTTGTGTGTGTCTGTTGTTTGTTGCCCCTCAGGGTAGCTTTGAGTGTTCGAATGTCATTGTTACAGGGTTAGTTGAGGGTCATGCTTTGCAATGAATTTTGTGACACCTTCTTGGAGACTAGCGACGGCTCGAATTTTGACTTCGAATCCACGAGTTGAAGTGTTAATAGAAGGCCCGTTCGGGTTGGAGAACAAGTGGTGAAAGTTCTTTAACGACCCCATTTGTGATTCCGAGTTGTGGGAGGTTTGGATGGATTTAAACGGTGGGAGTTGAATCACCTTGGACCCTCCTATCGTACGAAACGTCCGAGATATTCCAAGCCAGGATCAAATTCGTGTGAAGCTTGAAGTGAAGCGATTGAACCTCCTTCGTGCATGAAGACCTTTCTTGGGCTAACCTTTATCGGGGATGTCGAGAATCCCGAACTTGGGTGAATACGAGAGAGTTGCTCGTGGTTCTAACTCGAGCGGTTGGACTTGGGGACCAGGTCCTTTTAAGGGGAGGAGATTGTGACGTTCCGTCTCTTCGGCAACCCAGGTATGACGTCACGAGTGTGTTATTTTCATAGTTAAATTATTAACATATGCAATTACGTGTTGATTATGATGATTATATGATAACTTGAATTAATATGAATTACTTGTTAAGGATATAAGTTTATACTTTGAACGTTTATGCTTTTTTGACTTTGAACTTGATTCGTTTGCTTTCGAATTTGATTCCGATTTTTGTGGAAACTTGATATGCATGAGATATATATGTTATGAATGTGTTTATATGCTCGTTGTACGTTTTGAACTCGTTAGACGTGGTCTTGGACCATTTTGTTTGAAAAGGGGCTTAAGGGCCTAAAAAGTTTTTAGTGCACCTTCAGTTCCGGCAGGCATAACTTGAGCTCGGGAATTCGGATTTGAATTCCGACACCACCATTGGACTCGTATCAACGATACGGATCCAATGGAATAAGCCTTATAATTTTCTAAACCCATTTGAGCATCCGATATTTCATTTAAGCGAGCCACTGGGTACTCCCACTTGTAATCCGCGAGAAGCTAATGAAAAACGCGAAACAAGCAGAAAGAGAGAATCCCATCTCTCGGCACACAAAAGAAAGAGAGAGACCCGTCTCCCAAACACATAATCAAGAGAACCCCATCTCTCAAACACATAATCGAGAGAACCCCATCTCTCAACCTAAGTCTGGCAGACTTCCACATCTTCCAAACATCCTAGTTTGAGAAAATCTAGCATTTCTCAAACCCTTAAATTCGAATAAATCCAGCATCCACCGAATATCTAGCCCTAAGAGAATCCAACATCTCTTACAGACATAGTTTAGAAAGAATCTGACATCCTTCTATCACATAAATAAAGAGAATCTCACATCTCTCTAACACATAAAATAGAGATGACTCCACAACTCTCTAGCGCATAAGTCCACCTACTCAGTTTTCATACAGTAACACTCAATGCAACATATTGATGCATGTTTGGTGTACCTTTACACGACTGATATCGGTGTCTCTAAAGTATAGATTCATCATTCATGCCCAATTCAAGGGGGATATCGCGATGAAATCCCTGTAAAATAAAATTGTAATATATATGTTTGTGCATGAAGGGTTAGTGAGCAATTAAGAAATTTTTAAACATATAGGCATGAATAATCCACACGAGCATGTTATCCATTCAGATTAGCAAGAGTTTACAAACAATAGAAAATTTCAAGTTATTATAATATTAAATCAGTTAGCCACGTTATCACAATCAAAACAACATCCATCAACACACACCATCACGCACATCAAGCAAAATAAAATATAAATACTTATGCGATGTATGTATGCAAATGTCATGAATGCTTGATATACCGTTCACCGTGATAGTGGAGTAGAGATTAACAATTTATACAAACACCTTCTGTAATTCACTCCATTCCTTGAGTCTGTTAGCTCAATCTTACATTTTCTGGTCAACCCCCGTTCGGATTCCAATGATGATTCAACTAAGACAGCACTCGGTGGATCAGGTAGAGGAACACCTAAATTACAACCACGAAAATAATGCATGTGGGGTTAGGGATGTAAATGGCATACACTCATTAATCAGCAAGGAAAACAATCAAGTACGTAGGACAAAGGTTTGAAATAATTACAGTTTAATCCAATGAATGGTGCACGTGCTATGAATACATGATACCTGTTTCCATAGTATTAGCATCGAGCCCTTATTTAGATTTCTGTAGGGATCCATTTGTCCTTTATTCTAGTAATCAGAACAGGGTAGTTTTGAATCTTCTGTCATCAATTTGTAGAAGTGGGAAGTGTTGTCACGATCAATTACAGTTTTGGCCCGATGCGACGCCCTGCAATTCACAAATTGAATGAATATCTATGCATGCAGGTTAGTGTGTGAATATGTCAAATAAGGAAAATAATTAAGAGTGCTCTAGTAAATGCAAAGGTAACATGTAATTTACAAGAATTTAAAACACATAAGTTAAGAAATTTCAAACATTCCAATGCAATGTACATATTTAGAATTAGTTCCTATGCCATGCGACCTATACTCGACACAACACGACCCAGAGCACCGGTTCTGAACCTGGTAGCTCTAATACCACTTTAGGATGTAGCGCCCAAAACGCATTGACCCACCATATCCCCCGCACTAAAGCTCAATCCGCATACAAAATGGGAAATCAGTACACGAATCAAGCATTAGCGAACGGGAGACAGACAAGACCCTGTCTAAGCTAGGCGGTACCTAGACCCTGTACAACAGAGAAAAACAGAACCTGGAAGCGAAAGCAAAGTAAAGAAAACAAACTAAAAAACTTAAGAAAAACAATAAACATATTAATTCAATCAATTTCAACTACACAGGAAAATCCGTATATGAATCAAGCAATAGCGAACGAGAGACAGACAAGACCCTGCCTAAGCTAGGCGATACCTAGACCCTATACAGCAGAGAAAACAAAACCTGGAAGCGAAAGTAGAGTAAAGAAAACGAACTTTCAAAAACTTTAAAAAAAGAATAAACATATTAATTCAATCAATTGCAACTACACGGGCTCAACTGGTCCTAGAAGCCTGTCCCGAAATAATCACAAATAATCCAGTTCATAAAGTAAATACGGGTTCAACTGGCCCTAGAAACCTGTCCCGAATTCCATACATTCAATCCATAAGTATAACCTATATAGAATATATACATTTACATAATTACAAACATAACTGAAACAAAACACTTAACAAACTTAACAGACGACAAAAGGACTCGACAGACATGACACACCGCCGCCTAGCTCGAACTCCAACAACCTGCACCTACAAACTAAAAACATTGGTGGGGCGGAGGTTAGTCCACTGACTGAGTGAGGGGGTTGAACACACACACACGATACGTAATATAGAGTAGAGCACGTATTAAAACAAAAGACTATGAACCGGGAATAGGGTTTTGCACACCAAAACCATTTTCAAATCAAACGTATACATATCATTTCAAAACATAGCATAACTTAACTTTCAAGTCCTATCCCATTTCATAATCAAACATAACGTACAAAAGCTCGGCGAGTACGAGCACATATCCACCCAACTTCTCATAACGTATCATATGAAAACATAAAACGTAACATAACATACATACCAACCTTCACCGGGTGATGGAAGGATTATGCGACCCCTAACCATCAATACAGGTGAGGGGAGTGCAAGCTACTCCAAACCCTCAGGATATCCATCGCCCACCAACCTCCTAGTGGGTTCAGGGGTAATCTTTAACATATAGAGACTATGCCCAGGCCAATCCCGACGGCCAGCTGCCATCCCGGGCCGCCTGACACAATAGAATCCGGGGCCCAACACAACAGAACCTATCATATCATATTCTTACATATCATAACTCGCTCATAACGTAACATAACATAACATAATCATAACTTACGTACCTTATCAGTCATACCTTACCTTGCAACTTGGCATATGCTATAAACATACATCTCCGTGTCATTCTAATCCTTAGCTTGCATGAAGGCACATGGTTTGGAGCATAGACTCGTTGCAAAACATTTTCAAACTTACATACACTCATACATATAGTTCAAAACCTTTAATCGCATGACAAAGTCATTAACATATCATATAAACACATATATATTATATAAATATAATAGAATAATCACATGCAGGCTTGCAAACGAGCACATAGGGTTGTAAGTCGCTTTAGCTCAAAGAAAAGATCCTAAAACCTCACCTTACACCGACGAGAACGGAAACATGAGCAAGAAAATACCACTGGAACCCAAATGGCTGAAGACAACCCCTGAGTGTAGCACCCACACGTAGGGCCACATCCCCCGCACCATAATCCAAACCCGGATACGAAATGGAATGTCCGCACCCGAATCCGAATCATAGCGAACGGGAGACCAAACACACACTCTAGGCTAGGCGGAGCTAACAACACCGAAACAGAGTGCGCGGAAGCGAATAGATAAAAGCAACAAACAAAACATCACATATACATACGTATAGGTACCAACACTTAATTAGTCATATAGTATTTACTTATAGGTACCAACACATAACCTGTACAAAAGCCATCACGGCTCGAACAAAATAGTATGTATACAAATCAGAGCTATACAACCACAAAACGATAAAGTGCAGGTATATAAATGCACCTAACGAGACCTAGACCAACAAGTGCAACAGAAGACACACTTCTCCGCCTAGCTCACGCTCCCAAAACCTGCAACTAAAATAGTAAACGAGGAGTCAGTCAACTGACTGAGTGAGGGGGCTAACGCACACCCACACCCTACATATATATAGAGCAGAGCACAAAGCAAAGGGCGAAACTATGAACCGGAATAGGTGTTACAAACTAAAACTTTTCAAAACAAATACATATACTTTAAAACACTTCATAAACACTATCCCGATTCATACTTCTCAAACATACATAACAAAACATAATGCTCGGCGAGAACGAGCTTCCAACCTTTACTCCTCAGAACAAACAAAACAGAAATCATACACTCTCCTCTACACCAATGATGGAAGAGCCACCGGCGGCCCTAACCATCCAAACATATACAGACTCACGAGGGGTAGCGAACCCACATCGTGCCCTCCCTGGTTTTTACGCCGAAGGCATCGAAATATCACACCTTCCCAAACTCCCAGGGGTCGCGTGTGATATATCGGATGGAGACTACGCACAGGCCGAACCTCGACGGCCCGAACCGTCCCGAGGGTTCCTTACCCGTAGCTCCTTGGATCCACACATACAAATCATATCATAACATAAGCCAAATCTTTCATGGCAATCTCGCTAACAGAATTGTAAAGCCTTTTTCCAAAACATAGCTTACATAAGCTTATTTACTATCTTTTCCAAAACAAAGTTGTTCACAAGATCATAAACGTATTTTAATCAACACATACATATCTATCTATATAATATATAGTCACATGCACGGCCGGAAAACATCACATAAGGCTTTAGGTCGCTTAGCTAATAAAAGTCCTAAACCTCACCTTGTGCGTGACAAAAACGAGCCAACGTGAACAACCTACGCCTCAGGCTCGTCAACTGGAACCTCCTCTGAAAAGAAAACACGAAAGCCCAAGACTTAGACTCTATATGAACCAAAGAAGACGCTCGGCAAAATGCATGATTCATGCTCATAGACAAAATATTACAATTAGGTCATATAATTTACAAATCATAATATAACATAATTATTCACAATCCATTATGCAAAACAATCAATTATAACAATTAAAATGCAAAAGAAAAGCATTTAAAATCATACAATTGCATAAACAAGGCAAAGAGAAAAAAATGGCAAAATCCACCCCCATGGATTTTTCCAAAGGGGAAAATCCACCCCCATGGATTTTTCTTGAGCTACTGCCTCAAATCCACCCTCGCGGATTTTTCCAAAGGGAAAAATCCACCCTCGCGGATTTGACCCAGTAGGAGGGGTTCCGGCCATGGGAACGGCCGTTCCCGTTCCCAGTACAAGCTGGGAACGGTCGTTCCCACTCTCGGTCGTGAACAGTATGGCCTGGGAACGGTCGTTCCCAGTTTGAAACTGGGCGGGAACGGCCGTTCCGGCCTGGTTCGAAGTCTGGAGCAAAAATTTTTACAGAAACAGGGGAGCTCGTTTTGGAGCCAAAAATGGCCAAAAACCAATCCTAAACTTTGCCACAATTTCTCAAAATGCACACACAATACATATAAATCATGCTCGACATATATACACTCAAATAACTCAAGAAAACGGGATTAAAATGCATGATCAAAGGATTGCAATATTCAAGCAAAAATTATGATCATTCATAATTACTCCACCAACCATGGAAACTAGGCAATAAATGTAACATATACAACCTATATCACTCATATAAGAAGCTAGGAATCAATCACCTCAAGCAAAGAGCAAGAAATCACCAATTTAGCTAAACCCTTACTATTCACGTAGGGAAGCAAAGGCATGCCAAACTCACTCCAAACTCAGAAATTAAACCATGGAAACGACAAGCACGACGAGGGGATTCCGAAACATACCTAAGTTCGAGAAAAGACGAAGAAACGAGAGAGATATTGGCTTGGGAAGTTGGATGATCAAACTTGAGGGTTTGGCTTCTTGCTTGGCTTGGAGTTGCTGTTGTTGAACGTAAATGAAGGAGAAAGAAGAATGGTTCAGCCTTTAAGGCTGAGCCGGTTCGGTTCAAGGTTTCCGGTTCAAGTTGGTTCGGTTTAACAAATACGGGTTCAAATATGGCCAACTCAATTTAAAACGAATAAAACATAAGCAACAAATAGTTCAAGTAATTCATATAAGTTCAAATAATTCAAAATAGTCCTATACGAATAATCTAAAACGCAAATAATATTAAATCACATAATTTACCTGTACCGACTGTGAGTCGGGGTGTTACAACCTCCCCCCCTTCGGAGAACCTGGTCCCCAGGTTAACTGTCTGACCTGAGAACAACTCTGGATACAACTGTCTCATCTTCTCCTCCGTCTCCCAAGTAGACTCTTCAGATTTCTGATCTCTCCAAAGAACTCGGACCAAGGGAATCTGTTTATTCCTCAATACTTGTATCTTCCGGTCTTGAATCTCAACCGGGTGCCTTACTATCGTCAAATCCGTCTCAAGTTGTACCTCTTCCACAGGGAGAATAGCTGATTCTTCGGGATAAAATTTCCTGAGCTGCGAAACATGAAACACATTATGTATCCCGGTCAACCTCGGCGGTAGGTCCAACCTATACGCCACTTCTCCAACCCTCTCAAGGATTTCAAAAGGTCCAAGGTATCTCGGGTTAAGCTTCCCACCTCGACCTATTCGAGAAAATCCCTTCCTCGGAGATGCTTTCAAGAACACCTTATCTCCGACTTCAAACTCAAGGGGCCTTCTCCTCTTATCTGCATAGCTCTTCTGACGGTCCTGAGCTGCCTTCATTCTCTGCTGAATCAACTTAACCTTAGCAGTGGTCTTATCCAATCTCTCTCGAGGTGTTGCTCTTTCGAGCTTATTCTCCTCTGTCCACCGCCAATCTTCCATATCCCAAAATAGAGGCGATCTACACTTCCTTCCATATAGTGCCTCGTAGGGAGCCATTCCAATAGAAGTCTGAAAGCTGTTGTTATAGGCAAACTCAACCAGAGCTAAATGCTTGTCCCACTTTTCCTGGAAATCCAAAGCACACGCTCTCAACAAATCCTCTAAATACTTAATCAGTCTCTCTGATTGTCCATCTGTCTGAGGATGAAAAGCGGTGCTGAAATTAAGCCTCGTACCCAACCTACTCTGAAGATCCTGCCAAAACTTAGCTGTGAACCTCGGATCACGATCTGAGACAATACTAGCAGGCGCCCCATGAAGTCTCACAATCTCGTTACAATACAATTCGGCCAACTTCGGAGTCTTGTAAGACATCTTTACCTTGAGAAAATGAGCTGACTTGGTCAATCGGTCGACTATCACCCAAATTCCATCATAACCTCCTCTTGATCTTGGCAAGCCGGACACGAAGTCCATAGTCACTTGCTCCCACTTCCATTCAGGAATCGGAAGAGGTTGGAGAGTTCCTCCCGGTTTCTGGTGTTCTGCCTTCACCACTTGACACGTGAGACACCGCTTCACAAAGTTCGCGACATCTCTCTTCATGCCATTCCACCAGAAGTATTCCTTCAAATCTCGGTACATCTTCGTACCACCGGGGTGAATGGAATATCCAGAACGATGTCCTTCCTCAAGTATTAACCTCTTGAGGTCTTCTGGGACACAAACCCTGGTCTTGAACCTGAACAAACCAGAATCATCAAACCCAAACTTCGTCTCGGGGTCTATCCTAGACCGAACCACTAATCTCTGAATCTCTGTATCCGAAGCCTGAGAATCCAATAACCTCTGTTTCAAATCCGGCTGAACGGAGATATTAGCTAATCGAGCCACTGAAACCAAAACTGTCGAACCCTGACCTGAAGACCCTGCACTCAAACCTGAAACACTTGCTTTCCTGCTCAAAGCATCTGCTACGACATTGGCCTTGCCCGGATGATACTGAATCGTGCAGTCATAATCCTCTAAGAATTCCATCCAACGCCTCTGTCTATTATTCAGTTCCTTCTGAGTGAAAAGATACTTGAGGCTCTTATGATCCGTGAATATCTCGAAAGTCGTCCCATAGAGGTAATGACGCCACTTCCTCAAAGCAAATACAACCGCTGCAAGCTCGAGATCATGAGTGGGGTAGTTCTTCTCATGTTCCTTCAACTTTCTAGAAGCATAGGCCACCACTCGGCCATTTTGCATCAATACACATCCGAGTCCTTCCTTAGAAGCATCTGCAAAAACTGAATAGCCCTCGGATCCCTCGGGTAGGGTAAGAATTGGTGCTGAAGTTAATCTTTCCTTCAAAGCTTGGAAACTTCTCTCGCACTCATCATCCCACTCATACTTCACCTCCTTTTTAGTTAATCGGGTCAACGGGCAAGCAATCTTAGAGAAATCCTTCACAAATCTCCTATAGTAACCCGCTAACCCGAGAAAACTTCTTATCTCGGAGGCATTCTTCGGTCTTTCCCACTGGACCACGGTCTCAATCTTGGAAGGATCAACTTCAATTCCCTCACCTGAAATAATGTGACCCAGAAAAGACACTCTGTCGAGCCAGAACTCGCACTTGCTAAATTTGGCATAAAGCTTGTGCTCTCTAAGGGTCTCCAACACAATCCTGAGATGCGATGCGTGCTCTTCTGCAGACTTAGAATACACCAAGATGTCGTCTATGAAAATGACCACGAACTTGTCAAGATACTGTCTAAACACTCGGTGCATCATGTCCATGAACACGGCTGGAGCATTAGTTAACCCAAACGGCATCACTACAAACTCGAAGTGTCCATAACGGGTATTGAACGCAGTCTTAGAGATATCCTCTTCCCGGATACGAAGTTGGTAATACCCTTGCCTCAAATCTAACTTAGAGTATACTTGCGACCCTTGTAAGATATCAAACAACTCTTCGATATGAGGTAAAGGGTACTTATTCTTCACTGTCATCCGGTTCAACTCGCGGTAGTCTATACACATCCTCAAAGTCCCATCCTTCTTCTTCACGAATAACACAGGAGCACCCCACGGGGATGTACTCGGACGGATGTAACCGCAAGTCAAGAGCTCATCCAGCTGAGTTTTCAACTCCTTCAACTCAGCAGGAGCCATCCGATACGGTGTCTTAGAGAAAGGCTCAGCTCCAGGATAAAGGTCGACTACAAACTCGATGTCCCTATCAGGTGGCAAAGAACCCAAATTCTCAGGGAATACATCGGGAAACTCACTCACGACCTCTGTCTCCTCAAGTTTGGCCTGATCCTTCGGTTTATTCAAAAGATAGGCCACAAAACCTGTCGCACCGTCCCGGAGGAGCTTACTTGCTTCCATAAAAGACACAAACGGGCTGGACTCCAACCTCTCACCCGTAAAGACCACTGTCCCCAACAAAACCTTCTTCTCACGACAGTCCAACTGAGCTCGATATCTGAAGAGAAAATCCATACCAAGAATAACCTCATACTTCTTCAACGGTAGAACTATCAAGTCTGCAGGAAAAACTCGGCCCTCAAACACCACCGGACACTCCCTGAACACCCTGTCAGCTTCCACAGATCCTCCCAAAGGAGTATTCACCACATACACATGCGCAGATAAATCATCAAGTAAAGGCAAAGAAGCAACAATATCCCGGGAAATGAATGAATGCGTAGCCCCGGGATCAAACAATGCATGTAGTGATATGCCATGAATGTTGATTGTACCTTCTATCACGGCATTCGGGTCGACATCAGCAGCTTCCTCCTCTCCCTCCAGAGCATACACACGAGCCTGCACAACCGGTCTCCTATTCGGGCAAGCATTCACCAAGTGATCAGAGGACCCGCACACAAAGCATTTGCCCTGAAGCTTCCAACACCTCTCCACCGGATGTCTCCCCTGACAATGAGAACAAACAGGTGGTCCCTGAGCTGGAGCTGGTCGAACTGGAGCAACAGGAGGTACTACGGGACCGGTAATACGGGGCTTTTTGTTCCCTAAACCCTGGGGACGAAAAGCCGGTGAGACAGGAGCTCATGGAGCATAAGAAATGGGTCTCTTACCCAATCCAGAACCTGATCCCGATCCTCGAGTCGAAGAGAAAGGCGAAGGCTTCAACCGAGCCATTTGGGCCTCAACTTGTATTGCCCTCTTTGTAACCTTGGCCCAAGTACTCACGTTAGTAGCTTGTAAAGCTTCTTGAATATCCCGGCGAAGTCCATGAAGAAACGCTCGGGCTTTATGATCATCGTGATCGGTGATGTGAGTGGCATACGGAGCTAGCCTCTCGAACTCCAAAATATAATCCTCCACCGTCCGGTTGCCTTGCCTCAAATTGGAGAACTCTTGGAGGCGACGTTCTTGTGCACTATGAGGGATATATTTCTCATGGAATTCCTGCACAAACGTCTCCCAGTTGAATTCCATACCCGTTCTCTCAAGCTTGGATCTCACACTCCTAAGCCAAATCGCCGCTGGCCCTTGAATAATACGCCCGGTACAAATAGCCTTGTCCTGGGAAGTCCCCGGACAGATCTCCCATATGCCTCGAATCTCAGATAACCACTCTTCCGCCTTAATATCATCACCTCCATACCACTTTGGAGGGTTGTTGTTCCGGAAGTCCCGATAAACAGCTGAAATATCTTGTCCTTCCCCCTGATTGGCATTACCCCTTTGATTGTTTTGGAGTTGATTGAGTAGGGCTTGAACAACATTCTCCGCGTTCATAGGTGGTGGCGGAGGTGCATTATGTAGAGCCGGTTCATTCAAATCAGGGGTTTGTTCACGGTTGTTATGTCTTCTTGGAGGCATCCTGAAATTCACAAATTCAAGCAATATGGATGCATGTACATTAGTATATGAATATGTATACAAGTTAGAAAATAATCAAGTAATCAAGTAATCACACATTCAAATCATAGATGCACATAATCACACAATCACGTCGTCCTAAGCCGTACGACCTAGACAGACCCACACGACACTAGAGCCCGGTTTTGCAACCGCGCTCTGATACCACTTCAGGATGTAGCACCCACACGTAGGGCCACATCCCCCGCACCATAATCCAAACCCGGATACGAAATGGAATGTCCGCACCCGAATCCGAATCATAGCGAACGGGAGACCAAACACACACTCTAGGCTAGGCGGAGCTAACAACACCGAAACAGAGTGCGCGGAAGCGAATAGATAAAAGCAACAAACAAAACATCACATATACATACGTATAGGTACCAACACTTAATTAGTCATATAGTATTTACTTATAGGTACCAACACATAACCTGTACAAAAGCCATCACGGCTCGAACAAAATAGTATGTATACAAATCAGAGCTATACAACCACAAAACGATAAAGTGCAGGTATATAAATGCACCTAACGAGACCTAGACCAACAAGTGCAACAGAAGACACACTTCTCCGCCTAGCTCACGCTCCCAAAACCTGCAACTAAAATAGTAAACGAGGAGTCAGTCAACTGACTGAGTGAGGGGGCTAACGCACACCCACACCCTACATATATATAGAGCAGAGCACAAAGCAAAGGGCGAAACTATGAACCGGAATAGGTGTTACAAACTAAAACTTTTCAAAACAAATACATATACTTTAAAACACTTCATAAACACTATCCCGATTCATACTTCTCAAACATACATAACAAAACATAATGCTCGGCGAGAACGAGCTTCCAACCTTTACTCCTCAGAACAAACAAAACAGAAATCATACACTCTCCTCTACACCAATGATGGAAGAGCCACCGGCGGCCCTAACCATCCAAACATATACAGACTCACGAGGGGTAGCGAACCCACATCGTGCCCTCCCTGGTTTTTACGCCGAAGGCATCGAAATATCACACCTTCCCAAACTCCCAGGGGTCGCGTGTGATATATCGGATGGAGACTACGCACAGGCCGAACCTCGACGGCCCGAACCGTCCCGAGGGTTCCTTACCCGTAGCTCCTTGGATCCACACATACAAATCATATCATAACATAAGCCAAATCTTTCATGGCAATCTCGCTAACAGAATTGTAAAGCCTTTTTCCAAAACATAGCTTACATAAGCTTATTTACTATCTTTTCCAAAACAAAGTTGTTCACAAGATCATAAACGTATTTTAATCAACACATACATATCTATCTATATAATATATAGTCACATGCACGGCCGGAAAACATCACATAAGGCTTTAGGTCGCTTAGCTAATAAAAGTCCTAAACCTCACCTTGTGCGTGACAAAAACGAGCCAACGTGAACAACCTACGCCTCAGGCTCGTCAACTGGAACCTCCTCTGAAAAGAAAATACGAAAGCCCAAGACTTAGACTCTATATGAACCAAAGAAGACGCTCGGCAAAATGCATGATTCATGCTCATAGACAAAATATTACAATTAGGTCATATAATTTACAAATCATAATATAACATAATTATTCACAATCCATTATGCAAAACAATCAATTATAACAATTAAAATGCAAAAGAAAAGCATTTAAAATCATACAATTGCATAAACAAGGCAAAGAGAAAAAAATGGCAAAATCCACCCCCATGGATTTTTCCAAAGGGGAAAATCCACCCCCATGGATTTTTCTTGAGCTACTGCCTCAAATCCACCCTCGCGGATTTTTCCAAAGGGAAAAATCCACCCTCGCGGATTTGACCCAGTAGGAGGGGTTCCGGCCATGGGAACGGCCGTTCCCGTTCCCAGTACAAGCTGGGAACGGTCGTTCCCACTCTCGGTCGTGAACAGTATGGCCTGGGAACGGTCGTTCCCAGTTTGAAACTGGGCGGGAACGGCCGTTCCGGCCTGGTTCGAAGTCTGGAGCAAAAATTTTTACAGAAACAGGGGAGCTCGTTTTGGAGCCAAAAATGGCCAAAAACCAATCCTAAACTTTGCCACAATTTCTCAAAATGCACACACAATACATATAAATCATGCTCGACATATATACACTCAAATAACTCAAGAAAACGGGATTAAAATGCATGATCAAAGGATTGCAATATTCAAGCAAAAATTATGATCATTCATAATTACTCCACCTGTAGCACTCGAGCGTAAGGTACCACATCCCCCGCACCGAGACCCGACCCGTATATGAAATGGAAGTCCATACACGTGCCAAATCTACGGCGAACGGGGACACAACACACACGCTATGCTAGGCGGGACTAACCCTTAAACCAATCAGTGCAGGAATCATAAAATCAGAGTTAAAGAAAGTCGCGGAAGCAAGAACTACATAGCATACATACAATGAGCTAACCAGCTCCAAAATAGATATACAAGAGCATTCAAATATTCAACGGCACCCACGGCCTACAAAATCATAACGCTCCAATCTATAGTAGGATCAGATACAAAAGTAGTAACAAGAGTATGAATATGAGACTGAAAAGAAGTGCTAAACATAAATGCAAGACCTAGACGACTTGTATCCCCGCCTAGCACTCCTATACCTGCACAAAACAACTGAAAACAACCGGGTTCAGTCTAAAAGAGACTGGTGGGTATAAAAACGGGGCATAAGATATATAATATCGCATAAATTAAACACATACATGCATGCCCTAATCCCGTGTGAGGTTTGAATAAAATTTACCAAGTGGTTAAAACAAAAGAAAACATCAACGGGATTACGACGATCATTTTCATTCATAATTGTTCATAAGGGTTTAAGCTCGGCGAGTGAGCGTGCACAATCTCCAACCTTCTCCTCGTGTAATCATATCATAATTATTGGTTGTCATACATATCTTTCGTGCACATACAAAATGATCATAATCATACATATACACCTTCTTCCTCCGGGTGGTGGACAAGTTAGCTAGACTTGACCACCGAATAAATCAATGGCCAATGGGGGTACATGAATCCCCCAAAGGCACTCAGCTCCCATTCCTCGCTAAAACTCCTAGCGAGGGCCGGTATCACCGTAGTTTGGTTGGAACTAGTATATGGGATCCCCGTCAGCCCTTGCTTCCTCGGTTAGCCACATATACTAAGTCCCGGGGCCCGTTCTGTAATAAATAATAAATGTGTCTCGCCAAAACATAAGGTAGGGTTTCGCAATTAAAAAAGGGGTCATACATTTGAAATTATTTACCCAAAATGACTCGATTTATATAAATATATTATTTTGGCTTAAAACTTTGCACATAGGGGATTTATAGGGTTGTTTTAACTAATAGAAGAAAAACCCACCTTTACCAAAGCAAAATAAAGGCGTAAGTGTCTCAATGCTCGCCCTCGTCTCCGACCAAACCCGAATCTGTGCAAAAGAAAAGGTATGAGACGCAATGACCACATATGACGCTCGGCAATGAAGTGCATATGACATGAATGCATAAATGATCATGTTATATTATAAAAATGTTCATGTGCACGATTAAGGAATTTAAAACATATAATCATTCATTCGTTCATACATTTCATTCAATTTCATAAGTTCATAAATTCATAATTTCATGAATTCATATCATTCATAATATTCATAAATTCATAAATTTACAATATTCATAAATTCATAATATTTAAAACAATTATAATGCATATCAATTAATCTAAAATTCATTTAAGAAGCACAACACATATAATATTCATATTCACATTTAGGAATAAAGTAAATAAACGTTCAATCAAAAGTCAGTAAGTTAAATACGCGAAATAGAAATCAATTAATTTCAATAATTAAATTAAATCATATAATATATAAAATATATATATAATAAATATATAATATATAATATAATATATATATAATAACATATAGTATATAATATACAATATATATACTATATACATATATATACACGTACAACCACACACACATGCATGCATGAATTACAAACATACTACATATATATATTTACAGCCATGCATGCATATTTATATATTATACACATGCAATACTCACACTACAACACTCTCATGCATATACACTAACACACAATACACAGCACAACATCCAGCAGCCCAGCAACACGCAAAGAAGAAGAAGGAGACGTAGGAAAACAGCAGCAGCAACAGGCCCTGTAACGCGGCCAATCATTCAGAGAAAATGGGGTGACACCCCCGTGTCACCCTCCAAACCTAGACCGAGACACGCCCGTGTCTCGGTACAGAATTCCCATACCCAGTTTGCACCCCCGTGTCTGCTGGAAAGGCAAAAATCGACACCCCCGTGTCGTGCAACAGCGACAGCCTTGTTAGCAGCAAAATGGCGAAGAAACAGAGCATCCAACTCCAGCAAGAACAAAGGCAACACAAGCAGCAATACAAGGTACACAATGCAACACAAACTCAACATGAACACACACCACAAACTCACGAAATGGACAGCAACAAGGAGGAAGAAAATCACAGCAGTTTGACAGCAGTTTCTCACGCCAAAAACAGAGCAAGGTTGCGGGAAAAACAGGGCATGCTAGCTCTCAACTCATGCGACTCAGATCAGGTCCAAAGAGCCAACAAATACGCAGCAAAATATCATATAATCCACAAGTAAATCAGTTCCAAACATGATCAATCAAAGCATAGAAGCATACGTGACCTTGAAGTGAATTTTCTGAAAATTGTCATAATTGATCTCTCATATATTTCTCAACAAACACGAAAGCAATGATCATAATTGATATAAGGATGTTAGAACAATTAATCTCAGGCTTGGAATCGATCAAAACCGTTAAGAATCGAAGAAGATCAAAAATTTTCCTCAAAACCTTCATTTTCGGTAAAATGGCCATAAATGGATGAAACCATGCTCAAACTTGTGAATGAAAGGATGAAAACGAACAGAATTAAACATATAATTCAACCCTTAACTTACCTTGATGATTGAACGAAGTTTGGATGAGAATCGAACTCCAAAAATCTCCAAAATTGAAGGGTTACGGGACTGTCAGGAGGTGCAGTAGCTTTGGCTGAAGTTTGGGGATGGTGTGATGATAATCTCGGTCAAGGCCTAAAATATCTAGATAGGTGGTTGAGTTAGGGTTTAAATGAATCAAACTATGGTTACTTTGGTTATGGTTTGGATGAGATATGGCTCAATTAGTGCAACAAGGTCAAGTTGGTCTCCGTTTCGTTTTTCGGTTGGATTTCGGAGTTTCAAATGAATTCGGAAAATTATAAGGCTAAGTTTACTAAACTCGAATTTTCGTTACGAGTTCAGCGGAGTTGACGGAACTCGAATCCGAGTTCCAGAGCTCAAGATATTAAATTCGGAACCAAGGGTACGCTAAGTGCTCGTTAGCTCCCGTTTTGGTTCCTCAATTAAAATTTAATTCATTAACATAACAAATGAATTCAAAAACATAAATTGAGTATAAAATCATGTTCATAACACATGTACGTACAACATATTACAAAATCGTAGCAATTTGATATCATATCATATAAGAACGAAGCACCAAAATGGATAACATACGCATTCCAAACAATTCATGCACAAATTTAAAATTCCATACAAAATATACTCCCATGCATATATTATAATTTGCATGCATGCATATTTAATTTCCCATGCAACAATATAATTTCATGCATAAATATATTAGGTTGCATGCATAATTAAATTCTCCATGCAAAAATTATAATTGGCATGCATAAATAAAATTTCATGCAATATTATATATATTGTACGTGTAATATATATATATAAAGAATCAATTAATTAATTAAAACATGATTAATTAACATAACATATAATTAACATAATCATTAAATTAATAATAATAATAATTAAACATATATAATTATATATGTAAATACGAGACATATATATATAAATTTATAATATTAAAGTAAAATAATATTGTATAATATAATAAAATAATAACAATTATTATAAAATTAAATATAAAACACGTAAAAACAATTAATTCGCGCAATTAGGTAAACACATACGCTCTACCTTTACGTCCGAAAAGTCGGGGCGTTACAATCTCTCCCCCTTAAAAGAATCCGTCCTCGGATTCACTGCTCGCTCGGAATTAACTCAGGATGAAACCTTTTCATCTTGTCTTCCGTTTCCCACGTAGCCTCTTCGGTTATACCACTTCTCCACAGACTCTTGACTCGTGGAATACGCCGATCTCGAGTCCCTGAAATTTTCGATCCCATAGCTTAATCGGCTTCTGAACGAAGGCGAGATCCGGTTCTGATTCCACTTCTTCAACCGATAGAACCTCGGATTCATCTCGAGAATACTTTCGGAGCAAGTGTTTAATTTTCTTCCTCGTCCAATCCTTGAGAATCCTCTTCGTGGGAAAGCCTTTGGGAAAACCTTATCTCCAATCTCAACCTCCAATTTCTTCCTCCGTAGACCTGCATAAATCTTTTGTCGATCCTGAGCAGCCTTCATCTGTTGTCTAATTATCTGAATCTTATCAATAGCCTCTTGTACAGCCTTAGGGGGTTTTTCCTTCTTTTCCCCTCTTTTAATCCCTTCTTGCTTGGTCCCATTTCCATTTCTCCAAGTCCAAGAACAACGGTAATCGATATTTACGTCCATAAGGAGCTTCATAAGGGACCATTTCAATCGAGGCTTGATAACCGTTGTAGTAAACAAACTCAATTATCCGTAACTGTTCATTTCACGAGCTATGAAAGTCCAATGCACATGCTCTCCACAGATCCTCTAGATACTTAATCAACCTTTCTGATTGTCTGTCGGTCTGAGGATGGAAAGCTGTGCTGAATTGAAGCCTTGTTCCCAAACACTTCTGCAATTCTTGTCATAACCTTGAAGTAAACCTGAGATCCCGATTCGAGACAATACTAACAAGTACACCCTGGAGCCTGATAATCTCATCATTGTATCTCTTGGCCAACTTATTCAGTTATCGAACATTCTGATCGTAAGAAAATGAGCGGATTTTGTCCACCTATCCACGATACCCCAAATCCCATCAATAGAATTGCTTCAATAAAACCTCAACACCTTCTTTCAGGTTAGCTCTTCTACCTTCCTTGTAGTTCCACATTTCTGAAATAATGTATCGTCCACTCGGGTTGTATTCGTTTACCTCCAACAGAGCTGATGTCACAGCTTCGAAAATTTCCTTACCGTAATTCTCCTTCAGGTCTCTCACCTTTAATCGTCTTCATTTATTACTGCCTGTTCCCTGCCATTAATTTTAACCACTTCCTATCCGGGATAGGCAATGATCGAAGTAGCCCCGATGGCTTTTGATGTTCCGCCTTAACCGCTGGACAAGTCATGCAGTGTTTCATAAAGCTGATAACATCCTATTCTCATCCATTCCATCAATAAAATTCGCTTAAGATCCTTATACCTCTTGTTCCCTCCGGGATGTAGCGAATACCCTGACCGATGGCTTCCTCAAGAATAATCCTGTTTAATTCTTTCGGGCCAACAACCCTATTCTTGAATCTTGGAAGTCCCGTATCATCAACCCAAACGGACACTCGGAATCAGCTAATTTCTGAACCTCGGAATTATTCCTCTGAGCATCATATAGCCTCTGTTTAAGATCTGGTCGACCCGTCATATTCCAAAGATCTGGTCGACCCGTCATATTCCAAATACTAGTCCTCAGTCTGAACAACTCATTCTCATCTCCAATTTCCCACTTTCACTCATGATCCGCCAAGAGTTCCATCCAATGCCGTTGTCTCTTGTTCCATTCTTTATGTGAGAATAAGTATTAGAAACTCTTGTAATTAGGAAAGACCTCGAACGAAATTCCATGGAGATAGTGTCTCAGCTTACCCAAAGCAAAGATCACTGCCACAAACTCCAAATCATGAGTGAGGTAGTCCTGTTCATGCTCTTTCAATTTCCTTGAGGCATAAGTGATTACTCTTCCATTTTGCATCGACACACATCCCAAACCCTCCTTTGAAATAATATGACCCAGGAATGCTACCTGATCAAATCAAAACTCGCCTTCGCAAAACTGAACATACAATCCGATGCTCTCTTAAGTATCCAACACAATCCTGAGGTGCCTAACATGATCCTCCGGAATTCTCAAATAAACTAAGATGTCATCGAGGAAGATTACCACAACTGATCCAAATACCATAAAGCAGCCGGAGCACCCCAAATGGGACGAACTTGGCCGTATATATCCAACTTTGAGTAATACCTCTAATTAAATCCTTAAACTCTTCCAAACCAGCCGGATAATCTTTCCCTTCAATCAAATCTGAACACTCCCAAATCAACTGATCTGTCTGAAAACTACCACCCAGTGGCGAACTTACCAAATAACAAGAAGAAAAAGCAAATAACAGGCAAGCACAGAATAGCAACTAAGTCACAAGAAATAAGGAATGCGTGACACTCGAATCAAAGAGTGTATGTATGCTCATGTTATGTATGCATAGGGTACCTTCTTCCGCGGCTGTGGGATCAATCTCTGTACCTCGCTCTTCACCTTCGATGGCGTAAGCACGAGCTGGGATCTTTGGCCTTTGAACTCGTCGTTGATATTCGGGGTCTTTGTAGGGACAAGTATCCGCCCTATGGTCAGCTTTTCCACATATAAAGCACAAATTCAACCTCCTCCGACAGTTGTAATAATTATGAGTTGGTCCTCCACAATGTGTACAAGGAGCTTGAGCCAATCGTGCTTCACTCGAACGTTGTTGATCCCTTGTTGGTGCAGGCAAAGCTATTGGAACCGGTGGAGTTGGTCCTCCCAATCTTGGCTTCTTAAACGGACCCTTGGGAGGGGAAGTAACTTGAGCCAAAGGTCGCTTTTCTGAACTTGTTCCAGAACCTCGTCCTCCAAACCGAGGTTTCTTAAATGGACCCTTAGGAGGCGGACTAGCTTGAATCATCGGCCTCTTTCCCGAATTCGATCCGGATCCTCTTCCCTTAGGAGCTCTAACAACCGGATCCTTCTTTTTGATTTCCTGCCCTAGCGTAGAAGACTGTCGGACTCCAGGTAGCCTCTCTACTCGAATCAACCAACCCTCCGCGACCGCATCATCGATAGGACCAGAAAATCGAGGGGGGTTGTAACTCAGAAACACCCCATGAGGGTCTCTGTTGTCATTATGATTTGGTGGAGGAACTTGTTGTTCTGCCTGTTGCGGTGGGGGAGCTTGAGCCCTTCTATGCTCAACATAGTTGAAAACTGCTTCCATAAAATTCCCTATATCCATCGGTGGTGCTTGTGATTGGGGTGGAGGCGTAGGGGATCGATCATGATGTCGACTATGTCCGGGAGATCTCTCACTATGTTTACGTGGAGGCATCCTGTTCAAGAAACACTAAAATGCATGCTATCTTTAGTCCATGCATGCAAATGCAATTAATTCAATCAAAATTCAAGATTTAGAACACACAAGCACGTAAACAATGCATATGCAACACATTGACAAGTTGTTCCTAAAGCCGAACGACCTAACTGACTCAACACGACACTAGAGCCCGGGTTTTGCAACCCTAAGCTCTGATACCACTTAAGGATGTAGCACCCGAGCGTAAGGTACCACATCCCCCGCACCGAGACCCGACCCGTATATGAAATGGAAGTCCATACACGTGCCAAATCTACGGCGAACGGGGACACAACACACACGCTATGCTAGGCGGGACTAACCCTTAAACCAATCAGTGCAGGAATCATAAAATCAGAGTTAAAGAAAGTCGCGGAAGCAAGAACTACATAGCATACATACAATGAGCTAACCAGCTCCAAAATAGATATACAAGAGCATTCAAATATTCAACGGCACCCACGGCCTACAAAATCATAACGCTCCAATCTATAGTAGGATCAGATACAAAAGTAGTAACAAGAGTATGAATATGAGACTGAAAAGAAGTGCTAAACATAAATGCAAGACCTAGACGACTTGTATCCCCGCCTAGCACTCCTATACCTGCACAAAACAACTGAAAACAACCGGGTTCAGTCTAAAAGAGACTGGTGGGTATAAAAACGGGGCATAAGATATATAATATCGCATAAATTAAACACATACATGCATGCCCTAATCCCGTGTGAGGTTTGAATAAAATTTACCAAGTGGTTAAAACAAAAGAAAACATCAACGGGATTACGACGATCATTTTCATTCATAATTGTTCATAAGGGTTTAAGCTCGGCGAGTGAGCGTGCACAATCTCCAACCTTCTCCTCGTGTAATCATATCATAATTATTGGTTGTCATACATATCTTTCGTGCACATACAAAATGATCATAATCATACATATACACCTTCTTCCTCCGGGTGGTGGACAAGTTAGCTAGACTTGACCACCGAATAAATCAATGGCCAATGGGGGTACATGAATCCCCCAAAGGCACTCAGCTCCCATTCCTCGCTAAAACTCCTAGCGAGGGCCGGTATCACCGTAGTTTGGTTGGAACTAGTATATGGGATCCCCGTCAGCCCTTGCTTCCTCGGTTAGCCACATATACTAAGTCCCGGGGCCCGTTCTGTAATAAATAATAAATGTGTCTCGCCAAAACATAAGGTAGGGTTTCGCAATTAAAAAAGGGGTCATACATTTGAAATTATTTACCCAAAATGACTCGATTTATATAAATATATTATTTTGGCTTAAAACTTTGCACATAGGGGATTTATAGGGTTGTTTTAACTAATAGAAGAAAAACCCACCTTTACCAAAGCAAAATAAAGGCGTAAGTGTCTCAATGCTCGCCCTCGTCTCCGACCAAACCCGAATCTGTGCAAAAGAAAAGGTATGAGACGCAATGACCACATATGACGCTCGGCAATGAAGTGCATATGACATGAATGCATAAATGATCATGTTATATTATAAAAATGTTCATGTGCACGATTAAGGAATTTAAAACATATAATCATTCATTCGTTCATACATTTCATTCAATTTCATAAGTTCATAAATTCATAATTTCATGAATTCATATCATTCATAATATTCATAAATTCATAAATTTACAATATTCATAAATTCATAATATTTAAAACAATTATAATGCATATCAATTAATCTAAAATTCATTTAAGAAGCACAACACATATAATATTCATATTCACATTTAGGAATAAAGTAAATAAACGTTCAATCAAAAGTCAGTAAGTTAAATACGCGAAATAGAAATCAATTAATTTCAATAATTAAATTAAATCATATAATATATAAAATATATATATAATAAATATATAATATATAATATAATATATATATAATAACATATAGTATATAATATACAATATATATACTATATACATATATATACACGTACAACCACACACACATGCATGCATGAATTACAAACATACTACATATATATATTTACAGCCATGCATGCATATTTATATATTATACACATGCAATACTCACACTACAACACTCTCATGCATATACACTAACACACAATACACAGCACAACATCCAGCAGCCCAGCAACACGCAAAGAAGAAGAAGGAGACGTAGGAAAACAGCAGCAGCAACAGGCCCTGTAACGCGGCTAATCATTCAGAGAAAATGGGGTGACACCCCCGTGTCACCCTCCAAACCTAGACCGAGACACGCCTGTGTCTCGGTACAGAATTCCCATACCCAGTTTGCACCCCCGTGTCTGCTGGAAAGGCAAAAATCGACACCCCCGTGTCGTGCAACAGCGACAGCCTTGTTAACAGCAAAATGGCGAAGAAACAGAGCATCCAACTCCAGCAAGAACAAAGGCAACACAAGCAGCAATACAAGGTACACAATGCAACACAAACTCAACATGAACACACACCACAAACTCACGAAATGGACAGCAACAAGGAGGAAGAAAATCACAGCAGTTTGACAGCAGTTTCTCACGCCAAAAACAGAGCAAGGTTGCGGGAAAAACAGGGCATGCTAGCTCTCAACTCATGCGACTCAGATCAGGTCCAAAGAGCCAACAAATACGCAGCAAAATATCATATAATCCACAAGTAAATCAGTTCCAAACATGATCAATCAAAGCATAGAAGCATACGTGACCTTGAAGTGAATTTTCTGAAAATTGTCATAATTGATCTCTCATATATTTCTCAACAAACACGAAAGCAATGATCATAATTGATATAAGGATGTTAGAACAATTAATCTCAGGCTTGGAATCGATCAAAACCGTTAAGAATCGAAGAAGATCAAAAATTTTCCTCAAAACCTTCATTTTCGGTAAAATGGCCATAAATGGATGAAACCATGCTCAAACTTGTGAATGAAAGGATGAAAACGAACAGAATTAAACATATAATTCAACCCTTAACTTACCTTGATGATTGAACGAAGTTTGGATGAGAATCGAACTCCAAAAATCTCCAAAATTGAAGGGTTACGGGACTGTCAGGAGGTGCAGTAGCTTTGGCTGAAGTTTGGGGATGGTGTGATGATAATCTCGGTCAAGGCCTAAAATATCTAGATAGGTGGTTGAGTTAGGGTTTAAATGAATCAAACTATGGTTACTTTGGTTATGGTTTGGATGAGATATGGCTCAATTAGTGCAACAAGGTCAAGTTGGTCTCCGTTTCGTTTTTCGGTTGGATTTCGGAGTTTCAAATGAATTCGGAAAATTATAAGGCTAAGTTTACTAAACTCGAATTTTCGTTACGAGTTCAGCGGAGTTGACGGAACTCGAATCCGAGTTCCAGAGCTCAAGATATTAAATTCGGAACCAAGGGTACGCTAAGTGCTCGTTAGCTCCCGTTTTGGTTCCTCAATTAAAATTTAATTCATTAACATAACAAATGAATTCAAAAACATAAATTGAGTATAAAATCATGTTCATAACACATGTACGTACAACATATTACAAAATCGTAGCAATTTGATATCATATCATATAAGAACGAAGCACCAAAATGGATAACATACGCATTCCAAACAATTCATGCACAAATTTAAAATTCCATACAAAATATACTCCCATGCATATATTATAATTTGCATGCATGCATATTTAATTTCCCATGCAACAATATAATTTCATGCATAAATATATTAGGTTGCATGCATAATTAAATTCTCCATGCAAAAATTATAATTGGCATGCATAAATAAAATTTCATGCAATATTATATATATTGTACGTGTAATATATATATATAAAGAATCAATTAATTAATTAAAACATGATTAATTAACATAACATATAATTAACATAATCATTAAATTAATAATAATAATAATTAAACATATATAATTATATATGTAAATACGAGACATATATATATAAATTTATAATATTAAAGTAAAATAATATTGTATAATATAATAAAATAATAACAATTATTATAAAATTAAATATAAAACACGTAAAAACAATTAATTCGCGCAATTAGGTAAACACATACGCTCTACCTTTACGTCCGAAAAGTCGGCGCGTTACACCACCAACCATGGAAACTAGGCAATAAATGTAACATATACAACCTATATCACTCATATAAGAAGCTAGGAATCAATCACCTCAAGCAAAGAGCAAGAAATCACCAATTTAGCTAAACCCTTACTATTCACGTAGGGAAGCAAAGGCATGCCAAACTCACTCCAAACTCAGAAATTAAACCATGGAAACGACAAGCACGACGAGGGGATTCCGAAACATACCTAAGTTCGAGAAAAGACGAAGAAACGAGAGAGATATTGGCTTGGGAAGTTGGATGATCAAACTTGAAGGTTTGGCTTCTTGCTTGGCTTGGAGTTGCTGTTGTTGAACGTAAATGAAGGAGAAAGAAGAATGGTTCAGCCTTTAAGGCTGAGCCGGTTCGGTTCAAGGTTTCCGGTTCAAGTTGGTTCGGTTTAACAAATACGGGTTCAAATATGGCCAACTCAATTTAAAACGAATAAAACATAAGCAACAAATAGTTCAAGTAATTCATATAAGTTCAAATAATTCAAAATAGTCCTATACGAATAATCTAAAACGCAAATAATATTAAATCACATAATTTACCTGTACCGACTGTGAGTCGGGGTGTTACACTGAGGAACCCCTGAACAACTGAGCACACAGAACACAAGACTCAGACTCCAACAACAACCACAAAGATGCACGGCCATGCTCACGAACACAATGATGCAACATGTAATTCACATTTATACAATCAAGTCATTCATAACAAATTACATTCACTTTACATATTAAGAGATGCATAACTTTATAAAATTCATAACATCAATTAGATAAAATAAATCAAGACATTACGAATCTAATTCTTATCATATACCAAGTCTCGAGAGAATAAACTTTAATTACATAACAATTTTTATACATAAATACATAATTGCACAATTTACAATATTCCAACAAATAGCATACTTAAACTATTCATTTAAATTAAATATAAGTATCCTTTCATAATTTATTTCTTATGTTTCATATAATTACACAAACAATTTAGTTTCCAAATATTACATTAACACCTCTTAAATAAGAAATATTCCCAATTAATAGGCATAAAACGAGGCAATTAATTCAAGAATTCAAGAATTGGGTCTTCCATACATCATAACATATTTTCAAATATCATACAACTCATAATTTCATTCATCGTACATATATTGTCGAATTTTACAAGAAAGCAATTAACGAATAAAAATACAATAAGTTCAAAAATTCATAATAAATCAACCCGCCATCCGATTGACGAACGGAAAGTGGCGTTGAACTCACCACGACGAAACGGACCTGCAGTCTGAAGGGCGTCGAAACGCCGCTACCGGAGCTGGCCGAACCACCACCAGCAGCCACCAGACCACCACCTCTGGTGGCCGAAAAAAATCCCCGTGAACGGCGAAATGTTCGTCTCAGCAAGCACAACAAAACCCCTCGATCAATTTCTGAAAATATGAACCCACCGAATTTAATTAAAGAAAAATTGATACGAATTAATCACCCAAATTTTAGAAGCCGAGAAACGAAATTAAATTCAAACCGCTGGGCGAAATGAAAATCCGAGCATACCGTTGGAGAACCCATGACTAAATCTTTGAAACCCCTATGGTGTTCATCGGAAAAGCCGCCATTGACCGACGTCCATCAGCTTTGACCGGCCAATTCGCCAGCGGCCGGTTAGATTCGGACGATAGGACCACCGGAATTGGAATTTTCTCCTCAAGACAATTCTAACCGTATAAAATTCGACCCAGTTCTGTTGCCGGAGCTGAGCTCCGCCGCTGTAGCCAAAGTCCTCCGTGCCTACAACTCGCCATGCCGCCTACTGTGGCCATTTTTAGGACAATCCGATGCCAGAAATGGGTTTGGGAGGGTAAGAACCACCAAAGTTCCTCGAAAAAAGTCGCCAGAACCGCGGCGGCGAGAATTCAAGCGACGCATTACTGTAGCGGTTAGAATCTATATATATAGCAAGAAAATTCTCACCGCGTTACCAGTTTGATGCCTGAATTCTCTCCGCCGCCGCTATTAACCAGTACTCTATGAAGTCTGACAATTTCACCACAGTACTTTTTGGCTAGCTTATTTACCTTGTCGGACATCCGTATAGCAAGAAAATGTACTGACTTAGTTAATTGATCCACGATTACCCAAATTCTATCAAGACCACCTTTAACTCGTGGTAATCCTGATACAAAATCCATTGCTATTTGTTCCTATTACCATTCTGGAATAGGCAATTGCTGAAGTAGCCCTGATGGCTTCTGATGCTCTGTTTTCACCACTGACAAGTCAAACACTGTTTTACATAGTTAACCACATCTCTCTTCAACCCGTTCCACCAGTAATTTTGCTTGAGATCTCGGTACATCTTATTCCCTCTAGGATGTACAGAATAAGCAGTCTTATGAACTTCGTCAAGAATAACAGTTTTAACTCTTCAGGAACCACAACCCTATTCTTGAACCTGAGAATTCTCGTGTCATCAAACCCAAACGGACATTCAGGATCCTCTCGAGCTTTCCTTACTAATTTTTGAACCTCAGAATCACTTCTCTATGCCTCGAATATCCGTTGTCTCAAATCAGGATGAATCGAGATGTTAGAGATACAAGCTCTTATCTTGATCGGCTCTACTTTATCTCCAATATCCACTTTCAAATTAGATGTACTAGCCTTCTTTCTAAGTGCATCTGCGACCACGTTGGCTTTACCTGGATGGTATCGGATCGTACACTCGTAATCCTCAAGAATCTCCATTCAATGTCGTTGCCTTGCGTTCAACTCCTTCCGAGAGAACAAGTACTGAAGACTTTTGTGGTTTGTGAAAATCTCAAAAGAAACTCTATAAAGATAGTGCCTCCACTTCAAAAGGGTGAAAATGACTGCTGCTAATTCCAGATCATGCATGGGATAATTCTTCTCATGTTCATTTAGCTTCCCAGAGGCATAAGCGATTACCTTCCCGTGTTGCATCAAAACACAACCCAAACCTTCTTTTGAAGTATCGGTATACACAACAAACCCTTCAGTGCCCTCGGGAAGTGCTAACATTGGTGCCGACGTTAGCTTCTTTTTCAAGAGTTGGAAACTCGCCTTACACGCCTCATCCCACTCAAGCTTAGCCTCCTTATTGGTTAGTCGGGTCATCGGGACAGCAATCTTCGAAAAATCCTTTACAAATCTCCGATAATATCCTGCCAAACCCAAAAAACTTCGGACTTTTGAAGCATTCTTCAGACTCTGCCACTGTAAAACTGTCTCAACCTTCGAAGGATCTACTTCTAGTCCTCTACTCGAGACAATGTGGCCCAAGAAAATCACCCGATCAATCTAGGACTCACATTTGCTGAACTTTGCATATAACTGGTGTTCTCTCAGAGTCCCTAACACCAATCTGAGATGTCGAGCATGATTCTCTGCTGATCTTGAATACACAAGGATATCATCTATAAAAATCACCATGAATTTTCGAGGTAAGGTTGGAAAATCCTGTGCATCATATCCATGAAAGATGCTGGGGCATTTGTCAATCCAAACTGCATCACTACAAACTCGTAATGCCTATACCGGTTGTTAAATCCCATCTTAGGAATATCTGATCCCCGGATTTTCGACTGATAGTACCCCTGTCTCAAATCAAGCTTCGAGTACACCTTCGATCCTTGCAAGAGATCAAACAAATCTTCAATGTGAGGCAAAGGATACTTATTCTTCACTGTCATCCGATTTAATTCCCGGTAATCGATGCACATTCTCAGAGTTCCATCCTTCTTCTTAACAAAGAGAACCGGTGCACCCCACGGCGAAGAACTCGGCTGAATATAGCCATTCTTGAGAAGTTCTTCAAGTTGAATCTTTAACTCTTTCAACTCAGCTGGAGCCATACAGTAAGGAGTCTTAGAATAAGGCTCTGACCCCAGGTGCAAATCTATCACAAACTCAATTTCCCGATCTGGTGACAAAGAACCCAGATTCTCCGGAAAAACATCGGGATAGTCTTTTACCACTTTTATCTCCTCAAGCCGTGCTTGATCCTACGGTTTATTAAGGAGATAGGCAATGTATCCCATAGCTCCATCTCTTACTAGCTTATGAGCTTCAGTGAAAGACAAGAGAGGCACCGTATTTGATCCACTTTCCACAATCACTTCTTCACCCAACCGGACTCTCTTAGCAAAGCAATCAACCATAGCATGATGTCTGAATAACCAATCCATCCCCAAAATTACTCCATACTTGGACATCGACATCACAATAAAGTCTGTTGGATAATCTTTGCCTTCCAAACTGACCACGCAATCCCGGACAACCTGATCTGTCTCAAGGCTTCCTCAAGAGGGGAACTCACCACATAACAAACATCCAAACAAGTAACAGGCAAACACAAAATAACAACTAATCTACACAAAATAAACGAATGTGTGGCTCCAAGATCAAAAAGTGCATGTATGTCCATGTTATGAATGCATATAGTACCTTCCATTACGGCTGTCAGGTCTGCCTCCACGTCCTGCTCCTCACCCTCAAGGGCATAAGCACGAGCCTGGATCATAGGCCTTTGAGCTCCTGGTTGATATCCCGAAGTCTTGTCAGGACATGCATTGGCTATGTGATTTCCTTTCCCACAAATCAGACAAAGACCCAACCTCTTCCGACAATTGAGATACGTATGGGTAGGTCCTTCACAATGCATGCATGGCGGTTTATCTTGTCAAGGTCCCGGTGAACCTGGTAATGCTGGAGGTGCTTGTGGAATGGGTCCGGTGGCACGAGGCTTCTTGCTCTGACCCTTAAACGGTTGAGGAGCATAAGTAATGGGTCTTTTTCCTGTTCCCGAACCTGATCCTTGTCCCGTTTGTGCCCGAGAAATAAGATCCTTCTTCTTATACTCTTCTTCTTGTACCATGGCTCGTTGCACCGTATCAACAAAAGATTCAAAGTTATGCCCTGCATACCTGTGTCTGAGATCCTCTCTCAATCCAGATATGAACTTCCTGAGTAATGTGGGGAGCATATTTTCCAAGACGATTGAAGATGGAAAGGTATTGAGTAACAGTCCGGTTTTCCTGTTTTAAATCCATAAACTCTTGTTCTTTTTTTTTTCCTGAACAACCTCAGGTATAAAAGCCCCCGAAACTCCCTTGTGAAGACCTCCCAAGTGACAGCTTCTCCTTCCACTTCAAGCTTTTCCTTGGTTCGCTCCCACCAATCATAAGCCTCGCCACCCAACTGAAAAATAGCAAATTGAGCCTTTTCCTTTGAAGTTTATTGCCGAACATTATATGTAATAGCTAAAGGTGTTTGTCCCACATCGGATTGGAGAGTGGTTTGAAGCTACTTTATAAGTAGTGGATCCCTCTCCCCTGAGTAGAGGCCTTTTGGGCGCACTGGGTTATACCAGTGGCTCGAAACATAAAACCGTGAGGCGCTTGGGGTCTACCCTTGGCCAAAGCGGACAATATCGAACGGCGGGTCTTTGGGCTATTACAAATGGTATCAGAGCCAGGGACCCGGATTTGGTGTGCCAGCGAGGACGCTGGGCCCTTATGGGGGGGGGGTGGACTGTAATAGCCAAATGTGCTTGTCCCACATCGGATTGGAGAGTGGTTTGAAGCTACTTTATAAGTAGTGGATCCGTCTCCCCTGAGTAGAGGCCTTTTGGGCGCACTGGGTTATACCAGTGGCTCGAAACGTAAAACCGTGAGGCGCTTGGGGTCTACCCTTGGCCAAAGCGGACAATATCGAACGGCGGGTCTTTGGGTTCCAAAGACCCCAAGCGCCTCACGGTTTTACGTTTCGAGCCACTGGTATAACCCAGTGCGCCCAAAAGGCCTCTACTCAGAGGAGAGGGATCCACTACTTATAAAGTAGCTTCAAACCACTCTCCAATCCGATGTGGGACAAGCACCTTTGGCTATTACATTATAGATTCTCTCAATCCTGGTCAGCCAACCCTCTGATATTGAGTCATCAATAGAGCCTAAGAATCTAGGAGGATTATAACTCAGAAACATCCATGAGGATCTTGTGGAATAGGGGGAGGTGGTGGTGGTTGCTCAACGGGTGGTTGTTGAGATGGTGGAGCTTGTGCCCTTCTATGCTCCACATAGTTGTAAACGACATCCATGAAATGCTCCATATTCATAGGTGGTTGCTGTGGTTGTTGTGGGATCGACCTCGACCTCGATGATAATAGCGTTTCGGACACCTCTCTCTATGTCTCCTCGGAGGCATTCTGTAAAGAAAACACTGAAATGCATGCGGTGTTTTAGTCCATGCATGATAGTGCAATTAATTTAATCGATAATCACGAATTAAGGCACATAATCGCGTAAAAAAAATGCATAGGGGCATATTATCAAATAATTCCTAAAGTCGTTCGACCTAAACTGACTCAACACGACACGAGAGCCCGAGTTTTGCAACCCTAAGCTCTGATACCACTTAAGGATATAACACCCGAGCGCAAGACGTCACATCCCCCCCACCAAAACCCGACCCGTATATGAAATGGAAAATCCATACACGTGCCAAATCAAGGCGAACGAGGACACAAAACACTCACTACACTAGGCGGGAACTAACCCTTAAACCAAATCATCAACAATTATAAGAACAGAGTGGCATAAATGCGGAAACATATAACATGATATATACATTGAGCCATCAAAGCTCCATATATCATCAAAATCAACTACAAGTATCAAGGATTAACATAGGCGATTACAAACAAAAGATGCTCCAAGTGTTCATAACATAAACAATAATCATAAAGTATGAGTGTAGTGCGTAAAGAAATGCTAGACACTAATGCAGGACTCCACAAGACCCGTATTCCCGCCTGCAGAAAGGAACTGAAAACAATACCGGGTTCAGTCTAAAAAAGAATGGTAGGTATAAAACAGGCATAATATAATAATATCGTTGAATTTAAACATATACATACAAGCTATAATCCCGAACGAGGTTTTAAGAATATTTCCCAAGTGGAAAACCAAGAGACAACAAACGGGATTATAACAATCATTTTCAATCATTAGGTCATTCGTGAGCCGGCGAGTGGCTAAATCTCCAACCTTCACCTTGTGTATCATTATCATTTATTCATTATTGATCATACATATAATCTTTTGCGCTCATTCATTCGATCATTCATAATCGTTCATATACACCTTCTTCTTCCGGTTAGTGGACGGGTTTGCAAGGTCCGACCACCCATTCATTATAGCTAGTGGGGTACATGAATCCCCAAAAGCCCGATTCCCATTCCCCGTTAATCTCCTAGCGAGGGCCGGTAACATCGTGATTTGGTGGAACTAGTGCACAGGATCCCCGTCAGCCCTTGCTTCCCCGGTTAGCCACGTACACTAAGTTCTAGGGCCCCCATTCATTGTGATCAATCAATTCTCGCCAAAACATTAGGTAAAGGTTCATAAAGTAAAGGCTTTACGTTGAAAACATTGACTCCTTGAAAGACCCCATTCATCGGGTCGTTTGTTAACTATTAGATGAAAAACCCACCTGATAAGCAAAAAGGAAGACACAAGGACCTCACTGCCTAGCCTCGTCTCCAACCCGACCAAGATCTGTGTAACAAAAGTAGTGTGAGACTCAACATGACCATATCGACGCACGAAAATGCGATAAAAGTGATATGAAGTGCATGGACAAGATAATTATGTTATGGAGATGTTTATATGCGCAATTAGGGTCACGTAAATAGGTAAACATATCATTCATTCAATACATGAAGAATTGGTATTCGTTCATGCCTATTCATTCGTTCCATTAACGATTCGATCACACGTTGATTCATAATTGAGGTTCACGCATTTATATCATATAATCCAAGAATCAATTTCATATCATAGCATAAAGATTCATAAAACATTCAATAATTCATACACGAAGCTCATAAAATACGAAAAATAAGCATGCAATTCAATACATAAAGCAAGTCTCATACATTCAACAAAACAGGGGAGACATGGGCGTATCTCCCTCGTAGTATAAATGAGGACACGGACGTGACTTAGGTCAGTAGCCGAATCCCCTGTTCTGACACGGGGGTGTCTCAAACGTAGTTATAAGTGAGACACGCCCGTGTTTCGGTACAGAAGGTTTCCTTCACAGAATGGCTGGTGACACGGGCATGTCACATTTCATGCGTTAAGTACGATACGCCCGTATCGTGTACCAGTCACCATCATCTTCTTCGAATTTCCAGCTGAAACACACAAACACACACTTGTTCCCCTGTTTCGAACCATCAACCATAACAACAACAATTTGGCATGGAAAAGACATAAAACTCATCGCAAAATGTAGGAAAAACATGTATTTTAACCTCCTAATCAAGAATTTATGGTTATATGTCGAAAATTCATGTTAAAACTCCATTTTCATACATGAAGCTCAAACATCCTTTAATGGTAACTTATGAAGTAACCAACCAACTCCTAATCCATGCTTGTAGAAATAATAAAGAAGCTAGATAGAGCATGTTTTATGCATAAAAACACAAGATAAACCATGGATGATCACCTAACAATAATCAAGCTTCAACTTGTACTATTCATGTTCTTTTTCATACCCCATGAATCTCTAACTGATCTTATACTTTCTATAGATGAAAAGATATAGGAAGAGGAGGAAAATTCATTACAATCTTTACCTTGGAAGATGGTTGATCTTGAGCTTAAAGGTTGAGTGATCAAAGTTGGGGTTTTCTTGGAGCTTCTCTTCCTTTCTCTTGGAGCTGAGATGGATCGATGCATATGGAAGGAAAAAAGAAGAAGGAAATCAGCTCTTAAGGTGGAGAAATGGATCAAATACGGATCGAACCGGTTCGGTATGTTTAAAACGGGTTCAAGTTAAGCTATAAAGCTCGTGTTGGCTGAAATTTATTTCGTCGGACGTTAAAACGATATCGAAAAGATATAAGGTGAAGTTCATTGAGTCCGAGTCGTCGAAATGAACCCAACGCAGAAGACGGATCTCGACTCCGAGGTCCCGAGCTCAAGATATTCGCAAAACCGTTCAGGGTAGCCTATTATTCAAATAGGTCCCTAAACTCTCAAAAAGTGACAATTAAACCCAAGCTTAGTTCCAATTAAAGTTCATAACTTTCAAATAAGTTACAATTACACCCTCGGTATAAGCAAATCATACGATTTCATAAAATTGACATAATATTCATGCAATTCATAATTTTACAAGTCCGATCATATATTCACATTTCCAATTGGAATACAAACGAAATTTAGACAAATATTTCAGATAGTAAACGAATTTAAAACATATAAACGAAATTAAAATCATATAAAATATAAAATAAATACACACGCGTATCGGCACGTACGAAAACTCGGGACGTTATAGTTTTTGCACGCCAAAACATTTTCCCGTGATAATACATATAGGAGGTTTCTTAATAAAACAGAGCAAAACATAATTTATACATATCATATCATAAGTTTCATAACATAAAATTAGAAATAAGTTATAACTTATTAATTAAGGGGGATAAATATTTTGAATATCTTGTACGTGATTTTTGGAGTTTCGATTCTAAACTATAAAAAATCGATCTTTGCATCTTAACTATTATTTTTTAATAAATTGTAACCTATTTTAATGGATGTGTGATATTTACAGGAATTTTTTTTTACGTATAATGATGAGTAGAATCAAGTTATAATTTATTAAAAAATAATAATTGAAAATATGAATATTGAATGAAAACCCAAAAAATGAGAATAGTAGAAAATGCTCAAAATATTTATCCCTACTTAAGGTTATGCCAACATGCCGGTAGGTGGTGGTAGTATCTATACTATATATTAATCGTGAGACCCAAGTTGTAACCGCTTTGGTCTCTTGGTGTCATCTTTTTCTTTTCTTTTTCTTTTTTTTTTTATTTATTTATCTTTTATCCAACTTTATCTCTTCCACGTGCTGTTAATTTATCTTTTCTATTTCATCACTTCTCTTCTTAGTTTCTCTTTTCTTTCTTATCGGTTGTATTTTTTTTAATTATAATTTTTATCACTTTACTTATAATTTAAATTTTTATAATTATTAATATGACATTATCTTATCTTACTTATTTATTTATTTATCATAAATTAATAATTATATTAAAAATTATAGAGTATATATTTAATAAAAAATTTTTAATTTTAATATATTTATATAATAATTATTTTTTATTTGTACATGAATATAATGTGCAAAATTGCTAGTGCAAATTACTTCACAGTTCACACAAGTAGTTTGGGGTTTTGGCACAAAACTCATCTTCTATCAAATGTACGGGATTCCAGATACCTTCCGCCCTGGCGGCGGCGCCGCCGGTGGAGAAGGAGGAGCTCAACCGTTCCAACAGCAACAAATGCACATGAATCCTAATTTATTTGGAATCCCCAACTTGTTCCTCCAACAAAATCCTTGGTTCTTGCCTCACTTCAACTCATTTCTCCACAGCGCTAACAGCTTCCCCCAACTTCAACAGCAATTTCCTAACAGTAATATTCCTGCTCTACTGATTTCTGGAAACAATAACTTTCAAACACCAGGCCATATTGGTAGTGATAAAAGCGAATTTCCGCCGCAGCACGCTGAGGTGCTGGATGATATGGTTGAAAAAATGGATAAAGCGGCGATGAGCGCTCGTAGGGACCTTTTGGCATCAAATGAGAATGTTTCTGCCTGGAAAGTTTCTCGGGCAGCTCTTTTGATGGTGAAAGCCGAGTCTTGGGAGACTTTGGGGCTTCAAATGTCGCAAGTGCCTTCTCTGAATCGTCTCTTGGCCACTGAAGGGAAGGTATAGCATTTGTTACAATGTTGAGAACTTTACAGTGGATGCATATGAATATTATGAGGGTTCCTGTTGTTGGATTGATTAGAATATATGAATTGAACCGAGCTTGGCTGCTGGCCTTTTGAATGAGTTGTTTGACTTTGCTTTCTTCAATAGAAATAGAAACGGAAAGTACATAAAGTAATTATTAAGCTTTATCTGGTTGTTCATCCTTATGAGTGTGTGCTATGAGAGAAATAGTTTTCTATTGTGCTTTCAAGAACTGCTAAACTGTAAATGTTTTTGTGTATTTGGAATAGATTTTATATAGGTGCCCCAAGTGTGAGCGCAAAATTTTGAGTATTTCATTGTAATGAAATTTAATTTAGCAATGAGGGCATACCTAGGAAGCTGCCGATGACACTTTTTGGTTGCCTTCTTATGTATAATTTTGTATTTTTGTGAGAAATTTTGCTGTTGGAAGTGTACTGAAATGACTCTGGAAATAGCTTAAAATGAGAGTTTGACTCAATTGGCTGATGAGTTCACTCATGCTTAACCATTATCGATTCCAGTGTTTTGAGTTAAACCTCTTTATGATTATCTTTGACACTAAGACACAGAGTGTATAATTCAACTTTTAATTAATTCTCATTTGCAAATGTTGCTTTCTTTGTTCCATGTTTGGTATTTCTGGAACTCATAATTCTGTATTTGTTTGCCCTTTCATTATGTCTGAGAAGATCAACACATTCATCCACTGCTTTGTTGCGGTTAGAAGAATGACCTCTTTGTATGACTTGGAAGTGGCAATCTGTGAGAGTGAGGGCATTGAAAGGTTTGAAGAGCTGGAATTGGGTCCCTTGGTAAGACACCCGCTTGCTATGCTATATTTTCGTGTGACTCCTGATTTGACAGAAGTGCACAGGATAACAACAGAAGAGATAATCTCTTACCTTTGTGAATTTGTTCATACCAAAAAGAAAGAATTTGAAGTTGATGTCTTTCTGGATTTTATTTCCAAAAAGCGCTGTGTCTGTGGAAGGGAAAAACTTTGTGTGCGTATCCACAACATGAGGTATGTAATTTTTTCTGCTGGTGCCAAGTCCTAACATGTGTTCTATGTTATGCATTGTCATCACGTTAAGTTTGTTTAATATGCATAACTATAAGCATTTTTATAATTTGGTACATGATTCCTGTAATTTCATGCATACTAAGTTGCATAGTTGCATAAACGTTTGGTGCTAGAGTTGAGGGGAATTACTCTCATTCTTGTAGACCGAAACTTAATTGTTTGGTAATTATTCATGCTGGAGTCTCAGCGAACTGTATTTAGAAGCATACGTGGTGCTACAAACCTTCTTCAATAATGCAAAAGGACCAACTCTTTCCCTAATACTTCTTTTGACTGGATGCCTATGTCGCAGGATGCTTCTAATGATTAAAAAAAGCCTGACAAAGAAAGGAAACAGAAACTATGTTTTTGGATATTATGAGTACTAAATATCGCCATTTATGCCGAGATATATGTTCTTAAAATGCCATGTTCTTAAAATGCCGTTTACTTTTAATGCAATCATGTGAAGCACTGAATTCCAAGTAATGCACGGCAATGGTGTAGAGCTAAAACAGTAATTTTAACCGTGAATTGACCACCATTGAGTACCTGTGAACTGAGCCCTCACACAACAAGTTTCACCGATCCTCGACTCAGATTCATGATTCCATCTCATTGCAATAAAACCTTTTCATCTGAATGATTTCACGCCATTCCTGTAGAAGCTCCAAAGGATTGAAGGCTTTATCTTGTTCTGCAGATCTTTGTTTAGCTGCTGCTTCATATGAAATGCTAATTAGAGCTATAGCTTTTCATCTTCTTTTGATATAGAGATGTATATCATTTTGTATTACTCTTACACTTGAAGCTGTGAAGTCGATTAAGTGTATGATGCCTCGAGATAATGGGCTCAATTGGAGCAAATATTCACACAATCTTTCTCTGTGATGCATGATATTGATAAAGTGCATAAAAACTTTCATACAGCTGAGCTACAAATTGAGCAATTTGTTGCATCTTCCCCCGACAATAAAACACACAAAAAAGACTGATTCTGTCTTATGTTGGATGTTTCTCAAATCTGATCACATTTTTCTGATAGTTCCCTTTATCTAGGAGATAAAGGAACAAATTCCTTTATGAGACAGGACTACTGGTCTTGACTATTTTTGCCTAGCTAAGAAGTAAGAAGCAATGATGGAAACATTTTCTAACTCATTTCTATGGTTCTTCGGACGCAATTTGTTTCTTTCTCCATGCATGCGTGTGGTTCTATACCCTGACCTACGATTTGTTTTCATAGGTGTGTATAGTGCATGAATGACTTTTCATTTGTATTTGACATTTATAAAATAGACTAGTCTCTCTGTAGCCCAATTTCCTAGTACAATTTCACATTTTATGTAAGTGGTTGTGTTACTAATGTGTGTTGGAGGATTCTATGGATTAGACTTTTCAATATATGTATTGACAATTTTGGTGGTACACCATTATTTCCATTTCAGAGTTGTTCATCTATGAAAAATTACGTTGCTGATCCTCTTTTCGTATGTATGAAAATTTGTCCACTAGCTGTTGTAGGTATTGGTATTCTTATTTCTTTGGTGTTATTTTCTGAACCAGTTATACTTCTTGTATCCAGGGATTATGTTAATCATCTAGAACAGGTGAGGCAATCTGAAGATAGAATTCTAGAAAAAGGTTATGAGAAGATGAGAATGAAATCGGTTGTCAAGAAGCGTTTGCCCTTTTCTGCACAAAAGAAAGAGCTGGACGATAATTTTACTACATTATCCCAACGAGTGAAGTCTTTCTCCTCGGCAAGCACCCAATTCTGTGGCACACATATTAGATTCATGTCATCAAGTTCAGAGGATGATGAGAGTGAAGCTCCTGAGTACGGAGATAATCAATATGAGAATAATACAGACAGGAACTGTAGTTCGTCGCTGCCAAATCATATATCGAACCGTATTAGCAGCTGCCCTTACCCATCGGCAACTGAAGAAATTGCAAGGTTGGGGTTGAAAATTGTAGACTCTAGCACTTCCATGCCGAGTGGTGACAGTGACACAGATAATGAGCTTTTACAAAGAAAAAGGAGAGGTGACAGTATGAGTCCCAGAACTTTTTTACCTTGCAAGCTGCCTAAAAGGGGCAAGTATGATGTAAATCTCAAGCATGAGGCGGGCGAAGGTGGTTATTCGCTTTCAACTGAATCATTGAGGATGTTCATAACAACTTGGCAGGAGACATGTCGTGGAAACAATGTGGATGAGGTACTAACATTTTTTCTTTGTCAACTTCTAATGGCACATCTTTTATTTCAAATTTTCTTATATTTAAGGTGGGTGGAAGGATCTTGATATGATGGTTATTGGCTAGCACATATCAGTACTTCTGTTTGAACTTTAGACTTTGCATCAATTACCCTATAATTGTTAGATGGTCAATACATCAGTGTTGATATAATGAGATGTAGGTCTCTATGTAAGATAAGCCTTCTGCTGAAGCTACAATATCCCTTCTTGGACACCACATTCCTAAAGTAGAACTTCTTTGCAAAATTCATTGCTCGAAATGGGGCTTTCCCCGAAAAGTACTACCGTCTTGCTTATGGGTAATGGTGCAGACTGATCTCACATCCACTACTTTTAAGTGGGAACATAACCAAACCTTTGGTTCAAGTTTTGTAGTTTCTTATTGTACGTCCCTAGTTGAAGTGGATTTAGAATATCAGTGGAGCGACGAGCGAGTATTATGTATTGTTCAATTGTGATTTTCCTACCTAAACTTTTGAAAAATGATAAACTTGAATCTTACTTTCCAGTGAGAGTATGTATACATGTGTGAGATACAACTCTCTTAGAATACGTTGCATTTGCACGGTTAATTTGTACAGTTATTTGTATTATGATATGCAGAGTATGGTTCTGTTATTTTCCCTGTTTCATGAGTGTTCAATAATTCTGAGAGAAGTCCCAAATTTTGGTCCTTAAGTTCAGCATTCGCTTGCTCTCATCTTCTGAGTAGAAAGTAACACAAATTGCAGCTTTTCAGACTGACACTAAAATGTTTCATGAACAGACTGAAATATGACATGCACTGCTAGGTAGTGAACCGGCCATTTTAGCAAGCAAATCATGCTCCGTCTGCTATTTTATATTCTTCTTCTTGTTTTTTGTTCAAGAGGATTCATCCACTTGATGCTTTCTTCTGACTATGTTGGATTTCAAATTTTTGTTTGAACTTATCTTGCCCTTTAGGTTCTGGAGAGAATGCTTCAGTTTTACAATACAAGGAAAAAGAGACACATGAAAAAAATGCTCACGTCTTTTCCGTTTGTTGGATTGCTCAATGCTGCTGTAAGTATAGCTGTTTAACTTTCATTATCTAACTTTTGAGCTTTCAAACGTTTGGCAGAAACTGTTCTTTTCTAAGTTCTCTTGAACATACTCACTCTTTGGTCTTGTTAGCATTTGGTTGATAAGTTTGTTGGAGATCTTTCTATTTCTTATCTAATTCGATTTGTGTGTGTACCATATAATCTGTCTTGCAAGAAAATACCCTGGGCTAGCTTAGTTTTTCATTTTGTTTCAATAGTTGAACAGATGAATTTGTTCATGTGTGAGTTTGGCGAAAGATGAGATGATCAAAAAATTCTCATTGGTAGATGGCTTGATTACAATACCAAAAAAAAAAAGACCTCTTACCTTTGTAATACATAATCCCTAATTTTGTTGACGCATTTTATGATTTGAAATTTAAAATTTGAAACTCCCCCTAAAATGTTATTATTTAAGGTTTACTAAAATTATTTTGCTAATTGTGTATAATCTTCACCATCCCTTCTCTTCCCAACCCACTTCAAATATGCCCTAGCAATCTATGTCATCCACTCACTGCAGCCATGCCTCAAGTTCAAGTTGTTGGTATTTTACTTTTTCGTTTGTAGTTTTCTTTTTATTCATTTACATTTACACATAAGACATTCGTTTGATATTGATGCTCACAGGTTTGTCAAAGTTCACAGGCTTTAGTATTTTACCATTCATATATTTAATTTCAATGATTTCGAAATCTTGTAATTGTCTTCTCATATTTATTTTTGATGATTTTCATATATAATTTTTTCATTTGTTTTAGTTTTTAATTCTATTATCATTAACGGCAGATTTGTATTTTAATTTTTCCGTTTCCGTACCTTGTTCTTTAAGTTTAATTTTTATTGCATTTTGATTTCATGGTTGTGTTTCTATGGGATCAAGGGAGTTTTTGCATAACCTAATAGCATTTGTATCCTTTCAGTTTCTATTTCAACCGTTTTGGTAATATATGTATGTACACTTAATTAGGGAGTTTTCTTCTTTGTGATAGGTCAATTACTACTTCCTTTTCATGTGGGAGTTTTATAATTATCATTCGCTGTATCATTGAATGCTCATTTAGATATAATTATTTTGTGGGGTTTTATACTCTCTCTTTTTGGTATGGATATTTTTTGGTTTATTGATTAAAGATTTCCTTTTCTAACTCTTGTGATTTGTTATTTATTAATTTATCTTTGAATTATCTCTCTGAATCAAATGGCATCTTTGCTGGCTGATCTTAAGTTTAGTTTGATTATGTGTTAGGTATTATTTCGACATAATAAATTATTGGGTTAAAGAATTTTTATTTTAAATACTTATTTGATTTTTAAATTAATTGGAGAGCCAACTGACAGATTTTTGGATCCAACATCTTTTACGAATTTGTGTTTTCTCCTTTTCCTGTAGCATTGTATCCTTTGAATTTTACTTTAGTTTTCTCTAGCTTCATTTTATCTCGGGTTATGGGTGGATCAATGTATTAATTTTATCAATTTTATTTAGTTTTTTTGTGTATTTGTTTATTTAAACTTATTTAGTTTTATTTGTGGTATTGTGGTACTATCCGGACTATACATGGGGAATAATAATTTATTTACTGTTAAATTGTTTTTACTTTTGAATATGAATAATATGTAAAAAGGTAACTGAGTTTCATTGAAAATAATTTACAGTTTATGTTGTTTTTGGTAAAAGAATCATTATTTTTCTTTCTTTTTACTGCAAAAGTATGTGCATTGCACTGCATGCATGCTAGTATAATTAATATTTATGCATCAGACACTTTTTGTAATGCTATTTTGAAGATATAGATATTGTATGTATTGATTTGAATTTTCATGAAAAGAAATCACATGTCAGATGCATGTATATTGGATGTTCAAACCCTATTTGGGTACATGAAATCCAACTATCCATGTTTGGGGAAGCGTGGAAATTGTACTCCTTGGCTCGAAGCAGTGGACCTCTACATGATTTTGTGAATGATCTGTATTGGTTTTGACCACAATATTCTTATGTACTCCTAGAACGAGGGAGTGCTCATTGCAATACAATTTGCACCTCAACTCGTTTATTTGGAATCTGCATTTTTCGTATTTTAAAGTTAAAGAAATGTGTTGAAATAGAAATATCAAATTGGTCTTTCACTTCAGATATCTCATTACCCTGGCTAACATGATTGTTACAGGTAACTTGTATTAAACATGGACTGTGGGATAATATGCATGACACTTTCCAGAACTTCAGCAAAACAGGCATGGACGACAAACCATCTGAAGGTTCTGCTGATTATTTAACCGTAGATGTCAAACCAGCTCAGAACAACGTTGCAATTTTAGCATCAGAAATTCTTACACTTAAATATGGTGAGTAATTTTGGTTCAGACAGCTCCTCAATTTCCTAAATTATGTTAATAATTTTGTGGCTTGTTAGTTTTGTACATTCTCACTCAGTCCTTGTTTGTATTTAGCATTCTTAATGAAATAACCAAACTAAAATTTAACCAAACATTAAGATGTAGCGACAAGTACACTGGTTTTGCTGTAGAAGTTCTAGTTAAAAAGTTCTATATTGAAGGAAAAGAAAATTGTACGAAAATTTTGGCATATCCATGGCTAAGGCTTGTTCGTTCCAATTAAGGTTTTTGGTTATCTGTATGTATACCTAAATCACTGTTGGCTGTTTGCTCATTTCTTGTTTTCATTCTTATAGATGTTACAGCTGAAGATATTACGAACAAAATTCATAGATACTTCGAGGACGACATCGTGAACTGTAAAAGTAGTGAAAGAGACGAGGGTGAGCAGCAGGCTTTGCATACAGGGAGATTGGGGGAGCTTGTAGCATTAAAATATTTCATGGGGAAAGTAGGCCATGACTTTGTGAAATGGGTGAATGAAACTAATGAAACTGGACTACCCTTTGATATTGTAATAGGAGGAAGTGATGAAAATAGCAGGGAATATGTTGAAGTAAAAGCAACCAAATATGGTAAAAAGAATTGGTTTCTTATATCAATGAGAGAGTGGCAATTTGCGCTTGAGAAAGGTGAGTCTTTCAGCATTGCACATGTTGATTTAGCAGATGAAAATATGGCACGGGTCACTGTATACAAAAATCCAGCAAGATTGTGTCAGCTTGGTAATCTTAAATTAGCAATTATGGTGCCAAAATAGTAGGCTCTTGGATACTGTTGAGGTTTTATGATTGAGGCTCTTTTATCTTTGCATTTGTTGGAAAAGAAAAAAAAAAGACCATCTGATCTTTACATTTTTTAAGGGTCTTTTTAATTTTAATTTAATATTTTGCGCGTTATATTTTTTAAGCATATTTTTCACCTTTTTGCTTTTAATTTTTGAATATTTTACTAATTTTATTGTTCTTTTGGAGTTGAGAACTCCAGTCCGACAGTTTTCAATTTGGAGCAGTGTTATTGGTATTTTCTATTTATTTCTACTTTTTACATATTCCACTTCATATCTGGGGTGATATTACATATATACACACACACATTGGGATTTAATGACTTAGTGACGCAAAGATTTTTTTACATATGCCACTTCATATCTGGGGTGGTATATATATATGATTTGAAATTTAATTGACTTAGCGAAGCAACGATTGAAGTTATTCTCTAATCCTTGAGAGTTATTTTTGTTTTTTCAGTTCTTTGAAGTATTTGAATTCTTCATTTAGAATTGGCTTATTTTTGTATGCTGAATAGAGTCGATTGATCAGGGGTTCAGAGGAGCTGTTCTTAATTTGTAATACTGTTTTAATAGTTTTGCTATTGTTGATTATGTTATCATTTGGCTTCGATCATAAATATCTTAATGCATATCGTTATCGTAGTATATTTCCTCAAATTATTTTTCTGAATGATCTTTTATTCTGTGACCATTTGAACCATATTAGTTTATGATCTAATAAGTTTTGGGATTTCTGAATGATCGTTTTGAGTTTTGGGAGTTGACGAGAGACTGCGAGAACAGAGATCATCCTTTGGGTGATATTGGAGCGGTTGTAGAAGTCCGAATAGATTCGAGAAATGTCAACCGAAGATTTTAGATTTGCATCAATATTTTCTATTCTTTTTGTAGAACAATTTCGTTTATTGATTGTTTTCTAAGTTAGATTTAATTTAGTTATTGCAAACTATTGTTTCTGCGTTCAGATTGTGGATTCATTGTTATGAATTTGATTAATTTAATTATTGTTTATGCTTTGGGATTTGTTGGATTTATGTATAGTTAACCCCCTTTCTAGCCAAGGGGATGATAACTACATAGTTTAGGTGTTCGATATTATACTTGAATGATTTTTTATGGTTTTTGTGATTATGGAATTTTGATGTTAATTGTATTTTAGAACCTGTGCAACTTTGACTTGAATTTTAGAACTTTGCTTGCTAATTGAAATATTGATCGTAAAATTTAGATTTTAATTTCATAACACTGAGAATTAAAGATTTGATGAGATTTAGTCTTTGTTCTCAGCAATCAGCAAGTTCGTCGTTAGGCCATGAAATTGGTACTCTTGCGTCGGTCTCGCCGAGATAATCGAAATGGACTATTCGTTTGTTGAATTCCGTCGAGAAACGATCGAGTTATGGGCTCGTAACCGAAGCCGCGCACAGTGACCCTCGGGAGAGAGAGTGGGAGAAGAGAGAGAGAGAGAAAGGAAATTTGGGAGAAATGTGTCTTGTGCACAAGCTATATACAACCGGGTATCCTTATCGCGTAGCAAAGAGTAATATCGCGTACAAATAATCGTAAATAAAATTGGTAAAGTTTCGATTTTCTTGTCAAGATTTTTACACTTTGGTTAACGGTACGCAAAGCATTCATGGCATTTGCATACATGCATCACATACTTTTCGTCAAGTGTTACTCTGATGTGTGTATGTATGAATAACTGATCAGTGGATTTATGTGCAAGAGAGACCTTAGGTTCCCTCTTTTACGTGTTGGAGAGATGTAGGATTCTCTCTATTTATGAGATAGAAAGATGTTGGATTCTTTCTAAGTTTTGTGCACGAGAGATGTTGGATTCTCTTGTACTTAGATATTCGGAGATGCTGGATTCTCTTGAATCTAGGAGTTTGAGGAATGCTGGATTTTCTCAAACTAGAATGTTGGCAGATGTTGGAATCTGTCCGACTTAGGTTGAGAGACGGGGTTCTCTCAATTATGTGCTTGAGAGACGGGATTCTCTCTTTTGTGTGTGCTCGAGAGAAGGGGTTCTCTCTCTTGTGGGTGCTGAGGGACGGGGCTCTCTCACTTACGTGCTGAGAGATGGGATTCTCTCTTGTTTGTTGTGGTTGCGTTACGTGTTGATCTGACTACGGGTTGCAAATGGCGAGTATGAGACGACAACGAGGTTGGGTGCAGTTGCAGCTATCCGATCATGGAAATGACCGATCGAGTTCGAACAACCAGCGGACCAAGTACTCGCACGGACCTCGACGATAACAAGACATCCTAAAGGAGGTTCAGTGTAGATGACCGGAGTAAGCCTCATCATTAGAGTTATGATCTCACGCGAGTTCGGGAGAAGGGTTGGAGCGCTACAACTCGAAGATCTACATTTTTGCAGTGGAACCTAGGGACCAGGTTCTCTTAAGGGGGGAAGGTTGTGACGCCCCGTTTTCTCAAAGGACGTCCCTACGACATTAACAAGTAAGTCTCTACACTTGTGTGTGTTTAATTTAAGAGTTCTTGAATTATGTGATTTAATGTAAATCCAATTTAATATGTGATCATTCGGATTATTCTAAAATTAATGGTTAAGTTGATTTTAAATCCATCATGTTACTTAACTTGTTTAATTTCGGTTTACTTGAATTCCTTGAGATTAATTATCAATCATGTGTTTACGAAGTGTCGTTAAATTGTACGAAAGGTTTCTAAAAATTAAATTGAATTAAACTCTAATTGGTAAATCTCTCTCTTTCATTTTAATTTATAAAATTACTTCGGAGCTTGAATGTTTATTCGTAACTCTACCAATTTTATTTACGATTATTTGTACGCGATATGTCTCTTTGCTACGCGATAAGGATACTCGGTTATATATAGCTTGTGCACAAGACACATTTCTCCCAAATCTCCTTTCTCTCTCTCTCCTCTCCTACTCTCTCTCCCGCGGGTACTATGCGCGGCTTCGGTTACGAGCCCATAACTCGATCGTTTGTCGACGGAATTCAACAAACGAATAGCCCATTTTGATTATCTCGGCGAGACGTACGCAAGAGTACCAATTTCACGGCCTAACGACGAACGGTGGTGGAGTTATGACCGGATTTCAGTAGCAGCGGCGGAGTTGTCAGACCGCTGCCACTTCGCCGGCCTTCGCGGCAGTTTCCGGCCATCTTCTTGATGCACGCGCCCCATGCCCAGAAAGTAGACTTCTAGGCGCTTCGTTTGACATCGGCGGTACGAGAACTAGTAGCCTGTGATCACGCGACTCCAGATTCGGTGGATTGGCGGCGGATCTCGGAGGCATAGTGGTGGTGCAACGGCGGCGCTAGCTCCGAGGATTTTTCCGGTGAGCTACCTTAGGGCTTTCGAAGAGCTCGTCACGGGTAAGACAGCGCTTCTTTCGGATTGCATTTTGGTTCACCGGTTTGGAAGTAATTTGAGTTTGAAGATTTTAGGGTTTTCGTGTTCTTAGATCTGAAATTGGAGGAGATTGACTTGGAATTTCCAGAAATTGATCGAGGATTCGGAATGGGCACGAAGTCTTCATTCAGAACTTATTTTTTGGGATTTTTTCGACGACCTTCGGCGGCGGTCCGGCCAAATTCCGGCAGCTAAAGTGGTGGCCTTCCGGCGGCGTCTGGTCAGAATGTTCTTCTCGTTGTGGTGAGCTCAACGCCACTTTCCGTTCGTTAATCGGACACTCGATCTATTTATTACGAATTATTTTGCGTAATTGTGATTATTTGAATTAATTGTTTTAAGTGCAAATAAATTGGTTATTGTTGGTTTGTTGATCGAGATGTATTCCAATCGTATACGAAAACATGTATTGAATGGATTGTGATATTCATGAATGTTTCGATTTACAATTTGAATCCCGATGTGATGAATTTATGCTATGTGTTTAGATATGAAGGGGTGTTAGTGTAATATCTAGAAACTAATATCTTATGTGACTAAATGAACTTGAATGATATTTTAGAAGAACGAACATGTTGTGATTTCTCTATATGGATTTGAGACGTTCTCAATGTTATGTTTGTTGTAAATTGTGTTTCAAATATAAATTTAGATACATGAAGGATGCTTGAACAACTTAAAACTTGATGCATGATAGGAGTTAGAATTGTAATATCTTGATTTACTCTTACTATTAAAATGGTATATTATGAATTACTATAAATTGATAATTGTCATGTTTGTAAGTAATTAATTCCTAGCTGAATAATTGTATAAACACTTTAAATGAATAATTATGCTTAGTAATCAACTAAGGGGATGCATGTGTAATAATTCTAAACTTTTATAATTAACTTAGGGGATGTAAGAGTAATATTTATGAAACTATGAATGTGACTTGAGCTTGTGTACCAAACATGTTGTGAAGTTGTAAAGTATGATCTTAAGTGAATTAAATGCACTCTTTATTTGTATCAAGCATGCCATCTACCTACAACAACTTTGGATGTTTATATGATCAAGTTGCTCTTACTTATGCACTTTATAACTCGACATGAACTTGATGCTTAATTATAATATTATAATTGAACCCTGTGACATTGGATGATTTAATATGCATTTTGTGAATACATTGACTTCCTAAATTGATCTTTCATCTTTGGATATGGAATTGCGTGTCGGTTGCTTGTAAATATAACTTTGTTGAGCATTGATATGCCTTGAATGACCACGACACCTTATCCAAGCACAACATGAACACTTATGCATAACCACGATCATGTTGAGCAACGTCGTGCGTCTTGTTTGGTTCATATAGAGTCTAAGTCTGGGCTTCTGTATGTCTTGTCACAGAGTTTGGTGGTGCCGGTGGGCCCGAGGTTTAGAGTGTTTTGCCCTTCACACTCTCAGACTCTACTTTCACGAGGTGAGGTTTAGGATTTTGTATAGTTAAGCGACCTATGACCTTAATATGATGATTTCAATCCTTGCATGCGAGTATACTCTATTATAGATACGTATGTGCTGAATATGATATGTTGATGATCTTGTGTGAGTCCTGCGTGGATGGAGGTCATGAGGCTTAAAGTTCCATCGCGTAGGAATGACGTAAATATAAAACCAGTTTTTGAGGCATACGTAAGCTATTTTGGAAAACAGTTGTGTTCTAATTCTGTAGCGAGATTGCCATGAAAGATTGGCGTATGTTATGTTATGATCTGTTCTGTTGTGGATCCTAGGAGCTACGGGTAATGGGTCCCCCGGGATCTAATTCTGATCTAATTCTGTCGGGTTATGTTATGATTGGCGTATGTTATGTTATGATCTAATTCTGTCGGGTTATTTACCCATTGCGTAGTTCCATTTGAGATATCATTGAGCGACCTTAGGGTGATGAGGGAGGCTTGATATCTTGAGCCTTCGGTGTACAGTCGGGGAGGGCACTTGCTACCCCTTGTGAGTTTGTATGTTTAGATGGTTAGGGCCAAAGCGTGGCTCTTCCATCATTGGAGTAGAGGTTGGATTGATTTTGATTTATGTTCTGAGGAGTAAAGGTGGGAAGCTCATACTCGCCGAGCAGTTGATTATGTTATGTTATGGAATTATGAATCGGGATAGAGTCTTTCTGGAAAATGGTTTCTAAACTTATATCTATATCTTATTCGGGTTCTTTCAAAACGTTTTGGGATGTAACACCTATCCCCGGTTTATGAATCCATCCTTTTTATTCTGTGTTATGCTCCTTATATATATATATATATATTGTGGGTGTGCGTTAGCCCCCCACTCAGTCAAGTTGACTGACCCCTCATTTACACTTTTAGTTGCAGGTTGTTGGCGTTTGCTAGGCGGAAGTGAGTTCTTTGAGTTGCACTTCGTCGGTTTAGTCTTTCTATTTGCATTTGTCTTTTCATACACTTTACTTATGCTTTGACTTGTAGACTTGAGATTATACTTTACTATTCGGTAGCCCTGCGTGGCACTCTCATTCGGCCCCTTGTGGCATTTGATGATTATTACTTTATGTTGATATTCGGGATTAGGTATCTATGCTAGTTGAACCCGTCACCTGCTTTGCATGTTTTGTTTTAAATGCTTCCGCTATCTATTGTTGTTGGTTTTAATTGCTTCCGCACTCTGAGTTTGTCAAGTTAGATCCGCCTAGCCTAGTGTGTGAGTTGGTCTCCCGTTCGCTATGATTCGGATTCGGGCATGGACTTTCCATTTCGTGACCGGGTCTGGGTCTTAGTGCGGGGGATGTGGCATCCTCCGTTTGGGGTGTCACATCCTTAAGTGGTATAACTAGATAATGTATGATAAGTCGTTGCTACTTAATTTATACTAATCTTGATTAAATGAGCTTAATTGTTTATGGATATTGATCACGAAAGTGACTACACAAGCACTTAAGCACACGTGTCTGACTTTGAAAGGAGCTTGTACATATTGTAGTGATTAGGATTGCAATAGTATCTATTAAGCATTGGATAGAAAATTGAACTAGTAATATTATTATTCCTCTAGCAGCTGCTTATTAGTGTTTTTGTGTTTACTTATTATTTAGTTTAGTTAGTAGTTCAACTAATCCCCTTATTCTTTATTTGTTCTATCAATTGGAGGTTCTACTCCTTATGCGTTACAATTGTTGGTGTATACTTGCACGCGTATAGGGTTTATTTAATTAAACTTCGCATAACAATTTTTTAACATCGTTGCCGGGGAAGACATTAAATCGCTCTCATTTCGGTATTAGTATTTAGTATTTTAGACCGTTGACGAGTCGCTATAAGTACTTAGTTTTGCATGCGCTATGAATGGGTTTTAAGTACTTTTAGGGTGGTTTAATGTATTATTGGTGTATGATCTGGATATTTTGTCATTTTGTAGGACTTAGGGGTGTAAATAACAAAAGAAGGGAAAAGGAAGGACTTTTGTGCAAATTTCAGAAAAACAGAGTGTATGTTCGAACATGAGTTGTTGTCTTGCAACATGAGCCAGAACAGAAAGTATGTGAGATTTTATGTTCGAACATGAACATCTGTATGTTCGAACATGGAGGCTGACGCGTGAGAGCGTCCTATTTCGAACAGAACTCAATTTTCTACTTTGCCAGCGTTTGGAACGTGTAGGGAGTATATAAGATATCTTTTGAAGAGATTTTGACATAGAGAGAACACGCCGTTGACAGTTTTTCACAGAGAATTCACCGGAGCTAACAAGATTGGATAATCGACTCAAGAAGTTGAAGATTCAAAATTCCGTCTTTAGAGTTTTCTTCTTTAATCTTTCTTGATGGCATACTCTAATTTTATTTTGTTTTTAATTCAATTCGTTATGAACTAATTTAGTTTTCTAGGATTATGGATGAACATTTTGTTTAATTTGAACTTCGTTGTTTCTTGACTTTTGAATAGTATGAATTTCAGTTGTTTCTTATATTGTGTGCTTATTCGATTTAATTGCCTAATCACCAATTGAGTCGTATTTCTAACTCTTAGCAAAACTCACTAGAGATAAGATAGGAGAGATTAGACATATAAGAGCCTTTGTTCAATTATTTGCAAGAGTCGAATAACTTGATTGTGATTATGATAGGGAAATACTTGATCACCTTAGGTAGGTTGATTCGAACTTGAGCTTGAATCGTTCTTGTTTATTAATAACTTGCATAAGGATATGGAGTTGTAATAGCGAGAATAGCGGGACATGACTTCGGCAGAAGCTTGTAACGATATGTGATTCAAACCTAACAATTGATTAATATGATTTCATTAGGATAGAGCGACGAGTCAAATTGACAAAGTGGGGATTCTATAATTCTAGAGTTAGTTTTCATAAGAGTTACTTGGTTTCATAATTTGTGTTCTTAAATTAGTTAGTTAATTTCACTTTATTTAGTTAGTTAAATTAGATTAGTTCTTAATTCATTCACTTCGGTTGTCTGAATAAAATCGAGTTGCAATAGTTTAGTACTCAATGGTGAATTTATTTAGTTCCTTGTGGGATTGGCACTCTGTTGGAATTCGTTAACCCCAACGCAACGGAAATTAAATTTTTAGGGGATTATAAAAATAATTTTGTCGGGATTCCAATTAAGACTAGCCTTCGATTCTAGATTTACGATTTAAACAAGAGAAGTAAGATTCAAATACCTCTCTCGCTTCTAGTTGATGGCGATGATAAGAAGGTTTTCCAAAACCTATCCGGTCTACTTCTATCCGATCTTCTTCCAAGAACTCCACGCGAAATTCCTCCAAGGTAATCCACGACCCGTAATTGAACAATTATTCAATTAGCACACTAGAACACTAATTGGATATTGATTATCTAATAGTATTCTCAATACAGTATTGAGAGAAGAGAGAAAAGAGAGACTTGGAGAGAAAGCAGAAAAGAAGAAAAGAACGATGTTCTGATTTGTTCTCACAAATCTGCTTAAGTACTTAACCCTAGGTCAAAAACACTATAGGCCAGTTATGGGCTTTAATTCAATTACTACTAATTAAATTAAAAACCCAACATTCATTTTAATCAGAACCCAATTAAATCAATTAGTCACACAATGATTAAACAATGATTAATTAGATTAAAAACCCAACATTCATTTTAATTAGTGGTACTAATTCAATTAAAAACCCAATTTCATTCAATGATTTAATTGAACCATTTTAATTAATCATTGTTTAATTAAAACTCTTTTTAATTAATCAGTTCCTACAGATCATCGATGTCTAGTGACAAGCTCATGACCACCCATCCAACAGGTGAAGATTATGCTTTGATGTTAGGAATAGTGCCCTAGAAAGCCGATTCGTCGTAATCCTCTTTGGGACTTTCCTTGTATCACGGGCAATCTTTGAATAATAGACGTATGATTATAATCAGGGCAAACACTTCTTTATGTACAATTACGTGTTCTGTGTGTGTCCTATTAAGTGCGGATGTATCAGAACTTCCATAATCCATCAAGCTTTTAGGACTTAGTCATTCAGGGTAATGACTTATGAAACAAGCCCTAACCTAAGTTGGATTAGAAACTACTTCAAGATGATGAGCCCAACGAACAGTGGGATTGTTAACTAGGCTCACTTGAGACTTGCTTGTGGGATTGCGTTCTTAAGAAGGAATCATCCTGTTTCATGGGGTGTAAAGTGCATAGTCGATGCGTATGCAATATACAAGGGTGCTCGCTACTTAGAATGAGTACACTGAGGTGTCCCGCGTGAGAAAATTTCTAAATTGGAATGGAAGTAACTACATCAAGACGTAGAGACTTCTAGATTAGGAAATATCTCACAAGTTAATATCGTGATTCATTAATCCTTAGACTTGAGGTTCCATTGATGTCTTGTGTGAGCTTACTAGGTAATCTTAGTGTAGCACCCGAAGCGCAAAGATGCCACATCCCCGCACTATACCTCAATCCACATATGAGATGGACGACCCTTACATGAACTAAACTATAGCGAACGGGAGACAATAAAATAAAATGACAACTAGCTAGGCGGGACTAACCCCAAACCAATTAATCAACTCATAATAATTTAAGCGGAAGCATAAGTAATACTAATAATCATACGACATGTATCATAAAATACACAATATTCTTTACATGCTTTTCAATACAATGTACCAAATTAACAACACTAGTCTAAACATTTCATAAATTTCCCGACACATGCTAACAAAGAAAATGAACCGAGCAAGACCTGAATGAAATGACTGGACACGACCCTAATCCTGCCTAGCATGCACCTGCAAGTGCCTGAAAGTTATATTAGCACAATTAACATGCAAGTTATATCCTCGGGTGAAGTTTTAGAAAAGAAATGATATATGATCAATAATAAAGTAAACATCGCCCGAGAATACAACTATCAGGTTTAACATTTCATTTAATCAATTTCATTCAATACGTGGCCCGGCGAGTGAGGGCAATTCTCCAACCTTACACCAATAGTGAACAATACATGCTTGCTTTATTAGTTAACATGTGATCATGCAATTCAATTACAGTGTAGTAGTTCGGTAGTGTATTCAATCAATACAATCAATGAGTGCAATCAATACAATAACTCGAGGACAGCCCGTGGTGCCGGACCCCGTCCCCAGTCTCCTTCTCCCTCAAATGATGGGAAGGTAGCGAGCCTTCACCATCCACGACATGGTGTACGTCAGGAACATGACTCCCACGCACAGGACTCCTTCCTCCACCAAACCTCCTGGTGGATTCAGGGGTGATCCCACATGATGACGGGAGTGCAGAGTTACCCGTCAGCCCTATGCTTTCCCGGCTGGCTCATACACTAACCCTCGGGCCCAAAGTGAACATGATTACTCGCCAAACATGCTTGATTCGGTACAATACATGACTTGCTTTCTTGAACATGGCTTGCTTGCAATTTAATTAAGAGTCTTGGAGAAAACTATAGATATAAATACCTTTTGGCCGAAATCTCACGTAAGGGTTGTATAGGTTCTATGTAACTAGAAATTAAACCTCACCTGCCAGGAGACACGACGACTCAAGGATGCATGAACGTGCTCATCGATCAATAATCTCCGCCCTGGAGAAGAACTGGATAAGAAACGGGACATTGTGTACATGTGAGACAATAACTCAATAATGATACCAAATAGGACACACGGCGTGATCAAGTAACAAGATGACGAGCAATGATCAATGTAGCATATAAATGTCATATTATAACATGTAATTGATCATATAATAACATGTTGGTATCAATTAAGGGTAAAGAAAAGGATTTGGAAAATCCAATTTTATGCAGAAAGTTTTGTTCTGTCGGCGAGGTGGGAACGACCGTTCCGGGTTGTAGTGTAAAATGGGAAGGGTCGTTCCCATGCCTCTTCCGAAACGCGCCCACACTTTTAAAATTAAATGGCGACTTTGCTGGGAACGGCCCTTCCGGCTCGAAGGCCAAAATGGGAACGACCGTTCCCATGCGCGCACCGGCTTTGGTACAGGAGTGGGAACGACCGTTCCCCATAATGAACTGGGGACGAGAAGGGCCGTTCCCGCTCCTCTGTAATTGCAGAAACAGAGCAGAACATGGGAGGCTCTCGGGACAAAACAACAACAACAAAACTTCAAGTTTCAATCATATAATTGCAAGATTTCTGGAGATTAACATGTATACATGTTCAATATGCAATAAAGCTTCATATAAACACTTAATTTACACATAATCATCAAGAATCATCACTTCCAAATTCATGCATGAATTCATAATCTAAGTTCAAATCTTCCAAGAATTCATGCATCAAGTCATGGAAAATTCATGTAGCAAGCACTAAATCATCTACTTATTCCATGAAATCATAAACCCTAGCTTCTATATAATTATCAAAGAACATACCTATATCAACTTACATGCACTTGAAGGAAAAGAAATGGATGAAGGTGATGCTAATTGATGCTTGAGCTTGAATTTCTTAAATTTCTTGGAAAAACTTGATGGAAATTAATGGAATCTCTTCTCCTTTTCTTACTAGCTTGGTTCGGTGGAAAAGAGGAAGCAAATATGTGATGAAAGTTGGAATGAAAATGATATGGAAGAGGATGGAAGAAATGGTACGTGAATCACCATTTTGAATTTGGTGAAATATCCCAAATTGCAATTTAGTCCCTCAATTATGTAATTTATGCAATCAAGTTTCATTTCTAAAGAATTTGACCACTTTAGTCCAAGAAATAAATATGCAATTTGATCCATGAATTTAAAAGAATGATCACTTAGGGACAATTTGGCAATTAATTCACGTAACAATCGAATCCAATTTATAAAATAACTCTCAAGTTGGCAAGTATTTCACATATATTTTCACATAAACATATTGAAATATAATTCATATAATTTTCATGAAAGGTAAGAAATTAATAAACAAAAGAACTAAAATAAATCCTAACTCTCGGAATCCCACAAGTGTCATGCGTACCTGATTAACCAGAAATCGGGGCGTTACACTTAGGCATAGGTCTAAAAGGGTGTCGCTCGAGGCACCTAAAATAAGACTTATGCTGGGATTACAAAAGTGGCACATGGAGGCATGTGAGAATCAATAAAGGATCTACACTTGCTTGAAACAAGAAGATCTCTTATTGCATAAGTTGTTCATATGCCATCATGAAAATCCTTGGTCAAGGTGGTGGATCAAGACATCAAGAAAAGAGTTTCTTGGATTGAGATCAAATGGATATGATACTAACTTAGATTTAAGATTAATATTATTAGGGCTCTCATTATTCTCATGCCTTAGGTCTTAATCGAGAAATGAGATGGTAGGAGGATCGTATCTCATAGATGTCATTGATTGGAAGGTTCTTTTGAATTAATTCGTTATTCGGGTAGGGGTCACACACCTATGCTAGACTATGGTCGTGTGATTTGTGGACTAATTAATTAATAAGGGTATTAATTATATAGGGTCACTGCTAACTGAATAATGAACCTAGAGGGTCACACACAAATGCCAGGATGAGAGGATATTGCTAGAAAGGTCAAAAGAATTGATCGAAACGAGACCACACGTGTATGGTACACGTGTGGCATGTGAGAGATCTCGTGGTCCATCTAATTGAATGGACCATGTATTGATTAATTTGAGAATTAATTATAAAGCCTAAATATAATTAATTAGGAGAATTAATTATAAAGCCCAAGTACAATTAATTGGAGAATTAATTGTAAGTCCAAATATAATTAATTAGAGAATTAAATATAAAGGTCCACTAGATCTAATTAGAGAATTAATTCTAAAGCCCAATCCGGAATAAAAAGCCCAATGAATAATTAATTATAAATTAATTATTAATTTGAATATTAGTTTATTTATTTATGACGTAAATAAATAAAAGATAATATCCTAATTTATTTATTTATGAAATAAATAAATAATGGATAATATCTTAGATTATTTATTCAAGTAATAAGAAAAATAAAAGATAATATCCTAAAGTTGTTAGGATAAGATATTAATTAGCTTATCTATTTATGAAATAAATAAAAGATAATATCTAGTTTGTTTGTTTAAATAAAAGGATAAGTCACAATCTATTTATTTATGAAATAAATAAATTTGAGATAATATCTTGAAATAATTAGATAGTGATATTAATTAATAATAGGATTATTAATTGATTATATCTTAATTACGTTAAACAAGAAACCAGATTTCTCGAACTGATAAGAATTCTTTTCTCATTAGTTTCTAATTATTCTGGATAATAAGAAAATAAAAGAAAACCTAACTCTATCATATAAAAGGGTTAGAGTATTTCTTTTGAGGCTTATGCGTGAGTTTTTCCCTCTCTCGATTCTGCAAAAGGGGAAAAACTATCTCTCTCTCTCTCTCTCTCTTTCTCGTTTGAGTTTCTTCAATACACTATTTATAGTACTAGCATACGCACTTGATTGATTTCATTCTAGGTTGGTGTGGATACATTATAGAGGAATTCTACTTTGGATTCTTGAAGAAAAGAAAGAACAATTTGAGGGGCGAGGAATCATTAACGCTTGAAGAACGATTAAGTGCGGCTCAAATCGTTTCAAGAAAGATTATTTAAAAGTTAGGTTTTTGAAACCCCTTCTTTACGGAATAAAAATTGCAAACCACCGGTCATCTTGTTGGAAAAAATTTTAATTTTTCGCTGCGTTTTGAACTCGTTTTCTAACAAGTGGTATCAGAGCCACGCTTGCAACGTTTATTCTGAAACGTTTTATTGATTTTATGTGACCTAAGTGCCATCTTATTCCATTTCATTTGTATCACTTGCATTCATATGCAATTGCCGAGCGTCTATTTGGTTCATCTTGAGTCTAAGAGTGTCTTTTGTTAGTTGTTTTGTTCAGAGGATCATCCCGTGGGTGATGAGGTGGTTCCCTAGGCATCCTTTGGTCTCCGTTTTGTCCTCCACTACGTTCGAAGGTGAGGTTTCATTCTTTTAGTTAGTATGATCTACAACCCTATGTGTTTTGAAGCCCGCACGCGAATTATGTATAATATATGATAGATATGTGTTTGATATGTACTTGAGGGCTTGTCCCATTTGTTATAAGATCTTGAAAATGCTTTTATACTTATGTAAGCTATATTTTCGTTGATTTGAAAAGTTTTGATATGTGTGAGTGTGTAGCGAGATGTGGCTTTGAAAGATAAGCTTTGTGGGAATATGAATATGAATTTGAATTTGATTTGGGCCCCGGAGAGTGGTACGGTATCTCGGGACTGCCGTGGGGTCGTCGAGCTCTCCCATCAACACTTTCCTTTGCGAGTTTTCACCTAACCTCAGGAGGTTGAGGAAGGGTGGTTCTCTTGAGCCGGTGGTAACCCCACCGAAGGTGCAAGGAAGTAATTAAACCTTGAGTCGTGTGACTTTAACCGATAGTTAGGGCCGTCAACCCTTCTATCACCCGGAGTAAGGATGGTTTATGAATTTGTTTTCGATATGAATATGACTTTGAATATGAGAAGTTGGAAGGAGAACTCGTACTCGCCGAGTTAGTGTGACTTTGTATGAATCTATAAAATGGGAATGGACTCATAACTACTTAAAATTGGTTGTTTTGGCCTTCAGCCCTTAACTTCTTTTAAGTATATATAGCTATTATCACGGGAAACGTTTTAGTTTGCAAAAACCATCCCCGGTTCATGGATTTTTATCACTTTGATACTTGCTTTGCTTTCTACGTATATATGGGTGCGTGTGTTAGCCCCTCACCAGTCTTTAGGACTGACCCTCATTGTTATTTCTCTTTTTCCCCTTTCTTTTGAGTTGCAGGTACAATCAGAGGGTTGAGCTAGGCGGCAAGTCTGTCTTAGTGTCGTACTTGTGGTGTAGCTCGAGTCTACATGCATCGTAGTTGGGTTTAATTATGTATTTTGAGCTTTTGGACATTTGTATTATGACGCGATTACTCTTGTTAGCTTTTGATACTTAGCTACTTTTGGTTCGGGGTTGGGCATTTGGTTATGTATATGAATCGTATATGTGGTTATGGACTTGTTATGATATTTGATAGCATGCTTTGTTATGAACTTAATCGCTTCCGCTATTGTTTGATTTATTGCGCACTTTGATTGAAGGTCTAGACCGCTTAGTGTAGGAGAGTGTTTTTTTTTTGTTTGTCTCCTGTTCGCTATTGTTTGGCACGTGTGTGGATTCTCCATTTCGTTACACGTGTCGGGCTCTAGTGCGGGGGATATGGTGCCCATCGTTCGGGGTGCTACACAACCCTCTTGACAGAAGGTCGACCTCCAGATACTTCATGTTCGTGGGAGGGAATTTAGTCACATGGAGAAGTAAAATAGCAAAAGGTTGTGGCGCTCTTGAGTGCCGGGGCAAAATTTAAAGGGATTGCTAAGGGATTGTCAGAAGTGTTGTGGTTGAGAAAATTGATGACTGAGCTGGGTTTCCCTCCGGTAGAAGCTTGTCCCCTAAATGTGACAATGAAGTAGCTGTTCACATATTCGAGAATCTGGTGCAGCATGACAAAACGAAGCAGTGCAGATTGACCGACATTTCATCAAAGAAAAGCCAGAAGGTGGGACTGTTTCACTCCCATTCGTGCTACCAGAGGACCAACTAGCAGATATTCTTACAAAGGCTATTACGAGAAGGGTGTTCTATGATACCTTACACAACTTTGGCATAGGACATCTCCCGACCTAACTTGAGGGGGAGTGTTGACTTTATATTTTAGGAAGGATATTATACCTTGTATTACAGGATCTTAATTCCTAAGATTTAGCACGAAATTCTCTCTTTATATCTTCCTTGTTAGAGTTGTAATAATTCATTTAGAAATAATGAAACAATATCTTTCTTCGACTCACATCTTTACACTTCAACAATAAGGACTTGGTGGACCAACAACAACAACAAAGGGAGTTCGTCCATGACCCAAGGGAAAAATTTACATTTTTTAGCTCATAATTAAGCAAATCACTAAACCATAAGCCAAAAATGGACCCTACACCTCAGTACAAAATGACATTTTTTACGTTTTACTTATATATAAGCGACTTATATTTGGTAATTTTGGTTTTATATTTTGGGAAGAGAATGTAATTTAAGCCTTGGAATTGGATAAGGTAACAAAGGGGAACATATTAGTGTGCAGTGTGCACTGTATAATCCATCCATAAAAGTTGAACTCCTGCTACTTTCTGCCAACATTACTCATCAAAAATGGCTGCCACAAACGTAAAGCAAACTCTAGGAGACCTAAACAAGGAATCTTTCGTGACTCTTTTGTCGAAGCTGATCGGCGAGTCAAAGCATGTCCAGAACAACCCGCCGGATCTGATACCGGAGGAGGACAGGATCGTCAGGCACGTACTGGACGTCCTCCGCCCATTCAGCACCGCCACTGGGGGTGGCCCATTGGTTATTAACCATGTCACCTACAAGCCAAACAGGGGAAACCTCATTGTCGAGTACCCTGGAACACAGCCCGGCAAAATCTTGTCGTTCGTCGGCATGCACATGGATGTCGTTACAGCTAATCCGTCTGATTGGGTAATGCTTCGGATAAATTTTGACTGACTGGTGAATTGTTTGATTGGATTTGTTTCTCTATGATAATCTCGTGTTTATGCGTGTCCTTTGTAGCTTTGCATCTTTCTCTGTAGTACTATTATGATTTGGAACTCCTTTTCAGTTCTGCAATCAATCAGAAGTGGGCAAGAGTATGTTTGAGATTTCCGTCTCGTGTGCTTTCTAGTCCGAAGTTTAGGGTTTCTTTAGGAGAATATAGTTCATGGACCTGTGGACCCTGTCTGTGATGTGATAACATAAATTTTTGGAAAACTGAAGTTCCTTGTTTGGACTTATTTTTTCTACCATCACGTATAGATTTCTTTTGTATTTAACTTCTCTATATTTTTTATTATTTTTTGTTATCTAAAGTTTGGCCCTGATTGGAGAAATAGGGCAATTTTAGGTAGTCTTAAATGGCAGTTGTTTGGTATCTCTGAGAATTTAAACTGAAAGGTTGTTGTAATTGTGTGAACCAGTTGTCATAGTAAATAGATAAAGCGGAATAAGTCATAAACAATGTATTTTGGTATATCATGCATATGGTTTCCAGTTATAACCTTTGTTTATCTTTGGAAAATTATTATTGCAGGATTTTGATCCATTTTCTATGAGCATTGATGGAGACAAACTTAGAGGGCGTGGAACGACCGACTGCTTAGGGCACGTTGCTCTTGTAGCTGAATTAATGAGGAGACTGGGTGAGACAAAGCCTCAGTTAAAGTTTACAGTGGTTGCTGTCTTTATTGCCAGTGAGGAGAATTCATCTATTCCTGGTGTTGGGGTTGATGCATTAGTGAAAGATGGATTGCTTAACAACTTAAAACAAGGACCTTTGTATGTGTATTTTATACTTGTTTAACCCATTTATCTTGGGAACTGAGTTAATTTAGAAGTAGTTTGAAAAAGTTAGATATGATTAGTGGTCCTTTGTTTGTTCTTGTAGGTTTTGGATTGATACAGCAGATAAACAGCCTTGCATTGGTACTGGTGGTATGATACCATGGAAGCTTCAGGTTTATGGAAAGCTTTTTCACAGTGGGTTATGCCACAAGGTACTTTACTTCCCCTTTGTACACTAATGTCATTATTGAAGGCAAAGAAGAACTGAGCATGGGCCTTCTTAGTGATTGATGTACTTTCTGGTGTAACTTCAAGTGTTTCTTTGAATATGCTGAGTTCAATACCAAAATGTAGCAATTTTTTGAAATTTGTTGCTTTATATGATTTTGATTCTAAACATCCCATCTCAATTGCCTGCCATAAAAATGCATCTCCCGTTTTGCAATCTGCATTTTCTTTTGTCTTTCTTAAACATTAGTGGATTCACTCACAAAGATGGAGACATTATTTGATAATCTATTCTTACTTCAAATCAATACATCGTACTAAGTTTTTAATGGATTTTTAGTTTGCTTTCTTAGCTAATATTTCTATGGAATATCTGCAGGCGATCAATCCCTTGGAGTTAGCTATGGAAGCTCTTAAAGAGATCCAGTTACGGTTTTACACAGACTTTCCACCCCATCCAAATGAAAAAGTGTATGGATTTGCAACACCATCAACGATGAAACCAACTCAGTGGAGTTGTAAGTTGAACATGCAAAGTGTTGGTATCTGCTCATGATTGTTTCTTTACCCACTGGTTGTCTTACCTATACTATCATTATTATTGACAGATCCAGGAGGTGGCATCAACCAAATTCCAGCTGAGTGTACCATTTGTGGAGATGTTAGGTTATGTGTCATTTAGGGCATACTATATAAATTATGTGCAGGGACAGAGCCAGACATTAAATTTGAAAGGGCAACATTAAACTGTTATAAATTATAATAGGCATGTCCCTTATTTTTGGGCGAAAATTTTAAATTTTAAGAAAGATATTTGTTTTTCTATATACAACTAGAGGAAGGGCAACTGACCCTTTTGCTCCCATTGGCTCCGTCCCTGTTTCCATGCATGTCATATGACTTCTAACGCTTTCTCTTATATCTATGCAGGTTAACTCCTTTTTATAGGTATGCAAAATCGTCTTCCTCTTTATTGAGTTAGTTTAATTGGGATTTGACTTGTTCATACTGTCGTCCTGAATGTATCATATAGTAGTTAGTCGGTTGATGATTAACTTTTTAAAAGGTTCTTTTAAGCCAAGAGTTTAATCAAATGTTTGACGAATACTATTTCCCAGTGTAACTGACGTAATGAAGAAGCTTCAAGAATATGTTGAAGAATTGAATGCTAACATAGAGAAGCTGGAGACTCGAGGACCTGTCTCGAAATATGTTTTACCAGATGAGAACCTTAGAGGAAGGTGTGGTTTTCTTCTTTTATCAATTGCATGAATTCTGAGGATGGTCACAGTATGATTTTCCATTTCCTACAATTATCTGTTCATATCCAACATTTTACTGTTTTTCATTAATGTGTTCAATTTTGAAATATAGGGTAATCTTTTCTTTTCTTTTCTTCTATAAAGCCTTGGATCAATTACATTGAGCTTCAATTTAACTGTGTAATTATACAAATTTCCCCTCTTAATTTCAAAGTTTCAAAGTACCCATTTTTGATCATCAAAATATAATAAACTTGAAAATTAATTAAAAAACTTGGTAAAATTCACCTTTACACCGCAATGACAATTTGATAAAGTTCACTAAAATTTTAATTACAACATTATTTAACTATCTCTAATATCAATCTACAGGATGGGGGTAAGTGAAAAGTGAAAGTTCCCTATAATCGAGTTATTTCTAATTTGAAGCGAAGGGAGGATATTTTACTGTACGCATTTGCAGGGGATGTCACTGTAATTATTGCTAATTTTTTATGTTTTTCGGTTTGTTTCTCATCTTTCTGTCTTTACTCAGAATAACTATTACTTTTGATGAAGCCACATCTGGCGTGGCTTGCAGTCTTGATTCTCGTGGCTACCATGCATTATGCAAAGCTACTGAAGAGGTGGTTGGCCATGTAAAACCTTATTCTATCACTGGTAGCTTGCCACTGATACGCGACCTACAGGTCTTACTCTTTTCTCACTTATAAACAATATCTTGCTTGCTTTTGCTAACGTTAAATATCACAATTTTCTTTTTGTACGTTTGTCTTGTGTAGGATGAGGGTTTTGATGTCCAAACCGCTGGCTACGGTATAGTTCACTTGCTACCTCATGTTTTCAGTATTTTGAGCTGTTATTGGATTTTGTGCTACCCCTACCAATTTAGAAATTAATTTCTTTTTTCCGTTAATATAAAAAGTGCCTTTAGGTACTATAATAAGATATTAGTGCTTGTTCTGATAGATCCAATAAGTTTTATAGATAATTAACCGTTATATTAGTTCTAATATATGATTTGGGTAGTTTTGCAACTGTATATATGGTGTGTTGAGTTCTTTGAAAACAAAAGCTTCAAACTATGCCCACTGTCCTGAATATTATAAAAATTGAGTCATGTCAATGCACTATATCCAAATTTGTGCATCCAAGTTCTAAAGGTTCTAACATAATTCGCCAAAGAATTTTCTATGATTATTCAGCTTTTTATTCTTTTCCTGCATATTCTCGTCCTTCCTTTCTATTTGTGCAATCTTATGACTTGGTTTTTATAGGATTATCACCAAAAAACATTTTTTTGGGCTAATAGGAGCATGGTATCCAGGGTTTTTGAGTTGATGAATCTTTAACACTTGATGCAAATAACATTTTATTTCCAATGCCATCACTTCAACCTTCTCTTCTATCCTATCCCTTGTTTCCTTTTATTCTCCTTTTCTGTTTGCATTCGTCCCTCAGTCTCCGTTACCTTTCCTCCCCCTCTTTCTTGTGCTGCACAATCTTTACTTCCAAGAAAGATACCAAGAAACTCACGGGTTTGGAATCTGACAGTGACTGTTGGATAGCTGAAGATTGCGGGTACCTGACTGACAGTTGGATATCCTAATTTTCAGATTGAATTCAGGTAGCAAAAAATTTTCACGACATATCAGGTTCCCTACCCGGCTCGACGCCCACCCCCTACACATTCCTAAAAAGAAGACTTGTTACCCAAAAAACTGTTAAGCCTAGCTCCAAAAAGGGTGTGTCTGGGAAGGTCTTATTTGTATATTATCTGAAAGCGTAGTTGCTGCCAATTAAAACCACTGGATTTTTTTTGTAAATTTAGAGAAATGCACCCTCCCTCTCTCTCCGTAACCGGTTACCATTCTTTGTTTGTGATCTGTATAAAATATCAGTGTTTGGAGTTTGTGAGCCACTAAATAGTCCCACATCAGTTTGACAGTGTGTGAAGAACTTATCATTTGGTGCATATATTCTGACAAAATACATAAGATCCAACAGTGTAAGATCTGCTATGAATTATATGAATGAATCAGACACCTGACCCAAGACATTCTAGAAGATTTTTGGGGACACATATCTATTATGGAAATACAAGAATGAAGGTTTTTGCTATTTATATGTTTATCTATCTATTTTTTTGGGATAAAACATGCAGGCTTAATGGCTACCTACCATGCCAAGAATGAGTACTGTCTTCTCTCCGACATGTGCCAAGGCTATGGGGTTTTCGTTAGCATCATATCTCAGTTGGAAAATTGAATCAGTACAATTTCTCATTATCTTGTAATAACAATTATCTATCATCATACGTTCTGCTTTTTTTTTTTTTTTTTTGGGTACAATACATCCTGCTGTTTGATAAATAATTAAATCCTGCTATGCACAGCATATAGATTGTACAAGTTTTATATTTGATTGTTGCAGCAAAATGAGGTTTCGTTGATTTATTATAATCAAAACTGAAAACCTTTTCGTTTCTTATGTACAAGGCAAGCAGAATGTACCCGCACACTGTATTTCTCACTAATTAAATACATCTATGCATTTCTATAACCTATTTAGCTATTATATATGTTTGATACACTTTATGTTGCTTGAGACCAACTTCTTACGGAGCCAGCAGCTGATCTCATAATCTTCGAGAAATTTTGCCCTCAATTTTAAGCTTGTGAACTCTTTGACGCAGTCTTCTCTGATGGTCGTGGATCTTCCAAAGGCCATGACCGAGAATAACACACGAGTATATGCCGTGCGTTATGATTGGCGCGAGAATGTTGTTCGTCTGTGCCATAGTAGAAAGAAACAAGTTTAGACAGTTATTCGATACATAAATGCATATTTTCCTTGGAAGATATTGGTGAGAAATGGAAAAACCACAGGACAATGCGTATCTGAAAAAGAAATAGCGATGATATAATCAAAATTTATTGATGCAGGTGTGAATGTAAATTGTTTGAAAGGGTTTTGTAGTATTTTTGAAACATCAAGGGAAGTTTGTGTAATTAATTAGACCAAAACATAGGGTATATCTGCGTAATTATCACTATAGGAAAAATAAAGAAAACTCGAAATGAAACTGAGAATTGTCTGCGTCAGGGCCCAAGTCTCACTTTTACGTGACGAAAAATAGTGTCCATTTGACCTATTTCCATATGTCCATAAGTTTTCTACTTTTTCAGTACTTCCACTAAAATATTGGAAAATCAGAATTACTTGCACTGACATTTCAAAACCCTTGTCCCTAATATAATTTAACTGAAGTATGTAATGAAGGTACTTATAACTTACCTGAATCCATTCAAATCCAAGATAAAGTGCCAAAGTTGCCTCTAGGAGAGGGGAGTATATCTTTTTCATTTGCCTCCTTTCGTACCACGCTGAAAAATTGTGACAGTTTGTGAGTAATCGAAGAAGTATTAACATACAAATGGGTACTATTGGAAGACATTTAACATGGTTAAAGTTCGTTTAGTTGAGAACTAATCAGCACATCCTAAACTAAGTAATGATGCATGCCTGCACCCCTTTAATGTACTAAGAGTAGAGAATAACTTGACATTCAGTATAAGCACAATAAAAAGGAAAAAAAGAGGAGGGTGTGTGTGGAGGGTGGGGAAATGAGAGAGAAGGATTCCGAGAACAAAAATTTACCTGCAAAGAGTTTCTTAAGATCTTCACGACCAGAGCGCGACTTCAGTACTGGTGCAACTACATAGGTAGGATCTGAAAAAGAAGAGTAGAAATTGGTGAATTTGTGATGATACATTAATATTTAAGGGTGATGAGCATCTGCCAAACTTGTATAAATGTACCTTTGGGAGAGGCAGCCATATAATAAAGTGAACCAGTGAGAGCAGCTGTGATAACAGCAGCAAATGCCTGTGCAAATGGGACAAATGGAGGCAGCACTCCAGTCTGGATCAAGAAAATAAAATTTTCAGTAATTTTTGGTCATTATTCATGTTATAGCATCAAAGAGAAGTTTTTTTTGCAATTTTACCAGTGAAGCCATTCCTCGAGCATCAGTAACTAAATCACTGCTCTTGAGAAATATTTCTGCCAATGCTCCCTGAGAAGAGACAAATGTCAATAAAATCAGAGGAAAAAAAACAAGAATCTACATAACATATGGGTAGTGTAGGAACCAAATGCAAATTTTAGAATAATTAAGCAGTAACGGTGTCAAGATTTAGGGGGTGGCGCTCCCTCTCTCTGCTACTGCATCCATGGCTATGTATAGAAAAGACAGTTTGGTTACCTGAATAGCAGCACGGTAAAAGAGCTCCTCACCAACAGAGCTTGCTGCAACAATGAGCATAAACTGCAGGAATGAAGATACATACATAAATAAAAGAAATAGACTTCATTGTGCATTTTAAACTGGAAAGAAGTAAGGCATTAATGAAAAGCTCTTCGGACAAATGTTTTACCTGCCACGGCGACATTCCATAAAAGAAGCTTCTTAGCTCCTCATCTTCGACATCCCTTATTGCACGTGCATAAGGAGATAGCTTCACAACTTCATCCTATATCACAAGAGTTTTACTTTCAAAAGATTAGATTAAAAGATAAAAAATGCTTTAAATGAACAAGAAAAGGGAAAGTGTTGAGAAAATGAATCGTGTTTTTTTTTTTTCCCTTTCTTTGTTCCTCTTACATCTAGTATAAAGAGAAGGGCCATAATAGGAGGAGCTGCATATCCCAATCCTTCAACAATGGCGTCTAATGTTAGATCAAATCCTCCATTGCAATCGATACCAGAAATCGAGCATATAAACCTTCCAGCCAAAGCCATTGCGCCATAAATTCCTGAAGTTTAAATCAAAAGTGAGATGTTGCAAAAAGAATTGTTACGAAATATATTCTTAATATTAAAACCTGTCCATGTAAATGTAGGACAGATTAGTACAAGAACAAACTAGTAAAGAATTAAATTGATTACGCTCAACAATAAAAACCCATCTCAAAATTGGGTTATTGTGAACGGGGTATAAGCCCCATTTTTCATACGGTTTCACAAAGATGAGAAGTAAATCATAAAGCAAATGGAAATTCTCGGAAGTGTGACCAAAATACAATAGTTAATTGACAGAACATAATATACATATTACATTTGACATAAATCCTCTTTTAAAGGTTGAAAATCTTTGTCTTATCAATTCTTGAAACACTTGGGATATTAAAAGCTCACTTTCAAGGATTGAAAGACGGACCATAGATATTAAAATCTAGTTTAATTCAGTTTTGATTAGTTTAGTTTTTTTTCTCTTACCATACACTTTCTCTCCGTCACTCACACACACACAACCAAGGAGGGAGGACGGAAACGTCTCTAACCGCGTCCACCCCCCTCAACTTCTGCACACTACAGAAAATTTATTGAGTTCTTTTATCCTTTATTATCTTTTTTTTTAAAGCTTTTATCCTTTATTTTCACGTATACTGAAGTTGAGCTAAAATGCTATATGCAACATATTTAGTTAGTGGCATAATTAAGATCACATTAAATTTCTAAAATACCTAGACCGACTAACAAACTAGCCATCACAAAAACAATTATCTCCAATCCAAACTCCCTAAATTTAGCTGCATTAGCATGCCCATTCAAACAAAGAATAGAGTTTGAGCATCTTTTTTCAGCTGGGAATCATGAATATTCCGCTACTAAAGCATAGCGAAAAAATGAGCTTTGATTCTCATTTGGAAAGTAGGTGTAAGAGATCCTATTAGTTTCTCCTTGAAAGCCCTTTCTCTGAAAAATTGCTTTGCCTTTTCTGGCACAAATGAGAAATAACTAAGATTTATTCACTTCCAGTGAGATTCTTTACTTCGAGAACCCCGCCTCCTCATGCCAATCAATTCTACCTCATTTATTTTCTCCATTCAATTTCCCACATTCTTTTACAACCCAAGACCCTAAAACTAAAACCCAAGTAAAAAATCTTGTTTATGGCCTAAGATACGAGGTTTAACTTTCAAACAACATTTGGGATATCCAAGAAAGATCCTGAGTCTAGAGCTAACTCTTTCAGCAACCCCTAAAGATAATTACGGAAAGTAGACAGATTAATTCAAAGTAGGTCCAAAAATAAATACACACAAAAGAAAGCAATCAATCAAGAAAGAGGAGCGGTAAGTAAGACCAACCAATTCCATAACCGAGTCTAACAATAGCACCAATTTTGTCCCAGACAGGAAAATCAGCAGAGTCATTAAAGCTTTGATTGAATGTGGTCACCTCCATAGCTGAAGCCCTGTACTCTCTCTCTCCGCCCTCCACCGCTTCACCACCATTCCCCTCCGCCCTCACCACCCAACACTCTCTCGTCTTTCTCTTCTTCATCACATTCACATCCATGGACGTAACAAAATGACTGCTTAAACCTCCGGGGCGACTCCAAAACGACGCCGTCGTGGTTGGCTTCGGAAACAAAGAGAGCAACGAAAGCTCCATCTTGTTCGAACCCTTTTGACTATGAAAATCAGTGGGGAAATAGCCGTGATAACTCAGTGCCGTGAAGGTTGAGGCTGAGCTTGAGCATGGCTGTGGTTGTGAAAAGATTTTTGGGGTGGAGAGATGAGGTCCGTTGGTTTTATCTTATAGACTATAGTTACACCCATTGTTTTTGTATCTTTGTGTGGCGCCACATCGAAGTCAACATGCATTTAATTATCATAAGGTGACGAGTTGTGGTGGTGAGGGGGAATATCTGGGCGACCAATCAGGTTGTGCTCCACCTAGATAATGCTTGTCAGATTAGACACGTCAATATAGGAAGTTAGTATTGGAGCTTGTCGTAATGCTTTACTAACTTCTTTTACACTGTTACAACTCCGATGCATTTCGCAATGAATGAAGATGAACTTCAAATTATAATTCCGACATTGTGTATTCAACTAAATTTAGTGAAATCGATGTGAGCTATTTTTTATATAAGTTAAGGTGCTATGAAGATCAATTTATTGTAATACATAGAGGGCTGTACAAAAACATAATATCAAGTTGAAAACCGCTCGGACCGAATTGAAGGGGCAAATTTGAACCGGGCCGAATAATAATAATAAGTCAGAAAAATTTTCAGTTCGTTTGGGTGAATGGTAAAAAAATCCAATATATTTTAGTTGTTAGGACACTACATTCCCCGTTAGATCAACCCTCGTACAAAATGAGATATCCACACGCTAGCAAAATCCAGGACAAATGTGAGACAATTAAAAAACTCTTAACCTAGTTAGACAGTATTTAGATGCAATGTTGTTAGAGTAAACACTCAATGTGTGAAAGAAATAAACATAATTGTCGTGCTGTGGTCACAGACCGACCAAATTTAAACCATCCAATCACACCTACATCATAATTGAAGCTACGAGTATAACATAGGCCGCGGGAAGGCAAATTTTAAACAACATGCATTCAACTAAAGCCAACATATATATATATATATATTATATGTATTATATGTTATTATATATTATTATATATTTATTATATATTTTAAATATTATTTGATTTAATTCAATTCTTGAAATTAATTGATTTCCATTTCGCGTATTTAAATTACCGACTATTGATTGAACGTTTTATTTATTTTATTCCTAAATGTGAATATGAATATTATGTATTATGGTTCTTAAATGAATTCTTGGATTAATTGATATGTATTATGAATGTTATGAATTTATGAATTTATGAAATTGAATGAAATATATGAACGAATGATTTGATTATATGTTTTAAATTTCTTAATAGTGCACATGAACATTTTATTGATATAACATGATCATTTATGCATTCATGTCATATTTACTTCATTGCCGAGCGTCATATGTGGTCATTGAGTCTCATACCTTTTCTTTTGTACAGATTCGGGGTTTGGTCGGAGACGAGGGCGAGCATTGAGACGCTTGTGCCTTTCTTTTGCTTTGGTAAAGGTGGATTTTTCTTCTACTAGTTAAAGTGACCGATATATCCCTCATGTGAAAGGTTTTAAGCCAAAATAGTATATTTATATATATCGAGTCATTTTGGGTGAATGATTTCAAACGTATGACCCTTGTATTTATGAAACCCTACCTTATGTTTTGGCGAGACATGTTTATGATTGCACAGGCCCCGGGACTTAGTATATGTGGCTAACCGAGGAAGCAAGGGCTGACGGGGATCCCATATACTAGTTCCAACCAACTACGGCGAAACGGACTTCGTCAAGGAGTTTTTGACGAGGAAACGCTAACCGGGCTTTGAGGACTCATGAACCTCATAGCCACATTGATATGATTAGGTGGTCGAGCCTTGCAAACTCGTCCACCACCCGGAGGAAGAAGGTGTATATGAATGATTATGATCATGTTATATATGAGCACAAAAGATTTATGTATGATAATGAATGATTGAATAATTGATTATGATTACACGAGGAGTAGGTTGGAGATTGTGCACGCCCACTCGCCGGGCCTTAAACCCTTATGAACAATTATGAATGAATATGAACGTCGTAATCCCGTTGATGTTTTCTTTTGTTTTAACCACTTGGGAAATTCTTATCAAACTTCACACGGGATTAGGGCTTGCATGTATGTGTTTAATTTATGCGATATTATATATTATGCCCCATTTTATACCCACCAGTCTCTTTTAGACTGAACCCGGTTGTTTTCAGTTGTTTTGTGCAGGTATAGGAGTGCTAGGCGGGAATACAAGTCGTCTAGGTCTTGCATTTATGTTTAGCACTTCTTTTCAGTCTCATTTGTTCATACTCTCATTACTACTTTTGTATATGATCATAGTATAGCTTGGAGCGTCATGTTTTGTAGGCCGTGAGTGCAGTTGAATATTTGAATGCTCTTGTATATCTATTTTTGGAGCTTGGTGGCTCACTGTATATGCTATGTCGTTATTGCTTCCGCGTTTTACTTTAACTCTGATTTTATATTATCTTGAGTTGATTGGTTTAAGGGTTAGTCCCGCATAGCATAGCGTGTGTGTTGTGTCCCCGTTCGCCGTGGATTTGGCACGTGTATGGACTTCCATTTCATATACGGGTCGGGTCTCAGTGCGGGGGATGTGGTACCTTACGCTCGGGTGCTACATCCTAAGTTAGGCGGTCTAAACCCTCAATCAAAGCGCGCAAAACGTCAACATACAAGAGCGGAAGCATTAATGAAACAAACATAGGCATAGTGTGAAGTTATACAAAACTAGAACAGATTAAATACAAACTTGCCTCCACGGCCAAACCTTACAAATACATAATCCAAATTACAAAGGATCAAAATATACAATGCAGAACATGCTCTTAGACAGAATGCAGACTCGATCAAAACTACCAAGGACTCAAAAGACAGCAAACCGCCTAGCTCGACCGGAACCTGCAAACTAAAACATAAAGAGGGAGAGGTCAGTCACACTGACTGAGTGAAGGGCTACACACGCACGCGTATATACGTATACGGAGCATAACACATATCACAGAGGGGAGTTCATGAACAGGGGCATGGTTTTTGCATTCTAAAACATTTTCATAAGTGATACGATATATAAGGAGTAAAAGAGTTAGGCCTAAGGCCAAAACAACCAAATTTTACGTAATTAAGAAACCACTTCCGTTTCACGAACTATTACATAACCAACTAACATAACGAAAATGCACACACAACTCAAACTTCAAAGCAAACGGGGAAATGTGCACAGGGATATTATCCATTTCGGATCTCCCTTACCCACATCTCGATGATCATGCACAGGAGTAATACTCGTCGTCCCGAGTCTCCCTTACCCATAATCACCGAGCCCCAGGCATATACAAAGTCGGACTCTTACCAGAATCCGAGGCAAAACAAGGTCCAACACCAAGTGCATATTATACCGGAGGCATATCATACAGAGGCATATCATAGCATAATCATATCATATCCGAAGTTATAGCATAGGCATAAGCATAACATATTCATAATCATAATCATATTCGAACATAACCATAATCATATCCTAAAGACTGGTGAGGGGGTTAACCCACACACACGTACATATACATAGAAACAGAGCATATTCAAAGTCATAATATTCATGAACCGAGGCGTGGTTTTTGCAATCTAAAACATTTTGGATCCCGTGGTACTACATATAGAAGAAAAGTTAGGCCGGAGGCCAAAATCCACTAATTTTAATTTTAATAATTAGAAATCCACTCCCGTTTCACGAATCAAATTCATAATCAAACTCAAACTAACTCGGCGAGTACGAGTTTTCAGACCAACCTCCTTCATAATAGATTCAAACTCAAACTCAAATTCAAACGAATTCAAAATCAAACGTACCTTCCTCTACATCGGGTGATAGAAGGGTCGTGCTCACCCTAACTATCCAAACTTTATGTGTGGAACGTGAGGTTCATGATGCTCACGCCCGAAGATTCCATCCCCCCACTAATCTCCTAGTGGTTCAGGGTTGATCCTTTCAAAATGGAGACTACGCTCAGGCCCATCCCGACGGCCCACTGCCATCCCGGGCTTCCTGACTCGTAGACTCCGGGGCCCAAATTCAAACTCAAACTCAGGGATTCATATTCAAAGTCTTATCTTTCAAAGTCAAACCTCGCTACATATTCAAATTCATATCACACATACCAACCCCTTTTTCAAAACAAATGAACAAAAACATATCTACGTATATATATGTAAAAGCGTTTTCAAAGGGGTTTCATAACAAATGGGCCAATTCCCACAAGATACATACCAAACACGTATCTAAGTATATATATATATATATATATATATATATATATACGTAAGTCACATGCGGGCTTAAAACACATTTAGGGTTGTAGGTCATATTAACTAAAAGAAAGAAACCTCACCTCGACGAACAAACCACGGAGCGGCTCCACACCAACGAGCTACTCCACTCGAACAATCTAAACACAAGAAATAATACTAAGACTCAAAATGAACCAAAGAAACGCTCGGCAAATGCAAAGGCAAAGAATCAAGAAATTGAAGCTAACCCTTACTATTCATGCATCTCTTCAAGCTTACATAAATTCTAATGCGAATCATGAATTTCATGGATGAAAAGAAGTATAAAAGAGTGATAAAAAACACACTTACCTTTGAGATATGATGAAGTACGGAAGAGTTTTGAGTTCAAAAATCACAAAGATGGCCAAGGTCTCTTCTTCTTCTTCCTTTCTTCTTCTTGGAGCTGAATTTTCTTCTTTCTTTGGGTGAAGGGTTTGAATGGCTAGGTTAAGGGAGAGAATAGGGATTAACTCAAGGTATAATAGTCAAGGTTTGAGGTTAATTGGGGTTAAGATGGGGCCCACAAGCTCAAGACTAGTCAAAAGGTGTCTCTTTGGCGCGAGGTGCTCGTTTCGGTAGAATTTCGGAGGTCCAAATAAAGTTAGAAAAATATGAGGTTAGGTTCCAAAGCTTCCAAATCTCGTTAAGAGTCCAATGCATCTTCTGGAATTTGAATCCGAATTCCCGACCTCAAGTTACGCTGCCCAGAACCTGAGGTGCGCTAAATACCCTTTAGCCTCCTTTAGGCCCCGTAAAATAAAAACAAGCCACAACTAAACCAAATAAATTCAAAATCACATAACGAGCATATACTCAAATTCATAACTCATGTAATTCACATATAACACAAATTCACAAGAAACGAAATTATATTCGGATACAAATAGAGCAGATTACAAGGCAAAAAGGCGTAAATGTTTAAAACATAAATTCATACTTAGCCAAATAATTTCAAATAGATTAAAATAATCATATAAACATTAAAGTATCACATAATTGAATAGATAAATAATTAAATTGCGCACGTATCACACCCGTAAAGGCGTACCTGGAAGTCCGGACGATCGGGATGTTACACACCGTCATCCCAAGCTTCCTCGAATAGCCACGTATACATAGTTCCAGGGCCCTCATTCAGTGCATTCATTCAATCTCGTCAAAACATTTGGTAGGGATTCATAAAAGAAAAGGGGTTTTACGTTAAAACATTGACTCTTTAAAAAGACTCGATATATACATATAATAAGTTGGCTTAAACTTTACACATTGGGTATGTCGGGTCAATTTTATCTAATAGAAGAGAAACCCACCTTTAAAGTAAAAGAACAGCACAAGAACCTCACTGACCGACCTCGTCTCCGCCCTGAACAAAATATGTGCAAAAGAAGTGGTGTGAGACTCAAAATGACTACAAACGATGCACGGTGATGCAATAAACATGATATGAGATGCATAAGAGATAAAACATGTTATGAAGATGTTCATGTGCATAATTAATGCCAATTAGACACGTAAACAACTAATTCATTCAATACACGAAGAAGTCGTGTTTATTCATGTCCATCTATTCATTTAATTCCAATATTTCTATCAAAACACATAATAATACATGTTAACAAAGCATAGAAATCAAATAAAGGGTGAGAGAAGTCATACAAAGCAAGAAACAAAGCAAACAAATCACGTAAGCAAAGCAAAGCCGCGAACTGCCGTTCTCTCCCCAAGCATAAAAGTCTGAACGACCGTTCAGATAGTCAGAGATGGCTACGGACCTGCGAACGGACGTTCCCACCTACAAGGCAGACTCCGAACGGCTATTCGGAGCTGGGGCTACCTTCTGTACATGTGCACGGCCGTTCGGGTTAAAACAAGGCGCGGGCGAACGACAGTTCAGACCCTGCATCAGTAGCTTTGGAGCTGAAAATGAACCTGTTCTCCCCAGTATTTCTCCCCAATCTTTTGCCACAATATACACAACACATTAAGGTATAAATAGTCTATAAAAAGGCGTGAAACCAAGGCACAAATCTTGTCCAAAAACACCCAAAACCGCAACACCAAGATCAAAGCTCAAACTCATCAAATTTTGTGTTTCAAAGCTCAAGTGCATTAATGGTGAAATCAATATCACTGAAATACCAACAAATATGAGATCATAGAATCATAAATGAAGCTCATGTGGTCCAAATTCAAGCATTAAATCAACAAGTAACACATTGGAAGGCATATGATTCTTCAAATGAACTCAAACCCTTACTATTCATACCCTAACTCATAACTCTATCAATTTAAGCTCAAAATTAGCAAATCATGGATGAAAAGAACAACAAGAAGATGTAGAACATAAATCTAGGCTTACCTTTTGAATTGGATGAAGATTGGTGAAGGTATGAGCTCAAAACCTTCAATTGGTGAATAGTGATGGGAATGGCTTTTGTTCTTGCTTCAAACCCTTTTTCCTAGCTCCCTTATGTTGGGTTTTGAAAATGGGGATTAAAATCTGATAGGGGATCAAGTTGGGAGGATATGGGTTCAAGTCTTGGGTTATTTGGAGCTAAAATGGGTAGGATATAGCCAAAACGGGGTACGATAGTGCTAACCGTTGCAAGCTGTTCGGTTCGGTCAAGTTTCAGAGGTTCAAACGGGTTTAGAAAAATACAAATCTTGTTCCACTGGATCCGAATAGTCTATATGAGTCCAACGGTGGTGACATAATTTGAATCTGAATTCTCGAGCTCAAGTTATGCCGCCCGGAACCCAAGGTACGCTAAATGCTCTTTAGCCCCGTTAAAACAATTAAGTCCAAAACCTCAACAAACGAACTTGAAAACATGCAACGAGCATAAAAACATGTTTATAACACAATTGTCTCATGCATAACAAGTTTTCAAAAAAATCAAAAATCAATTCGGATACACACGGTACGCATTCATAATCATATGGGTATAACGTTCAATATTCAATATAAAATTCCTTAACAAATATTTCATAAAATTCAAGAATATCGAATAACATAATAATAAACATATAATTGCATAATTTAAATAATTTAAATATGTAAATAATACACACATAACAGCGTACCTATGCGGCTGAAAAGTCGGGGCGTCACAATTGCAATGCAGCACGAAATGTAAAGCCAACAAGTAGTTAGAAATCAAACACAAAGTTTGGAAAAATCACATTGCAATGCGCACATAACCACATTGTCCTATGTCGTTTGGCTTAGACAGACACAACTCGACACCAAACTCTGGTTTTGAAACCTAGAGCTTTGATATCACTTTAAGATGTAGCACCCAGCAGGGTGGGTCACCACATCCCCCGTACCAAAACCCAATCCACATACGAGATGGAAAGCCCGTACATGAACCAAGCAGAGGCAAAGGGGGAAACAGACAAACTCACACCTAAGCTAGGCGGAACGTAGACCCTAACTTCAAAATTGAAACAACAAAGCAAGAACGGGAGCAAAAGAATGCAACCAAATTAAATCATACAACAACAGTTGACGGGTTCAACTAGCGTAGATACCTAATCCCAAAATTTAACATAAATCATAAAGCCATGGGTTCAAACTATCCCTAGAAGCTTGTCCAAAAAAGTTTCATAACATAACAAAATAAAACATACATACATTCAAACATACTTATACAATGAATCCAAATTCGTATGAAGTGCAACAGACTCGAACAAAAGCTAAAGACTTAACAAGACTGACCGACTCTAAGACCTTGACTCACGCCGCCTAGCACAACTCTAAAGCAACCTGCAAGCTAAAAACGTTGGGGAGGGAGAGAGTCAGCCACACCAACTGAGTGAGGTGCTACCCACACACACTACATATATATAATCAACACAGCACATTCAAATCATAATGTTCATGAACCCGGGGATAGTTTTTGCACACCAAAACATTTGCCAGCGATACGAACTTATAGGGGTTACTTAGCAAACAAAACAAAACAAAACATAATTTAACTAATTCAAATCATAGCATACGTTTCATATCATATCAATTCATAACTTATCTTATCATTTCAAAACATATTCATATTTATCTTATTACCGAATATATCCCCAATTCACAAACCTTAGCATAACGTACATACATATAACTTGGCGAGTACGAGTATCATAATCCATCCTCCTTCTCATATCATATCATATCATATCATATCAAAATAAATCATAAAATGTACATACATAACATAACTTATTCACTCCAATGATGGAAGGGTGTATACCCCCGAACCATCCATTACAGGTGAGGGGAGCGCAAGCACTCAAACCCTCAGGACTCCATCCCCCAACTAAACCTCCTGGTGGGTTTTGGGTTCATCCTACCTATGGAGCTATGGCCAGGCTATCCCGACGGCCCGCTGTCGTCCCGAGTGTCCCGACCCATAGACTCCAGGGCCCAACATTTACCATTATATTACGTATTCATTCTGAAGGTATCATTCATAACCCGCTACATACATATTGTATCATATCTTACAGAACATACCTTACCTTGCAAGAAGTATGCTTTACATACCTCTCCGTGTCAAATCTATAACATTTCCTTAGCTAGTAGCTCCCGGCTCATAAGAGGCACAAAGTTTGAAGCATAGTTTAGTGTTACAAAAATTTAACAAATCCAAATCAAATCATAACAAGCGTACGTAGGCTTGTACATAGTGTATCATACTTGTAAACTTATAACAAAGTCATAAAAATACATATCACGCACGCATTTACTTATACTTAGATCTTTAAACCACATGCATTAAAAACGAGCACATAAAGTAGGGTTATAACTATAATCCTAACCTCACCTTAAACCGATGAAGCCGTATATAAGACGATTGATCCACCCCGGAATCAACTCGGCTAACGAAACACCACCCCAGGTGCACCTGAACAAACCAAATCACCAATGCAAGACTTAGACTCAATAATGAACCACATAGATGACACGAGAAATGCTTAAGAATGCAAGAGTTCACATAATCAATAATACATATACAATTAAGGTATAATACCAATAAACATGCTCGTGTGCACAATTAATGCATATCACCACGTCTAGATACATGACAAAGTGCACATGTGCTTCGCGTAAACAATTCACAATACTTAAGCAACATAAATTGCATATAGGAACAAATACATACGCATAAACATGATATAACAAGTTAAGAACATGTTCGGAGGTGGAAAGGTACAAGAAAAGCGGAAGAAAAACACGAAAAGTGGTTCCGAGCGAAATTGAGCAAAAGTTGGAAAATTTTCGAAACGCACAAGTTATAGGAAAATGGGCATATCTTGAGTTTGAGAAATGGGAATTGAGTTTTGTTTCTTAGATATGAAACTAGACTAATAGCTTTCCAATGGTATATGGCTCGAAGGGTGATTCTGTGATGTCCCGACTTTTCGGCCGTACAGGTATGATGTCACGGGCATGCTATTTGCGTATTTAAATTATTTAATTATGCAATTATATGTTTAAAATGATAGTTATATGCTATATTGAAAATATATGAATTATCTGATAAGAGTATGTGGTTTCATTTTGAACCTTTTGGCCTTATGATTTTGAATTTGCTCCGTTTAATTCCGAATTTGATTCTGAACTTTGTGATTTTGTGATATGCATGAAATATATGAGTTATGAATGTGTTTATATGCTTGTTGCAAGTTTTTGAGTTCGTTTGTTGAGGTTTTGAAATATATGAGTGATGAAAGAGCTTTTAGCGCACCTTGGGTTCCAGGAAGCATAACTTGAGTTCGGGAAATCAGATTCTAATTCTGACACCACCATTGGATTTATCGATAATACGGAGCCAATGAAACAAAGCTCATAATTTTCTAAGTTCGTTTGGACCTCCGAAACTTCACCGATCCAAACCCCAGATGTCAGATTCGCCACCCCTAACCGTTTTGCCTGTGTCTCACTCGTTTTAACTCCAAATCACCCCATACTTGAACCCATTTGACCCTAACTCACCACTTTACCTTTTAATTCAGCCCTATTTCGAAATCACCCTAGAAACAAGCAGGAAAGGAAGCAAGGGCAAAGACAGGACAAGAAGCTTCATCTTTTGGCCATATTTGATCTCTTCACACCTTCATACTTCATCATCTTGTAAAGGTAAGAGTATTTTTGAATTCTCCTCTTATTTATGCTTCTTTTAATCCATAAACTTTGTGTCTTGAGCTTTGTTTGCATAGGATTTGAAGATATACGTGAATAGTAAGGGTTTACAGTTTGATTTGCAATTCTTGTGCTAGCATGTGTTTTGTTGAGTTTTAATGCATGATTCTTATTCCTTTAAGCTTCTTTGCTCCATTTCTTAACACATATTTCATGGTAGATGTGTAATAAATGAACCACCATTAATGAATTTGAATGAATGAATAGTTTATGGGTTTAAAACTTCAACTTATGAACTGCATACTTTTACCTTGCTACTGCGTTGGATTTAGATGCTGAAATGGTGAATGTTTGAGCTATTTTCCTTGTGTTTTTAGCATGATATTGAGTGTACATGTTTCCCTTCGTTTTGCCCCTATTTTTGCCTTGTTTTTTCCAAGGTTTCAGCTACAAATTTGAAGAAGACAGCAACCTCGAGCAGACCGAATGGGCGTTCGCCCGAAACTGAAGCAGAGACTGAACGACCGTTCATGTAGCAGCTGCAACTTCTGTGTATGGATGTACAGTTGTTCAAGATTGATAAAGGAAGGGAGTGAACGGTTGTTCAATCCCATGCCGCCCAGAATTTTGCATCTGTGACGTTGAACGTGCGTTCAAGCCTAAAGTCAATGGCCGTTCACTTGGGCTGAGTTGTTGTTCTACTTTTCTTGTTTGGCTTGGCTTTGTTTGACCTTTCTTGCCTTGTTTATGATTTATATACATTGTTAACTATATCATGTTATGCTCCTTTTTATGAATGTATGACGTGATTTCGGTGCATGTATACGAACTATGACCTTATGTGACCTAAGTGCCATCTTATTTCATTTCTTTTGCATCATTCGTATTCATATGTATTTGTCGAGTATCTAATTGGTTCATATTAAGTCTAAGAGTGTCTTTTGTTGTTTGTTTTGTTCAGAGGATCTTCACTTTAACGACGAGATTGCTCCCTAGGCGTCCGTTTGATTCATTTTTTACTCCCGCTACGTTTTGAAGGTGAGGTTTTGTTCTTTTAGTTAAAATGGCCTACAACCCAAAGTGTTTTGAAGCCCGTATGCAAATTGTGTATATTATATGATAGACAAGTGTATGATATGTACTTTGAGGGCTTGTCCCATTTCTTATAAGACTTTGAAAAGGTTTTTATACGTATGTAAGCTCTATTTTCGTTTGTTTTGAAAAACTTTGATATGGGTGATTGTGTAGCGCGCTTTGGCCTTGTAAGATAAGATTTGTGGAAAATATGAATATGAATTTGAATTTGATTTGGGCCCCGGATGGTGGTATGGTATCTCGGGACGGCCATGGGGTCACCGAGCTCTCCCACCAACACTTTCCTTTGGGAGTTTTCACCTAACCTTAGGAGGTTGAGGAAGGGTGATTCTCTTGAGTAGGCGGCGGAAGCAACCGTCGAAGGTGCAAAAAAGTAATTAAGCTTTGTCTCGTGTGACTTTGACCGATAGTTAGGGCTTGCAAACCTTCTATCATCCGGAGTAAGGATGGTTTATGAATTTGTCTTTAAATTTGAATATGACTTTGAATATGAGGAGTTTGGAAGGAGAACTCGTACTCGCCGAGTTAGTGTCACTTTGTATGAATCTATGAAACGGGAATGGACTTCTAATTACTTAAAATTGGTTGTTTTGGCCTTCGGCCCTTAACTTCTTTCAAGTATATATATTTACCTATTATCACGGGAAACGTTTTAGATTGCGGAAACCATCCCTGGTTCATGGATCTCTTTGAATTTGATAAGTGCTTTGCTCTATACATGTATGGGTACGTGTGTTGCCCCGTCAATAGTCATTAAGAATAACCCTCGTTATTGTTTCTCTTTTTTCCCCTTTTTTCTGAGTTGCAGGAACAGTCAGGAGGTTGAGCTAGGCGGCAAGTCATCTTAATGTCTTACTTATTGTTTAGCTCAAGTCTCATTTGCATCGTAATGGTTTATAGCTTTTGTATTTATGATCTACTTTGGAATATGTATATGAAGTTTGATATTCCGTTCTTTTGGACCGAAATGGGCATTATGAATATGTATACGGATTTAATATGGTGGTGTTGACTTAGATGTTGATGATATGATGATATGATCTTGCTAGCATGCTATACTATGATTTGAATTTTATCACTTCCACTATTGTTTGATTTTCTTGCACACTTTGATTGAGGGGCTAGACCGCCTAGCTTAGGTGTGAGTTTTGTTTGTCTCTTGCTCGCTATTGTTTGATGCGTGTGTGGAGTTTTCATTTTGTTAGACATGTCGAACTCTAGTACGGGGGATGTGGTGCCCATCGTTCAGGGTGCTACATCCTTAAGTGATATCAGAGCTCAAGGTTACAAAACCGGAGCTCTAGTGTCGTGTCAAGTCTGTCAAGGTCGTTTAGCTTAGGATTATGTGATTGTTTGCATTCACTTTCACTTTTATGTGAATTATTTTCCTTAATTTGTATTAATTGTTCACATGAACATGTACTGAACCCCATACATTGATATTTTCTTTGATTTGTGTTTTTCAGGATGCCTCCGAGAAGAAGTGATCGTGCACAGACACCGGATAATAATAATGCTCCTTCACCACCGCCTATGGTTGCAGAAAATGTTGTTCACGCTCTTCTGAACCATTTACAACAGAATCAACGACATCAAACCCCTCCCGGGAAAGCACAAGAAGGGCATGTCACACCAGCCTTTAGAGAGTTTCTAAGCAATAATCCCCCAAAGTGGCCCGGGGGTGATGATATAAAAGCAGAAGAATGGTTATCGGAAATTACGGGTATATGTAACAGCCCGAAAACCCGTTTGCCGATATTGTCCGCTTTGGCGGGCTAAGAGACACCACCCTCACGGTTTTGTTCCTCCTAATGGCTAAGATCACCATCCGGGAAAAGGCCTCAACAAGGGAAAGGTATCCACCCTCTTATAAAGGAGGCTTTGTTCCCCTCTCCAACCGATGTGGGACAATCGGGAAAATATGAGAGTTAAGTTCAGTATATAAGTTAAAGAGTCCAAGTATAACCAATGGATATCCCTTTTGGGCAGTGGTTTAGGCCCAATTTCAGGTTATACTCGGTGGGCTTGGAGACTTGGGCTCGAGTCCAACGGGCCCGCGGACCCGGGGCGTGACAGTATATGGGAAATTTGCTCGGCTACTTCTCAAGAAAAAGCTATTTGTAGCGCCTCCCCAGCACTACAACCCCCGCACCGCAATATTCCCCAAGTGGTGGTTAGACCCAACACTTAGGAAATACTACGGCGAACGGTCAAGATAATACATGAGGGGAATGCATGTCCCAGTGCAACAGAAGATAAAGAGATTCAAACTTTGTAATAAACGGGGAGGATAACGTATAAGGAATAAGGATTACCATTATTGATCAAGTAGTTTGCAAAAGAGTGCAACAGGTTAACATGCAAGGACAAAGTATGAGATAGTTTGTTTCTACAGAGAATAGGCTCAAGATAGTGTACTCTTAGGATCGGATCCAACCTACTGTTGTAATGCTTCAAGATACCTCTAGTTGTCGTTCCTTGATTCCTGAAATCATGCATTTTAAAGTAGGCAAGAGGGTTAGTCAAAGTGACTAAGTGAAGGGGGTATGTTAGTTTAGATATATATATTTATATGATCAAGGAGATCTTGATCTAAAATATTAGCAATAGGATATAACAAATATGAAACGGTTCATAATAATTTGTTAAAATAAGGATAGGGGTAATTTGGAATACTTGTAGAAACATGAACCGTCTATAACAAGAACTTTAATGCCTGCAAGCTAGGCCTCTCCATCCTTAACTCCTTAAATAATTGGTAAAACAGTACCGGGCTGATCAAGGCACCGGTACTTTAATAAAATTTAATACGATAATACCTTTGCTACTCCTTGGTGCCAATAGGGGATCAAACCCTAGAGACTATGAACACTATTCGGGAGGCAGTTATCTCTCCCTTAATCTCTTGGCGTGGAGTAGCTAACCTCCAGCTAAACCACTACCAAGAGTTGGTGGCAGTCCGCAACACCAACAATACCCTCGGCCCGATACCTTTCAGGTAATTGCTCACTACGGATACAGCCAGGGCTCGTAACATGAACCAAGAACAATATTTTGCTTGCATAATCCAGAATCAACGTATTGATAAAGTGGACTTAAAATATATAATGTCCTAGTAAAACGTTGATTCCGGTATAAAAGTATTTTCCCTTTAAAAGGGATATGATAATATGATATTATATATATAGGGTAGTAAATCGTAAATAATAGGTAGGCTTGAAAATAGTTTTTATTTAGATACGTAAGTATAGGTATGATTTCAGTTGAAAGCATTTTAACCCTCACCTATACCGGTAGTCAGACATTGTAATGTGGATTCCAGTGTGCCTTAGAGAGAGAGGGGCTGATCTCGTGACCTTAGGGGAGAGAATGAGTGATTTTTGTGAATGAGAGTTAGGGTATTTATAGGTAGGAATGAGGGGTCTTAGTGCAATTTCTAAGAATATGTTAGAGATGTGGGAGTTCCTAATTCACACAAGTGTTATGAAATTGTGGAGGAAATGTGGAAGAAGTTTAAATTGCACAATTGTATGGAATTCTTGTAAGAGATGTGGAAGAATTAAATTCACATCTCTAAACTTTCTATTTTTAGAAATGCTATTTTAGGAAAGTTATGTCATGGATGATGTCGTAGTAAATAAAAATAAATATAAAATAATATAAAATTTATTCAAGAATCGAGAGACGAGAACTTGAACTGGCAAAAATAATAAAAGAATGAGTGAAAAATAAGCTTTGTTATGATTGTAAATGTGTGATGTTCAAGTTTCTTGTTTGAAAATTATATACGTTAGAGATGATGAAAATCATGGTAAATTATATAAACGAAGCTATGATAAAGTTTAAAGATTGGGAAAATTATCATAGTTAGAGAAAAATTCAAGAAACATTTCAAGTATAATTTTGAATATTGAATGAAAGCTAAACGTTTATAATAAAATAATAATTTTTTTAAAGGAAAATATTTATAAAATATGATACGGTTAGAGTCAAGTTTTGGTAAATGTGTGAAAATTCATAAAATAATTCAAGGATCATTATGGTTATAATATTGTATAAGGAAAATGTTAGAATTCGAAAATCCCTCAATTAGGGCAAAACTAGGGTTTTATGACCGATTTTGGTTACTACGGGAGTTACGATGAGAATTAAGGTTTGAGAATGATATGAAAATTCATAAAATTTTGCAAGGATTCATTCGAGCCTAATATTGGATAGGTAAAGGTGGCTCGGAAAAGTTCTACGAAATTGAGTGAATGGTAACTAAGGATTTAAAAGAAATTCTTCTTAACCCTTTACTTACCTATTCCTTCTTGGCCCTGAAATCCGGGATGTTACACTATTTGTACTACCCGATTCATACATGGCCAAGCTTCGAGGTGGTTAAAGGGAGTGAGGTCCAGATTGGTAAGGAATGGCGAGGAGTTCAATTGGGAAAACTTTGTGAGGGAGTTTCACAACAAATACATCCCTCCTAGTGCCTAAGAAATAAGGCTCCAGGAATTTATGGAGTTAAAGCAAGGGAACAGGTCAGTTAAGGATTACATTCTTGAGTTCGAGAGGCTTGCTCCCTATTCCACTCACATCACGAATGTCGATTCTTTGAAAGCTCAGAGCTTTGTTAATGGTTTGAGGACTGATATCCAACTAGCTTTACAGGCTTCTATGGTGGATACATGGGGAAAGGCTACAAAGAAATCAACAAAAGTGGAGGCACAGAAATTGAGGTTGAAGCCCCAGGTTTTTCATACTAGATTATGTTATGTTATGTTACGATATGAGCGAGTTATGATATGTAAGAATATGATATGATATGTTCTGTTCTGTTGGGCCCCAGAGTCTATGAGTCAGGACGCCCAGGACGGCAGCGGGTCGTCGGGATAAGCCTGAGTGTAGCACCCTAGACCCCAAGGCGCCACATCCCCCGCACTGTAGCCTCAATCCACGTATGAAATGGACAGTTCATACATAAACCAAGACCACAGCGAACGGGTGACAACAAAACGACGCTCTAGGCGGGACACTCTCCCCAACAAAATCAAGAATCATGAATAGAAAGCGGAAGCAGTAAAGTCATTCGTATATATATAGGTACCATATTTATTACATAGATACATATAGGTACCAATTATCTATCAGTGCATTATCCTATCTTCAATAATATACATAACCATGAGTCCAAAATACTAATATCGATCCATACATGAAATGTTCCAAAAGCAATATACATGAAGGTATGAAACTAGACCCGTGGAAATGCAAGACTCGACCAACTCCCGCCTAGCACAACCACGCTCAAAAGGTACCTGAAAAGTGAAGTATCAGTCTACCGAAGACTGAGTGAGGGGCAATAATAAATATAACACACGTCACATGCAAGTTGTAGCCTCGGGTAAAGACTTTTAGAAAACCATAAGTATATAGTTCAAGAAATCTCATCCTTTGCCCGAGATTGCAACTATCCATTTTAACACGTTTATTTAATCATGCTTGTCAATATCATGAACATGTGGCCCCGGCGAGTAAGGGCAATCTCCAACCGAACTCCCAATCGTGAACAATACGTGATCATGCTTGCTTGCTTGGTAAATAAGTGATCATGCAATATACTTTAGTGCTCACATAGACAATTTCATACTTGAAAACATGCAATAACCCGAGGATAACCCGACATGCTGGATTAATCCCCAGTCTCCTTCTTCCTCCGGGTGATAGCGAGTTTGCAAGGCTCGACTATCCACGACATGGTGTGTGTAGAGGACATGACCCTCTAGACACGGAACTCCTTCCACCACTAATCTCCTAGTGGCTTCGGGGTTGATCCCAACAATGTGAGGATAATTCAGGAGTTACCCGTCAGCCCTTGCTTTCCCGGTTGGCTCAAGAATTACCCTCGGGCCCACGTGCAATCATGTACTCGCCAAACATGCTTGAAAATCATGACAATCGATACATTCTTGCTTGAAATATTTATCACTTTGAAAACGTTTATAAGTATAATAGGTTTTGGCCGAAAACTAGCACATAAGGGTTGTAGGGTTCGTTTTACCAAAACAAAACCTCACCTTTCTTGCAAAATAAAATAAAGAAGCGTTCTAAGGAGCTTGCTCCCCGTCCACGCCCTCGTGACCTGTGCAAATTCGACATATGAACATGAGACATGAACTAAAATGGCCAAAATATGACGAACGGCGAAAACGTGTCGAGACGACCTCGAAAATGCAATGTGGTATTATAACTTTTCGTTTCACATCATATTAACACATATTATAGCAATTCGGGGTCAAAGAAGTCGTTGGATCGAGGGGTCAAAATCGTAATTTTATGCAGTGAATTTTGTTCTGTCAGCCCCTTGGGAACGGCCGTTCCAGGCTTCCTTTGAAAACTGGGAACGGTCGTTCCCGTTGCCCAGAAAAACGCGGCAACGTTTTTCCATTTTTAAAACGCGCTTAGCCGGGGAACGGCCCTTCCGGCTCCAAGGCCAAAATGGGAACGGCCGTTCCCATGGTCGGCCGCCTGAATTTTGAAAAGGAATGGGAACGCCCGTTCCCACCAAGCCTTGAGGCTGGGAACGGTCGTTCCCTGCTTCTGCAACTGAAAAACAGAGCAGAAACAGAGTATGCTCTCGGGAAGAAAGCAACAAAGCTACAAAAATCCATTTTTGAACCCCAAAAGCTATAATCTATGGAAACATGATGCATACACATTCAAGAAGTGATAATATAACACTTAGACACTTAAACCATAAATTATCATCAAGAATTCATGCTTTCAAGTTCATGATCAATTTGATCATTCATGCCAAATATCCAAAGAATCAAGCTAGAAATCAAACAATAATTCATGTTATCATCATTTAATCATGCTTCCTAGTCTAATTCAATCATCTAGCATATATCATTCAAACCCTAGCATGTCAAATACAATCAAAAATCATCCTCTTCCATGCAACCAACCTTGAATGGAAAGAAATGAAGAAAGTGGATGATGATGATGATGATGATCTCCTAATTCCTTGAACACTTCTTGAAATCTTGATGATTGATAGAAAAATTATCTTCTTCCCTTTTCTTCCTTGGAATACCGAGAGAGATGAATATGTTTGGCAAGTTTTTGGGTAAAATTTTTGATCAAGAAAGAGCTTGAGATGCTATAACGTTATATCCCTTTTTTGAAAATTGTGAAACATGCCAATTTGCCAATTAATCCTTAAAGTCTCTAGGTTATGCAATGAGGTATATAAAGTGTTGAGAAATGATCAATCATGCCCCTAAAATTTTATGCAATCAAGTCCCTAATATTTTAAAATATTTAACTAGGGACAATTTGGTAATTTTATCACTCTCGGTAATTGGTTTCATGCAATAAAATATTTTCCGTGTCATGAAATAATTTTTTTTTCGATGATATGAAATCAAATGATTTATATAAACAATGTTTCATGAATTTTATAAAATATGAATGCTATGTATGAATATATTATAAAATTAAAAGAAATGAAATAAACCTACGCTCAAAACGCACACGTGGCGTGCTTACCTGTTCATCCGGAAACTGGGGCGTTACAACTCTCCCCCCCTTAGAAGAATCTGGTCCCCAGATTCTCTAGTCTTGCTCGAACAACTCCGGGTGGAACCGTTTCATTTTATCCTCTGTTTCCCAAGTGGCTTCCTCGGTTTTATCGCTTCTCCACAAAACCTTAACCATGGGAATCCTCCGGTTTCTTAATTCCTGAAATTTCCGATCCATGATCTTAACCGGCCTCTGAACAAACGTCAAATTCGGTTCCAGTTCAACTTCTTCCACGGGGAGAATCGTAGTCTCATCGGGGTAATATTTCCTTAGTTGTGAGACATGAAACACGTTGTGAATCCCCGTAAGACTCGGTGGTAGGTCCAGTCGATAGGCTACCTCGCCTATTCTTTCCAGAATCTCGAACGGACCTAAGTAGCGAGGATTAAGCTTTCCTCCTTTCCCGATCCGGGTGAAACCCTTCCTTGGTGACACCTTCAAGAATACCCGGTCACCCACTTCGAACTCTAGATCTCTTCGGCGCTTATCGGCATAGCTCTTCTGTCTATCTTGCGCGGCTTTCATCCGTTGTTGAATCATTTGAACCTTTTCAATCATAGCTTGAACGACTTTGGAAGGCCTTTCGAACCTTTCACCTCTCTTTACCCCTTCCTGTTTCGACCATTTCCATTCTTCCAAGTCGAAGAACAACGGAGATCGGCACTTTCTTCCATAAAGCAACTCGTAAGGAGCCATCCCGATCGAAGCCTGAAAGCTGTTATTATAAGCAAACTCGACCAAGGGAAGCTGTTCTGACCACGAGTTCTGAAAATCCATCGCGCAAGCCCGAAGAAGATCTTCCAAATACCTGATTAGCCTTTCAGTCTGACCGTCTGTCTGAGGGTGAAATGCTGTACTGAACTTAAGCTTCGTTCCCAAGACAGCCTGTAATTCCTGCCACAACTTTGAAGTAAACCTCGGGTCTCGATCCGATACTATGCTCACCGGAATACCATGGAGTCGAATGATCTCTCTGTTATAGATCTCGGCCAACTTCGGGATCTTATAGGACATCCGGACCGGTAGAAAGTGAGCAGACTTCGTAAATCTATCCACGATCACCCAAATTCCATCAAACCCGCCTTTAACCTTCGGTAATCCGGAAACAAAGTCCATCGTTACTTGTTCCCACTTCCATTCGGGAATAGGTAACGGTTGTAGAAGTCCCGCGGGTTTTTGGTGCTCCGCTTTCACCTTCTGACAAGTCAAGCAATGTTTCACAAATTCTGCCACGTCTCTCCTCATCCCGTTCCACCAATAATATTGCTTCAAATCCTTATACATCTTGTTTCCTCCTGGGTGGATCGAGTAGGCTGACTTGTGAGCTTCCTCGAGTAGGACCCGTCTTAATTCTTCAGGTACTACTACTCTGTTCTTAAACCGAAGCAACCCGGTCTCATCAAACCCAAACGGACTCTCCGGGTCATCCTTAGCTTTACTTGCAAGTTTCTGTATTTCCGGATCCCTATTCTGAGTCTCAAATAACTGATTCTTCAATTCCGGCTGAACTGTGATATTGGAAACCCGAGCCCGTAACACAATCGGGGCAACTTCCATACTTTCCTTTATTTCCAAACTCGATACACTTGCCTTTCTGCTAAGTGCATCGGCGACCACATTGGCTTTCCCGGGATGATACTTAATTGTACAATCATAATCTTCCAACTTTTCCATCCAACGCCGTTGCCTCATATTCAGATCCTTCTGCGTGAATAAATACTGGAGGCTCTTATGGTTGGTAAATATCTCAAAGGAAGTCCCGTAAAGATAATGTCTCCATTTCCCTAGCGCAAAGATCACGGCTGCAAGCTCTAGGTCGTGTGTCGGGTAATTCCTTTCATATTCCTTTAGCTTACGGGAAGCATAGGCGATCACTTTTCCTTTCTGAGTCAAAACACAACCTAAGCCTTCCTTGGAAGCATCTGTATACACTGCATACTCTTCTGAACCCTCGGGAAGCGTTAACACCGGAGCTGAGACTAACTTTTCCTTCAAGAAGTTGAAACTTTGATCACACTTCTCGTCCCAGACAAACTTAACATCCTTCTTTGTCAACCGGGTTAACGGTGCCGCAATCTTAGAGAAGTCCTGAACGAATCTCCTGTAATAACCGGCCAGTCCCAAGAAGCTTCTAATCTCTGAGGCGTTCTTTGGTTTCTCCCACTTAAGCACGGCCTCAATTTTCGAGGGATCGACTTCCAATCCTTTCCCTGAAATCACATGCCCCAAGAAGGAAACCCGATCGATCCAAAATTCACACTTGCTGAACTTAGCAAATAACTGATGCTCTTTCAAGGTCTGTAGGACGAGTCGGAGATGTCTCGCGTGCTCCTCGGCTGATTTCGAGAAAACCAGAATATCATCAATAAATATTACCACGAACTTGTCGAGGAAAGGCCTGAATATCCGGTGCATCATATCCATGAAAGCTGCAGGGGCATTAGTCAACCCAAAAGGCATAACCACGAACTCATAATGCCCGTATCGAGTATTGAATCCCGTCTTTGGAATGTCCTCTGCTCGGATCCGCAGCTGATAGTATCCCTGTCTTAAATCCAATTTCGAATACACTTTAGAACCCTGGAGTATATCGAATAACTCCTCGATATGTGGGAGGGGATACTTGTTCTTAATAGTCATCCTATTCAACTCCCTGTAATCGATGCACATTCTTAAAGTCCCGTCCTTCTTCTTGACAAACAACACTGGTGCTCCCCACGGCGAAGAACTTGGCCGAATGTACCCAACTTCTAATAAAGCCTCAAGCTGAACTTTTAGTTCCTTTAATTCGGCTGGAGCCATCCGGTAAGGAGTCTTCGAATACGGCTCAGCATTCGGGAAAAGATCAATCACAAATTCGATCTCCCGTTCAGGCGGCAATGAATCCAATTTCTCTGGGAATACCTCGGGGAATTCCTTTACCACTTCGGTATCCTCTAACTTTACCTGATCTTTTGGCTTGTTCAAAATGTAAGCAATGAACCCTGTGGCCCCGTCTCTGACTAGTCTCTGAGCCTCTAAAAATGAAAGTAAGGGTACAGTCTTCGAAGTACGGCCTGTAACAACCTCTGAACCCAACTGAACTTTCTTAGCCCGGCAATCCGCAGTAGCACAATGCCTGTATAACCATTCCATCCCCAAAATAGCTCCGTACCTCTCCATTGGCATCACAATAAAGTCTGTCAGAAATTCCCTGCCTTCAATCACAACTGGAACATCCCTGTAAACCTGATCCGTCTCTCGCCTACTACCGAAAGGAGTACTAACTATATAGCGCACCGAAGTTGTAACGCCCCAGCTTTCGGCAATTCAGGTATGAACGACACGTGTGCGTTTGAGAGTTGTAATTTAATTATTAATTGTCTATTTCTCTAATTTTCCATAGCATATCATAATTTTATAAAATTATATTCTTGTTATTTTATTGAAAATTCATATCATATCATATTTTTCAAAATTATCGAATGTGATTGTAATGTGAAATATTTTCTCGAACGTGATTTATTTCCTTTATGTCCTTAATTGATCATTTTCATGCATATGGGACCTAATTGAATTGGACCTAATTGATCATTTAATATTGAGATTGGACTCAATTGCATAACTTATATTATGAAAGGATTTAATTGCAAATTGGCCAACTCTTTTCTCCTTCTTGATCAAACATCACGTAGCATCTCTTTCTTTCTTCATACAAACCTTTCTTTCTTGCTCTTGCTTCCCATTTCAACCGAACCAAAAACCCTTGACTGGAGTTGGGAGATTTCATCACTTGAGCATCAATTTGTGTGGGATTTGTGATATTTGGAGCATCATCAACATCCTTTCATCATCTCTTCTTCCATTTCTTTCTCTTGAGGTAAATATGGTGATTGAATGATTTTATTGAAATTATAGGTTATCTAGGGCTTTGTTGTGCATTGAATGAAGTGTGTATTGGTTGTTGGAAAATTTATTGTGGTCATTAAGTTCTTGTTTGATGCATATATCTTGTGGTTTATGGACTTGAAGCATGTTGGAGTGAATGGGTTTCAAATGAGTGAATATTGATGATCTAACTTGGGATCATATGTTTTTATGAGTTGTTATTGATCATTTTACATGCTAGCATATTTCTTGCATCTAATAATTGCATTGGAACATGGTTTGCATCCATTTTTGTGGTTGGTTGATGCTTCTCCATGGCTGCTCTGTTTTTCTGTTCTGCATATTTTGCTCACGTATTCTGGGAACGGCCCTTCCCAGCTCCAGTTCAAAACTGGAACGGCCGTTCCCATGATACTGAGACTCAGGCCAGCGAGACTGGGAACGGCCGTTCCCACTTTGGCCTGTGAGCCGGAACGGCCCTTCCCAGCCAGAACGCATTTCCCTTTTTAAAAACGCTGGCGCGTTTTCTTCAGCCATGGGAACGGCCCTTCCCATTTTCAAGGGAAGGCCGGAACGGCCGTTCCCACGGCGATTGTAGAACAAAAGCTACTGCATAAATTTAAATTTTCAACATCATTCTCCAATCCATTAATTGATCCCTAAGTGATGTTATATGATTAATTACATGTTGAAACGCGATATTTTCAAGGTGCATTGTATTTTTCCCGTCGTTTCGTCGTATTTTGCCGTTCGTCCTATTTGGTACATTTTGAGTCGTGTTTCACGGACAATTGTCTTTCTTGCACAGACCAGCTTCCTGGTGACGAGGAGCAGGCCCCGTGAGCTGTTTCCTTGGATATATTTTGGGTCGTCAGGTGAGGTTTAATTTTAGATACATAGGACCCGTACCACCCTATGTGATATTTTAAGCCAAAAACCTATATTTATACGTATAGTTTTCAAATGAGATTGATTTTCAAATGTTTTCTCGAAATATTGAAAAGAATTGATTGATTGATTGATTGATTTGGCGAGAATTGTACTGCACTGTGGGCCCGAGGGTAGTGACTCGAGCCAACCGGGAAAGCACGGGCTGACGGGTAACTCGAGAGCTATCCTCACCAAATTGGGATGACCCCTGAACCCTCTAGGAGATTAGAGGAGGAAGGAGTTCCGGGCTTAGGGATTCATGTACCCTCTGCCCAGACTGATTGGATAGTGGGGCCTTGCAATCCCACTATCACCCGGAGGAAGAAGGCGTTATTGAAACTGCTAATTGTGCACAATAATGAATTGCTTGATCACCTAATCACCTAATAATTGATTGATTGATTGATTGATTGTACACAGTCGGTGTAAGGTTGGAGAATTGCCCCACTCGCCGGGCCACTATTGATTGAATTGAAATTGATTGAATTGAAATTGGAATAGTTGTAATCTCGGGCGATAGTATCTCTTTTAACCTAATAGATTGTATTGTTTTCCAAAAGTATTACCCGAGGTTATAGCTTGCATGTCTTTGCGCTTATATTTATTTATACCCCTCGCTCAGTCCGAGTTGGACTGACACCTCAATTTTTCAGTGTTTTGCAGGGCGTGCTAGGCGGGAATTTAGAGTCATTTGGTCTTTAAATTTGGGTCTAGCACACTTCATTCCCACATTTTGTATGTATAGTATTTGGGGATATTTTGTATTGCCTTGATATATTACCGGGAGATGATCATGTATTGACAGTGTAAATGATGGTACCTATACGTAAATAAATAAATATGGTACCTATATGTATCTATTGAATGTTATTGCTTCCGCGTTTTAATACTCTGATTAGATTGATTGGTTGGGTTTAAATTGAGGGTACCCGCCTAGCCTTGAGTCATTTTATTGTCTCCCGTTCGCTGTAGCTTCGATTCATGTATGGATAGTCCATTTCATATGTGGATTGGAGCTATAGTGCGGGGGATGTGGTGCCTGGCGTTCCGGGTGCTACATCCTACGGTGGTATCAGAGCCCGGTTGCAAAACCGGGTCTCTAGTGTCGTGTCTTGTGAGTCTAGGTCGCACGGCATAGGAACTAATTGTCAATTTGAGAGTCTTGCATTGGTATTTGATACTTGAACCTACTTGACTTATGTGAATTTGAGGTGAATTGTTAAATTTCTGAATTTATGCACAAATTATGAATTATTTGCACACATTGGCATTGACTAATCGAACATGCATAATAGTGACTTGATTTCAGGATGGCTCGCGATAGATATCACCGTGATCGATCTCCTAGACATCGACATCATCGACATCATCGCAGGGAGAGATCACCACCTCCTCCTCCACCTCCTCAGGCTCAGCCACAGGACTTTATGAACGCAGTGGTGGGTCTTATTGATCAGAGAGTTCGGGATCATGTTCCTCCAGCACCACCAGTTCCACCACCACAGCCAGGGGCACAGATTTCTGCTGTCTTTAGGGAGTTCCAGAACCAGCATCCTCCCAAATTTTACAAAGGAAACGATATACAGGCCGAGCAGTGGCTCAGGGAGATCGAGAGGGTTTGGGAGCTTATCCCGTGTGAGTCCAGGGAGAAGGCCCGTTGTACGCTTTCTTTGATTCAGGGTGAGGCCTATTCCTGGTGGGAGAGTGCCCGGATAGTGTTAGAGGCAGCAGGTGAGGAAGTTAATTGGGAGGTGTTTGTCAGAGAGTTTCAAAACAAGTTCATTCCTCCATCTTCTCGCACTAGAAGGTTGAAGGAATTTACAGAGCTCAAGCAGGGAAGCCGGTCAGTTTCAGAGTATATCGCTGAGTATGAGAGATTATCTCGCTATGCTCCTAATATAGCGAGTGATGACTTCCATAAGGCGATGCAGTTTGTTCAGGGCCTTAGACCGGATATTCAGGCAGCGATTGAGGCGGTCAACACGAGCACATGGGCAAAGGCTACCAAGAAGGCTCTATTGGTTGAGGATTCAGTGAATGCGAGGCGGTCTTCTTACCGTTCAGGCTCAGGTTCGGGCTCAGGTTCAGGCTCGGGATTCAGAGGTTCTGGATCAGGGTTCAGAGGTGCAGGATCAGGGTATAAGGGTTCAGGCTCGGGTTCTGCTTCAGGCAAGAGGCCGATGGTATATCCTTCTCCACCACCAGCTCCACAGGGCCCAGGGAAGAAGCCCCGACCAGCAGGACCAGTGATGAGAGCTCCAGTTGCTCCAGCTTTGCCACCACCACCTGAGAGACCTTATTGCACCTTCTGTGGTCAGAGGACACACATTTATGATAACTGCAGGAGGCGTCTGGGTTTATGCCTGATTTGTGGGAGTGATGAGCATTTGGTAGATGGCTGTCCGGATCGCAAGATGCCACCACCGGGAGCACCGAGACCACTGATTAGGGCTCGGGCTTATGCTTTGGACGGAGAGCAGCCGGATGCTGACGTGGATCCAGCCGCGGTAGTTGAAGGTACCATTTGCATACATGGCACGAACATTCATACCTTGTTTGATCCGGGAGCTACTCACTCCTTTCTTTCGAGTGCTATATCTGTTTCTTTGCCTTTGCCTGTTTCTCGTTCTTCTGCATGTTATGTGGTTAGCACTCCTTTTGGTGGTAGTATAGAATCTGATCGGGTGTTTAGAGAGGTTCCGGTGAGCATCGAGGGTCGAGTTTTCTTGTCAGACTTCATTGAGCTGCCGATGACTTGCTATGGATCTATTCTGGGTATGGATTGGTTGTACAGACATTCTGCCACAGTTGATTGCAGGGCGAAGAAGGTTCAGTTGGGATCAGATTTGATTGTGGGTTGGAGTTCCAAGACTGTACCGCTACTTTCTTTTTCTGAAGCTCATAAGTTGGTTCGAGAGGGAGCCACGGGTTTCATTGCTTATATCCTTAACAAACCTAAGGATCAGAGTAAGCTGGAAGAGACGGAAATAGTGAAGGAATTTCCCGAGGTCTTTCCGGAGGAATTGGATTCTTTACCTCCAGAACGGGAAATTGAGTTTGTGATCGACTTGTACCCTAACGCAGAGCCGTACTCCAAGACTCCGTATCGTATGGCTCCAGCCGAGTTGAAAGAGTTGAAGACTCAACTTGATGCGTTGTTGGAGATTGGGTACATCAGACCGAGTTCTTCTCCTTGGGGTGCACCGGTTTTGTTTGTAAAGAAGAAGGACGGGACCTTGAGAATGTGCATAGATTATAGAGAGTTGAACCGGATGACGATCAAGAACAAGTATCCTCTTCCACACATCGAGGAGTTGTTTGATATACTTCAGGGTTCGAAAGTCTATTCGAAATTGGATTTGAGACAAGGTTACTACCAGCTGCGTATCCGATCAGGGGATATTCCTAAGACAGGATTTAACACTCGGTACGGGCATTATGAGTTCGTTGTGATGCCGTTTGGATTGACTAATGCCCCAGCAGCTTTCATGGATATGATGCACAGGATCTTCAGGCCTTTTCTGGATAAGTTCGTGGTTATTTTTATTGATGATATCCTGGTTTTCTCGAAGTCTGCCGAGGAGCATGCAAGACATCTTCAGTTGGTATTGAGGACTTTGAAGGAGCATCAGCTGTTTGCCAAGTTCAGCAAGTGTGAGTTCTGGATTGACCGGGTGTCATTCTTGGGTCACGTGATTTCGGGCAACGGGTTGGAAGTCGATCCTTCCAAGATTGAGTCAGTGTTGAAGTGGGAGAAACCTAGGAATGCCTCGGAGATTAGGAGTTTCTTGGGATTGGCAGGTTATTACCGGAGGTTTGTGAAGGATTTCTCCAAGTTAGCAGCTCCTTTAACCCGGTTGACGAAGAAGAATGTGAAATTCGATTGGAATGAAGATTGTGAGAAGAGTTTCACTTTCTTGAAGGAAAAGTTAGTGTCTGCTCCAGTGTTAGCTCTTCCGGAAGGTTCTGAAGGATATGCTGTTTATACGGATGCCTCTAAGGAAGGTTTGGGATGTGTGTTGACTCAGAAGGGTAAAGTGATTGCTTATGCATCCCGAAAGTTGAAAGAGCATGAGAAGAATTATCCGACACATGATCTTGAACTTGCTGCTGTAGTCTTTGCACTTGGAAAGTGGAGACATTATTTGTATGGAGTGTCTTTCGAGATTTTCACCGACCACAAAAGCCTCCAGTATTTATTCACTCAGAAGGATTTGAATATGAGGCAACGGCGTTGGATGGAAAGGTTGGAAGATTATGATTGTACGATCAAGTACCATCCCGGCAAAGCCAATGTGGTCGCCGATGCACTTAGTAGGAAGGTTAGTGTGTCGAGCTTGGAAGTGGGTGAAAGTAGTGGAATCGAGCCAATTGTTTTGAAGGCTCGAGTTTCTAATATTTCGGTCCAACCAGAGTTGAAGCACAGGTTGTTTGAGGCTCAGAGTACAGATTTGGAAGTTCAGAAATTGGTAGCCAAGGCAAGAGCTGATCCAGAGTGTCCATTCGGGTTCGATGAAACCGGTCTTCTTCGTTTCAAGAACCGAGTGGTTGTACCCGAAGAGTTGAAACGGGTATTGCTCGAGGAAGCTCACAGATCGGCTTATTCTATCCACCCCGGAGGGAACAAGATGTATAAGGACTTAAGGCAATATTATTGGTGGCGTGGGTTGAAGAAAGATGTGGCCGAGTTTGTAAAACATTGTCTCACTTGTCAGAAAGTGAAAGCCGAGCATCAGAAACCGGGAGGTCTTCTTCAGCCGTTACCTATTCCTGAGTGGAAGTGGGAACAGGTGACGATGGATTTCGTGTCCGGATTACCTAAGGTGAAAGGTGGATTCGATGGGATTTGGGTGATTGTAGACCGTTTGACGAAGTCTGCACATTTTCTGCCGGTTCGGATGTCGTATAAGATTCGCAAGCTAGCCGAGCTTTATAATCGGGAGATTGTTAGACTTCACGGGATTCCAGTCAGTATCGTTTCAGACAGAGATCCACGGTTCACTTCGAGGTTGTGGCGTGAATTGCAAGAGGTTTTGGGTACGAAGCTCCAGTTTAGTACAGCTTTTCATCCTCAGACGGATGGTCAGTCCGAGAGATTAATAAGGTATCTCGAGGATTTACTTCGAGCTTGTTCCTTGGATTTTCAGTCTTCTTGGCATGATCAGCTACCTTTGATTGAGTTCGCGTACAACAACAGTTTTCAGGCTTCGATTGGAATGGCACCGTATGAGCTACTTTATGGACGGAAGTGTCGTTCTCCGTTGTTCTTTGATTTGGAAGAGTGGAAATGGACTAAGCAGGAAGGTGTGAAGAAAGGTGAAAAATTGGAAAAACCTTCCAAGGCCGTTGAAGCTATGATTGAGAAAGTCCAATTAATAAAACAACGGATGAAATCAGCTCAGGACAGACAGAAGAGCTACGCCGATCGTCGCAGAAGGGATCTCGAGTTTGAGGTTGGAGACCGGGTATTCTTGAAAGCGTCTCCACGTAAAGGATTTGCTCGGATTGGGAAAGGAGGTAAACTTAAACCTCGTTATTTAGGTCCTTATGAGATTTTGGAAAGAATTGGAGAAGTTGCTTACAGATTGGACCTACCACCGAGCCTCACGGGGATTCATAATGTATTTCACGTGTCTCAGCTGAGGAAATACTACCCCGATGAAACCGAGATCATTCCTGTTGAAGAAGTGGAGTTGGAACCGAGTCTTACCTTTGTTCAGAAACCGGTTAAGATTTTGGATAAGAAGTTTCAGGAATTAAGAAACCGGAGGATTCCCATGGTTAAGGTGCTTTGGAGAAGTGATAAGACCGAAGAAGCCACGTGGGAGACCGAAGACAAAATGAGGCGGTTCCATCCAGAGTTGTTCCCTTCCGATCAGTGAATCTGGGGACCAGATTCTTATAAGGAGGGAGGATTGTAACGCCCCAGCTTTCGGCAATTCAGGTATGAACGACACGTGTGCGTTTGAGAGTTGTAATTTAATTATTAATTGTCTATTTCTCTAATTTTCCATAGCATATCATAATTTTATAAAATTATATTCTTGTTATTTTATTGAAAATTCATATCATATCATATTTTTCAAAATTATCGAATGTGATTGTAATGTGAAATATTTTCTCGAACGTGATTTATTTCCTTTATGTCCTTAATTGATCATTTTCATGCATATGGGACCTAATTGAATTGGACCTAATTGATCATTTAATATTGAGATTGGACTCAATTGCATAACTTATATTATGAAAGGATTTAATTGCAAATTGGCCAACTCTTTTCTCCTTCTTGATCAAACATCACGTAGCATCTCTTTCTTTCTTCATACAAACCTTTCTTTCTTGCTCTTGCTTCCCATTTCAACCGAACCAAAAACCCTTGATTGGAGTTGGGAGATTTCATCACTTGAGCATCAATTTGTGTGGGATTTGTGATATTTGGAGCATCATCAACATCCTTTCATCATCTCTTCTTCCATTTCTTTCTCTTGAGGTAAATATGGTGATTGAATGATTTTATTGAAATTATAGGTTATCTAGGGCTTTGTTGTGCATTGAATGAAGTGTGTATTGGTTGTTGGAAAATTTATTGTGGTCATTAAGTTCTTGTTTGATGCATATATCTTGTGGTTTATGGACTTGAAGCATGTTGGAGTGAATGGGTTTCAAATGAGTGAATATTGATGATCTAACTTGGGATCATATGTTTTTATGAGTTGTTATTGATCATTTTACATGCTAGCATATTTCTTGCATCTAATAATTGCATTGGAACATGGTTTGCATCCATTTTTGTGGTTGGTTGATGCTTCTCCATGGCTGCTCTGTTTTTCTGTTCTGCATATTTTGCTCACGTATTCTGGGAACGGCCCTTCCCAGCTCCAGTTCAAAACTGGAACGGCCGTTCCCATGATACTGAGACTCAGGCCAGCGAGACTGGGAACGGCCGTTCCCACTTTGGCCTGTGAGCCGGAACGGCCCTTCCCAGCCAGAACGCATTTCCCTTTTTAAAAACGCTGGCGCGTTTTCTTCAGCCATGGGAACGGCCCTTCCCATTTTCAAGGGAAGGCCGGAACGGCCGTTCCCACGGCGATTGTAGAACAAAAGCTACTGCATAAATTTAAATTTTCAACATCATTCTCCAATCCATTAATTGATCCCTAAGTGATGTTATATGATTAATTACATGTTGAAACGCGATATTTTCAAGGTGCATTGTATTTTTCCCGTCGTTTCGTCGTATTTTGCCGTTCGTCCTATTTGGTACATTTTGAGTCGTGTTTCACGGACAATTGTCTTTCTTGCACAGACCAGCTTCCTGGTGACGAGGAGCAGGCCCCGTGAGCTGTTTCCTTGGATATATTTTGGGTCGTCAGGTGAGGTTTAATTTTAGATACATAGGACCCGTACCACCCTATGTGATATTTTAAGCCAAAAACCTATATTTATACGTATAGTTTTCAAATGAGATTGATTTTCAAATGTTTTCTCGAAATATTGAAAAGAATTGATTGATTGATTGATTGATTTGGCGAGAATTGTACTGCACTGTGGGCCCGAGGGTAGTGACTCGAGCCAACCGGGAAAGCACGGGCTGACGGGTAACTCGAGAGCTATCCTCACCAAATTGGGATGACCCCTGAACCCTCTAGGAGATTAGAGGAGGAAGGAGTTCCGGGCTTAGGGATTCATGTACCCTCTGCCCAGACTGATTGGATAGTGGGGCCTTGCAATCCCACTATCACCCGGAGGAAGAAGGCGTTATTGAAACTGCTAATTGTGCACAATAATGAATTGCTTGATCACCTAATCACCTAATAATTGATTGATTGATTGATTGATTGTACACAGTCGGTGTAAGGTTGGAGAATTGCCCCACTCGCCGGGCCACTATTGATTGAATTGAAATTGATTGAATTGAAATTGGAATAGTTGTAATCTCGGGCGATAGTATCTCTTTTAACCTAATAGATTGTATTGTTTTCCAAAAGTATTACCCGAGGTTATAGCTTGCATGTCTTTGCGCTTATATTTATTTATACCCCTCGCTCAGTCCGAGTTGGACTGACACCTCAATTTTTCAGTGTTTTGCAGGGCGTGCTAGGCGGGAATTTAGAGTCATTTGGTCTTTAAATTTGGGTCTAGCACACTTCATTCCCACATTTTGTATGTATAGTATTTGGGGATATTTTGTATTGCCTTGATATATTACCGGGAGATGATCATGTATTGACAGTGTAAATGATGGTACCTATACGTAAATAAATAAATATGGTACCTATATGTATCTATTGAATGTTATTGCTTCCGCGTTTTAATACTCTGATTAGATTGATTGGTTGGGTTTAAATTGAGGGTACCCGCCTAGCCTTGAGTCATTTTATTGTCTCCCGTTCGCTGTAGCTTCGATTCATGTATGGATAGTCCATTTCATATGTGGATTGGAGCTATAGTGCGGGGGATGTGGTGCCTGGCGTTCCGGGTGCTACAGAAGTACACACAGCAGGCAAAGACAAGGTAATAGCTATAGAATGCGCAAGAAAGGAGTGTGTAGCTCCTGGATCAAATAATGTATGGATGTTCGTGCCATGGATGCAAATAATACCTTCAACTACTGCAGCGGGGTCAATATCAGCCTCCTGCTCCTCTCCAGCAAGTGCATAAGCTCGGGCCCTCACAAGTGGCCTCGGTCCTGCAGGGGGTGGATCCTGGCGATTCGGACAACCATCAACCAGGTGCTCGTTACTCCCACAGATCAGACACAAACCTAACCGGCGCCTGCAGTTATCATAGGTGTGCGTAGGATGTCCACACCATGTACATCTCGGTCTCTGAGGTGGCTGGGGTGGTACTGGAGCTCTCGGACCTCTCAGTAACGGCCCTGCACCCTTCTGTGACGATCCTGTAGTCTTAAACTTCTTCCCAGAGTCCCTCTGTGCTGGAGGTGCGGAGTAAACCATCGGCCTCTTTCCTGAGCTCGATCCCTGACCTGCTCTCGAGCCTGAAGCCTGTCCTGCTCGCTGAGTAGCCCTCCTAGCACTATCAGAATCCTCAACCTTCAGGGCCTTTGCGGTAGCCTTTGCCCAGGTACTGGTATTAGTCGCTTTCAGTGCATCCTGGATGTCTGGTCTCAACCCCTGAACAAACTGCATCGCCTTGTGAAAGTCATCGTTCGCTATGTTAGGTGCATAGCGAGAAAGCCTCTCGAACTCGGCGATATACTGACCCACGGACCTGCCTCCCTGCTTTAGCTCTGTAAACTCCCTCAATCTGCGAGTACGGGAAGCTGGAGGAATATACTTGTTTCTGAATTCCCGTACGAAGACCTCCCAGGTAATCTCTGTCCCTGCTGCCGCCAGAACAATCTCTGTACTCTCCCACCAGGAGTAGGCCTCGCCCTGAATAAGAGTAAGGGTGCAACGAGCCTTCTCCTGACTGTCACAAGGAATAAGCTGCCATATCCTCTCAATCTCCTTCAACCACATCTCTGCCTGTATGTCGTCTCCCTTATAGAACTTCGGGGGACGCTGGTTCTGAAACTCCCGCAGGATAGCAGAAATGGGATTCTCTGGAGGTGCTACCTGCGCTGGTGGTGGTGGTGGAGGTACCCGTTCCTGTAACCTCTGATCAATCAGCCCCACTACTGCATTCATGAAATCCTGGGGCTGTGCCTGGGTAGGTGGAGGAGGTGGTGATCTCTCGCGGCGATGATGGCGGCGATGATGATGCCTGTGCCTCGAGGATCGATCACTGTAATGTCTATCGGGCTCCATCCTGAAATTAGATCACTAAACATGCGTGGCTTGATCAATAAATGCAAATGTGTGCATAGAATTTCCATAATATCAAGTAACACATATTCAAGGAAGATCAAGTAGCTCAATTCATGCGAATAAGGGAGTAAATCAAGCAAATCAGCCCAATGCAGACTCCCAGTTACCACATAATCCTATGCCGTACGACCTAGACTGACTGGACACGACTCGAGAACCTCGGTTTTGCAACCGGGCTCTGATACCACCTGTAGATGTAGCACCCTAGACCCCAAGGCGCCACATCCCCCGCACTGTAGCCTCAATCCACGTATGAAATGGACAGTTCATACATAAACCAAGACCACAGCGAACGGGTGACAACAAAACGACGCTCTAGGCGGGACACTCTCCCCAACAAAATCAAGAATCATGAATAGAAAGCGGAAGCAGTAAAGTCATTCGTATATATATAGGTACCATATTTATTACATAGATACATATAGGTACCAATTATCTATCAGTGCATTATCCTATCTTCAATAATATACATAACCATGAGTCCAAAATACTAATATCGATCCATACATGAAATGTTCCAAAAGCAATATACATGAAGGTATGAAACTAGACCCGTGGAAATGCAAGACTCGACCAACTCCCGCCTAGCACAACCACGCTCAAAAGGTACCTGAAAAGTGAAGTATCAGTCTACCGAAGACTGAGTGAGGGGCAATAATAAATATAACACACGTCACATGCAAGTTGTAGCCTCGGGTAAAGACTTTTAGAAAACCATAAGTATATAGTTCAAGAAATCTCATCCTTTGCCCGAGATTGCAACTATCCATTTTAACACGTTTATTTAATCATGCTTGTCAATATCATGAACATGTGGCCCCGGCGAGTAAGGGCAATCTCCAACCGAACTCCCAATCGTGAACAATACGTGATCATGCTTGCTTGCTTGGTAAATAAGTGATCATGCAATATACTTTAGTGCTCACATAGACAATTTCATACTTGAAAACATGCAATAACCCGAGGATAACCCGACATGCTGGATTAATCCCCAGTCTCCTTCTTCCTCCGGGTGATAGCGAGTTTGCAAGGCTCGACTATCCACGACATGGTGTGTGTAGAGGACATGACCCTCTAGACACGGAACTCCTTCCACCACTAATCTCCTAGTGGCTTCGGGGTTGATCCCAACAATGTGAGGATAATTCAGGAGTTACCCGTCAGCCCTTGCTTTCCCGGTTGGCTCAAGAATTACCCTCGGGCCCACGTGCAATCATGTACTCGCCAAACATGCTTGAAAATCATGACAATCGATACATTCTTGCTTGAAATATTTATCACTTTGAAAACGTTTATAAGTATAATAGGTTTTGGCCGAAAACTAGCACATAAGGGTTGTAGGGTTCGTTTTACCAAAACAAAACCTCACCTTTCTTGCAAAATAAAATAAAGAAGCGTTCTAAGGAGCTTGCTCCCCGTCCACGCCCTCGTGACCTGTGCAAATTCGACATATGAACATGAGACATGAACTAAAATGGCCAAAATATGACGAACGGCGAAAACGTGTCGAGACGACCTCGAAAATGCAATGTGGTATTATAACTTTTCGTTTCACATCATATTAACACATATTATAGCAATTCGGGGTCAAAGAAGTCGTTGGATCGAGGGGTCAAAATCGTAATTTTATGCAGTGAATTTTGTTCTGTCAGCCCCTTGGGAACGGCCGTTCCAGGCTTCCTTTGAAAACTGGGAACGGTCGTTCCCGTTGCCCAGAAAAACGCGGCAACGTTTTTCCATTTTTAAAACGCGCTTAGCCGGGGAACGGCCCTTCCGGCTCCAAGGCCAAAATGGGAACGGCCGTTCCCATGGTCGGCCGCCTGAATTTTGAAAAGGAATGGGAACGCCCGTTCCCACCAAGCCTTGAGGCTGGGAACGGTCGTTCCCTGCTTCTGCAACTGAAAAACAGAGCAGAAACAGAGTATGCTCTCGGGAAGAAAGCAACAAAGCTACAAAAATCCATTTTTGAACCCCAAAAGCTATAATCTATGGAAACATGATGCATACACATTCAAGAAGTGATAATATAACACTTAGACACTTAAACCATAAATTATCATCAAGAATTCATGCTTTCAAGTTCATGATCAATTTGATCATTCATGCCAAATATCCAAAGAATCAAGCTAGAAATCAAACAATAATTCATGTTATCATCATTTAATCATGCTTCCTAGTCTAATTCAATCATCTAGCATATATCATTCAAACCCTAGCATGTCAAATACAATCAAAAATCATCCTCTTCCATGCAACCAACCTTGAATGGAAAGAAATGAAGAAAGTGGATGATGATGATGATGATGATCTCCTAATTCCTTGAACACTTCTTGAAATCTTGATGATTGATAGAAAAATTATCTTCTTCCCTTTTCTTCCTTGGAATACCGAGAGAGATGAATATGTTTGGCAAGTTTTTGGGTAAAATTTTTGATCAAGAAAGAGCTTGAGATGCTATAACGTTATATCCCTTTTTTGAAAATTGTGAAACATGCCAATTTGCCAATTAATCCTTAAAGTCTCTAGGTTATGCAATGAGGTATATAAAGTGTTGAGAAATGATCAATCATGCCCCTAAAATTTTATGCAATCAAGTCCCTAATATTTTAAAATATTTAACTAGGGACAATTTGGTAATTTTATCACTCTCGGTAATTGGTTTCATGCAATAAAATATTTTCCGTGTCATGAAATAATTTTTTTTTCGATGATATGAAATCAAATGATTTATATAAACAATGTTTCATGAATTTTATAAAATATGAATGCTATGTATGAATATATTATAAAATTAAAAGAAATGAAATAAACCTACGCTCAAAACGCACACGTGGCGTGCTTACCTGTTCATCCGGAAACTGGGGCGTTACACTGAGCGTAGTCTCCATATGATAGGATCAGCCTTGAACTCAACAAGAGGTTAGTGGGGGATGGAATCCTGAGGGTTTGAGTGCTTGCGTTCCCCTCACCTGTATGGATGGTTAGGGTCGCGCAACCCTTCCATCACCCAGAGAAGGTTGGTTTGTATGTTATGTTATGTTATGTTTTATGTTTTCGTATGATATGTTATGAGGAGTAGGATGGATATGTGCTCGTACTCATCGAGCTTCTGTACGTTATGTATGATTATGAAACGGGATAGGACTTTTAAGTTAAGTTATGCTATGATTTGAAATGATGTGTATATGTTTGTTTGAAAAATGGTTTTAGTGTGCAAAACCCTATTCCCGCTTCATAGTCTTTTGTTTTAATACGTGCTCTGCTCTATACTATGTATCGTGTGTGTGTGTTCAGCCCCCTTACTCAGTCAGTGGACTGACCCTCACCCCACCTATGTTTTAGTTTACAGGTGCAGGTTGTTGGAGTTCGAGCTAGGCGGCGGTGTGTCGTGTCAGTTGAGTCTGTGTCGTTCTGTTAACTTTGTTTAGTGTTATATTTCAGTTACGATTTTAATTTTGTAAATGTATGTTCTGTACATGTTTATGCTTTATGTATTGAATGTTTGGAATTCGGGATAGGCTTCTAGGGCTAGTTAAACCCGTATTTGCTTTATGCACTAGATTTGATTGTAAATATTTCGGGACAGGCTTCTAGGACCAATTGAACCCGTATAGTTGCTATTGATTGAATTAATATGTTTTGTAACAGCCCTGATTTGGGGCCAAGAAGAAATAGGTAAGTAGAGTGAGAAGAAAACATTTATAACCTCGATCCCTATTAATTCTCTTCATGCATTGCATTTTATGTGACTTATGTGCTATAATTTAATTAAATGTTCACAAATTTAATTCTTTCCTCTATTTAGCTTGTACCTCGAAACTCTTTTCATAGAATCCTAGAAATCTAGTATTCATTCCTTTCTAGCACCTAAAATCCCTTCATATGCTTCAAAACCCATTCCTACAATTTTAGGTTGGAAATTACAAAAATACCCCTAAAGCCATATAATTTTCCTACATTCTCCGAAACACTTTTCCTACCCGATATTATAGTCAAAACGATCCTTGAATTATTTTATGAATTTTCATACATTTACCAAAACTCGATTCCACCCATAGCATATTTTATAAATATTTTCCCTTTTTAAAAATTATTATTTTATTTTAAACAATTAGCTTTCATTCAATATTCGAAATTTTACTCAAAACGTTTCTTGAATTTTTCTCTAAAATATGATAATTTTTACAACCTTTAAACTTCGTCATAGCTTCGTTTATATAATTTTCTTATGATTTTCATCATCTTTAATATTCATAATTTATAAACGAAAACTCTAAATATTCCACATTTATAATCAAAACGAAGCTTATTTTTCACTCGTTCTTTCATTAATTTACTACTTCAAGGTTTCACCTCTCGACTCTTGAATAAATTTTATACCATTTTATATTTATTTTTATTCAACATAAACCTTCTAGAAAGCTTAAATAAATGGATACAATTTCTCCACAATTCCTATATAGTTATCAAGCATTTGTTTAAATTGAGAGACAACCACATTTCTTCCATGACTACCAAGCATATCTCTAAAATATAATTCATCCACATTACCTAAGTAGCAACCAAGCATTTGTCTAGGATATGAAGCTTCCACATCTCCCTTAAACTCTTAAAAATTGCATAGAAACCCCTCATTCCTACCTATAAATACCCCTCACATGAATCATTTCTAACTCACAAATCAACACACAAAGCTCACTCATCTCTCCCTCTCTCAACCTCACGAAATCCCCCCCAAAATTCCCTTAAGGTTAGTTTTATTTTATGTTTTAAATTATGCTTTAATTTATGCTTTATTTTATATTTAAATTATGCAATTTAATTTATATTTTATATGTTTTAAATTATGTTAGAAATTTATGTTAGAGGATTATGCTTTAGGGATTTATTTTCGTGAATTAAAGTTAGGAATTTAATTTATAAAATGCATGCCTATTATATGAATTTATTTAAATATGTGTTCATATGCTCATGAATATGTTCTTGAATGATTAGAACAAATGCATGTTTAGAGAATTTAATTATGAATTATTTTTCATGAGAAATTTATATATCTTGCTACATTATGTCTCAAATCATATGTTATGAAAATGAATATGATCTAGCATGATAATATGTCCTTTGAATATTCAAATAGACTTAAGAACATGTTCTTGATGTTCTTATAGTGTGTGTGTACCGTGTGTGCCTAGTGTGTGTAAGTATGTGTTCGATTTTGTGTTTAAAAGTGTTTTAATCCCCTATGGTTAAATAGTAATCGTTTTTCAATAGTAACTTTGACTTTTAATTTCAAATGAAGACTTTGACTCATAAAATCTTGTGGAGATTTCAAATATTAGTATAAAATAATATTATGGATTTTTAGAAAGAACTTTTATCTAGAATTTCCAAAAACGGGGATTAAATAACAATTTCCAAAATATAACTCTAGCTTATTAAAATTTCTTGTGCATTGTTTATTTGAGTATTAAGACTTAGTCCTAAACCAGTAGTAGTACTTTCAGGCGAGGATATAATTGAACAGTGGAATCCCAAGGATTTTATCTAGACCGTCAAGAAACTCGGTGAGGGTTAAAATGTTTTCAACTGGAATCATGTCTATACATACGTATCTATATAAAAACTATTTTCAAGCCTACCTATTATTTATGATTTATTATCCTATATATATAATACTATATTATCATATCCCTTTTAAAGGGAAAATACTTTCATGCCAAAATCAACGTTTTACCAGGACATTATATACTAAGTCCACTTTATCAAACGTTGATTCTGGGTTACGCAAGCAAAATATTTTTCTTGATTCATGTTATGGGCCCCGGCTGTATCCGTAGCGAGCAATTACCCGAAAGGTATCGGGCCGAGGGTATTGTTGGTGCTGCGGACTGCCACCACCTCTTGGTAGTGGTTTAACTAGAGGTTAGTTACTCCACGCCAAGGGATGAGGGAGAGATAGTTGCCTCCCGAATTGTGTTCGTGGTCTCTAGGGTTTGCTCCCCTATTGACATCAAGGAGTAGCGGAGTTGTCTTGATCAACGCCGTTACTATTTTATCATGATTTAAGGAGTTACGGATGGAGAGGCCTAGCTTGCGGGCATTAAAGTTCTTATTACAAACGGTTCATATTTCTACAAAGATTCCCAACTACCCCTATCCCTATTTCTACAATTACTATGAACCGTTTCCTATTTGCTATATCCTATTGCCAATATTTTGATCAAGATATTCTTGATTATATAAATATATATATATATATACATATACATATACCTATAAGTTATTACACCCCCTTCACTTAGTCACTTTGACTAACCTCTCGCCTGGTTTCAAATGCATGATTTCAGGAATCCACGGAACGACGCCCTAGAGGTATCTTGAAGCCTTAAGGTGTCATATCTTAGTCAATCAGGATTATATTAAGAGTGCATGTACATCTTTCAATAAACGTTCTCCTGTGAAGTTAGATCTATCGCTGTAATTACTTATCCAACTTAATAATATGTGTTTCATTATATATTGACCCCTTTTTATTACTCAAGTTTATTTTCCGTTGCGTTAAAATTTCATACTCTGGTATTGTATAGTCTTGTCCGTTCGCCGGAGTATTTCTCGAGTGCTAGGTCTCACATCCACTCGAGAAGTACATCGGTGCGGGGTTGTAGTGTTAAGGGGCGCTACATGTTTGTTGCTTTCGGATTTTTGAAAATTCGTATTCTTTACTTTGCTTTCGGTTCCAGGTTCTTGTTTTCTCTGCTGTACAGGGTCTAGGTACCGCGTAGCTTAGGCCGGGTCTTGTCTGTCTCCCGTTCGCTACTGCTTGGGTCGTGTATGGATTTTCCATTTTGTATGCGGATTGGGCTTTAGTGCGGGGGATGTGGTGGCCCAACGTTTCGGGCGCTATATCCTAAAGTGGTATTAGAGCTACCAGGTTCAGAACCGGTGCTCTGGGTAGTGTTGTGTCGAGTGTAGGTCGCACGACATAGGAACTAATTGTCAACGTGTGCATTGCATTGAAATGTTTGAAATTTCTCGACTTATGTGTTTTAAATTTTAGTAATTATGTGTTGCATTTGCATTAACTAGGTGCTCTTATTTGCTTTCATTACTTGACATATTCATGCACTAACCCGCATGCATAGATATTCGTTCAATTTGTGAATTACAGGGCTTCTCTCTACAAAAATTAAACAAGGACTTTATGCTATTGCTATGGAAACAGGTATTATGCATTCATAACACGTGCATCATGCATTGGATTAAATTGTAATTACTTCGAACCTTTGTCCTACGTACTTGATTATCTCCCTTGATGATTATGAGTGTATGTCATTCGCATTCCTAACGCCATATGCATTAGTTTCACGATCATGGTGTCCATCTACCTAATCCACCGAGTGCTGTTTTGGTTGAAGTTTCATTGGAATCCGAATAGGGGTTGATCAGAAAATGTACGATCAAGTTAACAGGCTCAAGGAATTGGGTGGATTAGAGAAGACATTTGTAGAAATCGTCAACCTCGACTCCACTGTCATGGTGAACAGTACATTAAGCATTCATGGCATTTGCATACATGCAATGCATAAGAGTTTATATCTTATTTTGCTTGATGCGTGTGATGGCGTGTGATAATGGATGTTGTTTTGACTGTGACAACGTGGCTAACTGATTTAATAATTATAACTTGAAAATTTCTGTTATTTATGAACTCTTGCTAAATTAAATGGATTGCATGCTTGTGTGGACTATTCGTGCCTATGTGTTTAAAATTTTCTTAATTGCTCACTAACCCTTCATGCACATATATACATATTGCAATTTTATTCTATAGGGATTCCATCGTGATATCCCCCTCGAGTTGAGGCATGGATATTGAATCTATATTCTAGGGACACCGATATCAGTCGTGTAAAGGTAAACTAAACATGCATCACATGTTTTGCATCAAGTGTTACTCTGATATGTGTATGTGTGTATGTATAAATGTTGAGTAGGTGGACTTATCTGCAAGAGAGACTTTAGGTTTTCTCTATGTTAGAGAGATGTGGGATTCTCTCTATTTATGTGATAGAAAGATGTCGGATTCTTTCTAAATTATGTGAGCAAGAGATTTTGGATTCTATTAGAGCTAGATATTCGGGATGTGACACCCCGTTTTCTCGGTAATCCAGATATAGCGTTACGAGAGAGTTTAATTCTGTACTTTCGTGATTTATGTGAATTCGCATGCCTTACGTGTTAATTTGTATTTTATTTAATTATGTGCCTTAAAGTGGTATCAGGATGTAGCGCCCCGTGCGGTGGGTCACCACATCCGCCGCACCTAAGCCCAATCCACATACGAGATGGGAAAACCCGTACATGAACCAAGCAAAGGCGAACGGGAGACAGACAGACACACACCTAAGCTAGGCGGAACGTAGACCCTGCACATTTAACAAACCAATAAAAATGAATGCGTATGCGGAATCGATTCACACAATCAAACTTAAAGTATAAGCAGCAGGTGACGGGTTCAACTAACATAGATCCCTAATCCCGTATATAACATAAATCATAAATGCAAAAGGGGTTCAAACTGTTTCCTAGAAGCCTGTCCCGAAATATATCATATCAAGATAATCATAAGGTATACATACAAATGTTCAGATTCATACAAATACAAAAGTGCGTATGCAAGGACTCAAACTTGACAAAAGACTCGACAGACTCTACCTAGCTTGAGCTCCACGCAAACCTGCACACTAAAAACAAAAGGGGAGAGGGGTCAGTCACACAGACTGAGTGAGGGGCTACCCACACACGCTACGTACATATAAGGAGCAAAGCACATGCAATCACACACAGTTCGTGAACTCAAGGATAGTTTTTGCACACCAAACTTTGCCCGTGATACATATATATAGGGATTCGTAACAAAATAGATCAAAACTTAACTTAGTAGATTCTTACATATCAAACATTTCCAAAACATACCTTGACATATCAAATCTTTAGCTTATACTTTCAAAAGATCCATATTTTATCTTAATTAAGAGGCTATCCCCGTTTCACGAACTTTAACATAACATACATATAAAAACTCGGCGGGTACGAGTAAAAAATCCCTTCCTGGGCTCCTCATACGGATCACAACTTATCAAAGCAAAACAGACATATCAAACAAACCTCCTTTCTCTGGTGATGGAAGGGTTGCTCGACCCTAACCATCCATATCAGGTGAGGGGAGTGCAAGCTACTCCAAAACCTCAGGATCTCCATCACTCACCAAACCTCCTGGTGAGATCAGGGTTAATCCGAATCAAACTGTGGAGATGTGCATAGGGGTGATAACCGGCGACCCCATGGCCATCCCGGGTCTCCCTTACCCACAACTTCGAGGCCCAACATACCAAAACATATCATATCAGAGCATAACACAACCCGCTACAGAACTTAACGTACCAAAACTTATAAACATACCTTACCTTGCAACAACTATGCTATACATACCTCTCCGTGTCAAATCCATAGCATATACATAGCTCGTAGCTCTCGGCTCATGAGAGGCACACGGTTTGAAGCATAGTTAATGTTGCAAACATGACAAATCAGAACATACCAAACAAGCGTACATAGGCTCATACATAGCGTATCACACTTGCAAGGCTTAGCAAATTCATGAACTTACATATTTCGCACATATTGACTTATACTTAAGGTTATAGTTCACATACATAGAAAACGAGCATATTTCATAGGGTTTAACTGTAACCTCACCTCACCTTATACCAACGAAAGCGAGAACAACACAAGTGATCCACCTCGGAATCAAAACGGCTCACTAAACACCACCCCGGGTGCACCTGAACAAACTGAAGACAAAAATACAGAACTTAGACTCATAGATGAACCATATAGACACACAACATATGCATAGTCACTTAAAAGAGGCAAACACGTAGGCAAGTTTCATATTCAAACTCATTTCATACAAAGGAATGCATTTTACAAAGTGGAGATACAGAACAAGGTGCATACGTACTTCGTGCAAACAATTCACAATACTTAAGTAATATAAAAATGCATATAAGAACAAATACATACACATACATAAGATATAACAAGTTAGAAATGAGTTCGGAGATGAAAAAGTGCAAGAAAAGCGGAAGAAAAGCATAAGAAATGGTTTCGAGCAAAAACGGGCAAAAGCTGAAAATTTTCCGAAACAGACAAGCTGTAGGAAAACGATCATAACTTGCTTTTGAGAGATGGGAATTAATTTTTGTTTCTTGGAAATGAAACTAGACACATAGATCTTTCAAATGGTATATGGATCGAATCATGATTCAAAGCGAGGCGAAAATGGCGTAGGTTCGAAGTTGGACAAAAGCATAATTCTGGCGAAGTGGCGACACAATTTTCAAATGGTTATAACTCACAATCTAGAACGAATTTTGAGGTGATTCTAATTAGAGAATGTTCTAGACTCAAAAAACTTTCTACAGTTCAAAATTCAGGCTAATCGGAACACAAACGAAGTCTGCACGGCCGTGTCAAACTTGACCTAGAAGCTGACACAGCCGTGTTGGAATAAAAAAAATTCCAACACGAAGTTTGAACACAGCCTTGTTGGAAATGAACTGAGGGTTGACACGGACATGTTGGGTCGTCTTCTTCGAAAAAAAAAAGCAAAAAAGTAGGGGATCAACAAATCACATACCAATCAATAAACATCCCAAAAACACCCAAATTCAAGCTATATCACATATATATAACACATTAGAACACAAATTGGACTTTGAAATGAGCCCGAACACCAAAAACACGAAATCTACACTATTCAATTACTTCACCAAAAGCATGGATTCAAGCACTTAAAATAAGATTCAATCGGGAGAAATCGAAGCACTCGAAGAGAGTAATACAATGGTTACCTTGGTTCTTCAATCGGGTGGTCGGATGGTACAAACTCGAGCTCGGAGCTTGAATGGCCAATAGGGGGTGGAGCTTTCTTTCTTTTCTCCTTCTTGTTGATCGAACCAAAAGTGAGGAGAGAGGGAGATATTTCAGCCTTTAAGCTGAAACGGGTCGGTTAAACGGGGTAGGATCAAACGATATCCGGTCTATTCGGATCGGATTTTAAAACGGTAGGGCGATCAAACGGCTTTAGAAAATAAAAGGTTAATTCAATGAATCCGAATCATCGAAATGAACTCAATGACAAGGTTAGAATTCGAATTCGAATCCTGAGCTCAAGGTAGCCACGAAGGCTAAAAACACCCTAAATATAGTTAGGTCCCTAATTTGCAAATATTAGACTATTGAGTCCAACTACATTTAATTAAATTCTAATGGGCACATAATTAAATAAAATACAAATTGACACGTAAGGCATGCAAATTCACATAAATCGTGAAAGTACAGAATTAAACTCTCTCGTGACGCTATACCTGGATTGCTGAGAAGACGGGGTGTCACATGGTAGATGCAGGATTCCCTCGAATCTAGGGGTTTGAGTTATGTTGGATTTTCTCAAACTAGAATGTTTGGGAGATGTTGGAATCTACCAGACTTAGGTTGAGAGACGGGGATCTCTTGACTTCATGCTTGAGAGACGGGGTTCTCTCAAATTATACGAGAGACGGGGTTCTCTCAATTATATGTTTGGGAGACGGGGCTCTCTCTTTCTCTTTTGTGCCGAGAGATGGGATTCTCTCCTTGTGCTTGTTTCGCACTGTTCGTTAGCTTTCTTATGGATCGCAAGTGGAATTATCCAACGACTTCAAGGTTGTGTGCAACCAAAGCCATTCAATTCAAGGAGGAATCAAAGAAGCTTGGACAACTATTGATCAGGTCCTTAGACACTTCAATGACATGAAGAACATCTTGATGGGGATCCGAATCGCGAATTTCCATGGGCAAATGGGGAATAGCAGTGTTGAAGAGATTGAAGTCGTTCCAAACCCAGCACTTGAACCTGGGACCAGGTTCTCTTAAGAGAAGGAGGTTATGACACCCAACTTTTTCGATCGTCTGCGCTAGCCCCACGTGTTAATTGTCTTGTGTGTTTAATTGTTTAATTTACACTTGTTTGGTGTTTAACGTGCCTTTTATGTGTTTAATTATGTGATTTCGTGTGTTGTGTGGCCCTATTTTCAGCTCTTTAAGAGTTTAGGGGCTTGTTTGCAATTTTCTCTTTTAGGGGTGTTTTGGTCATTTATTGTTCGATCAAGATTTTAACCTAACGGACCACTTAAACGCATTCAGGGCATCAAAACAAGTCTGTAGACTCTAAGTTTGCCCAATTTTGACGTCGTTAGCCCTTCCCACCGACCATTCTCGCTCGTTAGAACCCGGGATAAAATACCTGGATCCGTGTTTGACCAGTTAGACATCTCTTTCTCTCTCTCTCTCTCTCTCCTCTCCCATCTCTCAACAACCGATCCTCACACCATTTTCACACACTAAAACATGCACAAGCTCAAACTCAGCCAAACCTCGACGGATTTCAACGAATGAATAGTCAAAATCAAAGATTTCGAGACGACGATCACGATAGTGAAGACTGAATTGAAATCCGACCAACGACGAAGGAGATATGGCTAACCAAAGTTTTGGAATTCGCGATTGGAAATCGACCGCAACTTCGATGGCCTCGTTCGGCCTCCTCCGACAACAAAATCTAACGAAATTGGTATGCAAACCGAATGTCTCGATGAGATCTACAACTTGACGGTGGTCTAATGACCTGAAATGGCCTGGTGATGGAGATATCGGCCAAAGATAGTAGTAGCAGCGACGTGGGCGACAGAGGTAGCGCATGTTCCAGGCCTTTTTCCGGCCGTTCCGGTGATGGTCTTGGACGGCAATTGGGTGGATCTTGTGTGGATTAGTCCGGCATACCTTTTCCCGTTGGTGGCGCGACCTGATTCACGGCTACGATGGCGCGTGTTCAGAGGCGGTGGAGGGTTTATTGTAGTGGCGGCGAATCGCCTTTTTCGGTGACTGAATAGGGTCAAGGTATACATGGTTCGAAGCGTCTCGACAAGGAGAGTTCATTTCCGGTGGTCCCGTCATTCGAATCTCACCTACTGGCGGCAAATTGGCAGGTCAAAGTTGACAGACGTCGGTCAACGGTAGCTTTTCCGGCTAACATCATATGGGTTTCGAAGATTTCGTCATGGGTTCTCCAACTGTATGCTCGGATTTTCATTTCGCCCAACGGTTTAAATTTAATTTCGTTTCTTGGCTTTTAGGGTTTAATTATTGATTCGTATCGGTTTTTCTTTAATTAAATGTGGTGGATTTTGTATTTTCAGAAATTGATTGAGGGGTTTTGTTGTGCTTGCTGAGATGAACATTTCGTCGTTCACGGGAATTTTGTCGGCTACCGGAGGTGGTGGTTCGACGGCTGTCGACGGCGGTTCGACTAGCTCCGACGGCGGTATTCTTACACCCTTCGGACAGGGGTTCTCCAGGGAGTGTTTATCAGCCGTTTGGGTTCTAGTGGGACCTCTTTGCTCGTGTTTTCCGTTCTCGTCGGTGTAAGGTGAGGTTTTAGGATCTTTTCTTTTAGTTAAAGTGACCTACAACCCAATGTGCTCGTTTTCATGCCTGCATGCGATTACTCTATTATATTTATATAATAGATATGTGTTTATATGATATGTTTATGACTTTGTCATACTATTAAAGGTTTTCAAACTATATATACGAGCGTATGTAAGCTTGAAAATGTTTTACAACGAGGCTATGCTCCAAACCGTGTGCTTTCACGCAAGCTAAGGATTAGGATGACACGGAGAGATACGCTTATAGTAAATGCCAAGTTGTAAGGTAAGGTATGTTCATTAAGGTACCTTAAGTCAAATTATGTTATGTTATGTTACGATATGAGCGAGTTATGATATGTAAAAATATGATATGATATGGTATGTTCTGTTAGCAAGTCGGACCTTATTTTCTCCGTTTGAAAGACCACTCTAAGTACTCCTTTTCCACCGGAGTTCAGACTACAATCCTTCCTTCGAATGCCTTAGTACTGATTGAAGAACTAGCATTAGAGGAGACGAAGACAGCTATCTTCTGACTTTCAAAGTTAATGATAAGTCCATCCAGCACTTTGACCTTTATAAAAAAAAAGCCAAGGCTTATTTTCGGCAACCTTGCCGTGACTTTGGTGACTCGGTTCGACTAAAAGTCTACGTCCGAGGAAGACGCAGAACGGAGTCTTCAACTGCGGTATACCCCTCGGCCTACAGTTCTCTTTGCCCCCCGGTACCTCGCATTTATGAAATCACTCTTCCTATTAAAATAAAAACACTTACAAGTGAGCGGAGTGGTGTGTGAGCTACGCGAAAGGTTGCTTGCTCCTAACAAGTTGCATAGCTCCCCCCTATATAGATGTGATCGTTTGAGTCTCGATCGATGAAGCCTTTCGAAGCACTTTCTAAACGCTAGTTATATGCTTCTTTGCCTAGGATGATCCAGAATGGGGATCTGCCCTAATCCTTTTCAAGTGGACTAACACATTGGGATCAGAAGAGAGAAGCTATTGCTTGTCGGCTTCGGGATCACTCTCCTCCCGACAGCATAGAATGATCCAACAAATGAAAGAAAGGATCGGTTTTGTCAAGCATTGGTTGCAACATCTAAATTGGACTTCCCCGCAACCTAGTGGCTACCCTCACTCAGGCTTTGGGGCCGGAGTCAGACCTAGAAAGAGAAGCCCGGACCCGCGTATCGCCTTGGTGGGATCCATAAAAGTTATGTCGAATTGCGATATGATTGAGAAGGCCCCTCTTTTAATGATGAGTGGATCCATTCAGCCAGAGGGTGAAGCAAGCTCAAAGAAAGCCAAAAGTAAGTATCCTCACTTTGCCTCAGAGTCTATGAGTCAGGACGCCCGGGACGGCAGCGGTCCGTCGGGATAAGCCTGAGCGTAGTCTCCATATGATAGGATCACCCCGGAGCTCACCCGGAGGTTGGTGGGGGATGGAATCCTGAAGGTTGGAGTGTTGCGTTCCCCTCTCCTGTATGGATGGTTAGGGTCGCGCACCCCTTCCATCACCCAGAGAAGGTTGGTTTGTATGTTATGTTATGTTATGTTTTATGTTTTCATATGATATGTTATAAGGAATAGGATGGATATGTGCTCGTACTCGCCGAGCTTCTATACGTTATGTATGATTATGAAACAGGATAGGACTTTTAAGTTAAGTTATGCTATGATTTGAAATGATGTGTATACGTTTGCTTTGAAAAATGGTTTACTGTGCAAAACCCTATTCTCGGTTCCTAGTCTTTTGTTTTAATATGTGTTCTGCTCTATATTATGTATCGTGTGTGTGTGTTCAGCCCTCTCACTCAGTCAGTGGATTGACCCTCGCCCCACCTATGTTTTAGTTTGCAGGTTCAGGTTGTTGGAGTTTGAGCTAGGTGGCGGTGTATAGTGTCAGTCGAGTCTGTGTCGTTCTGTTAAGTTTGTTACATGTTATGTTTCAGTTACGATTGTAATTATGTAAATGTATGTTTTGTACAGGTTTATGGTTTATGGATTGAATGTTTGGAATTCGGGACAGGTTTCTAGGGCTAATTGAACCCGTATTTACTTTATGCACATGATTTGATTGTGAATATTTCGTGACAGGCTTCTATAGCCAGTTAAACCCGTGTAGTTGCTATTGATTGAATTAATATGTTTGTTACTTTCAGATTTTTGAAAATTCGTATTCTTTACTTTGCTTCCACTTCCAGGTTCTTGTTTTCTCTGTTGTACAGGGTCTAGGTACCGCCTAACTTAGGGTGGGTCTTGTCTGTCTCCCGTTTGCTACTACTTGGTTCGTGTAAGGATTTCCTATTTCGTATGCGGATTGGGCTTTAGTGTGGGGGATGTGGTGGCCCAGCATTTCGGGCGCTACATCCTGTCCCATGCAGCCCGAAATTTTGCTTCTGTGATGATGAACGGGCTTTCAAGCCTAAAGTGAACGGCCGTTTGCTTGGGCTGTGTTGCTGTTGTGATTTTCTTATTTGGCTTGGCTTTGTTTGACCTTTCTTGTCTCGTTTATGATTTGTATACGTTGTTAACTTGTTATATATCATGTTATGCTCCTTTTTATGAACATATGACGTGATTTTCGTGCATGTATACAAACTATGACCTTATGTGACCTAAGGGATATCTTATTTCATTTCTTTTGCATCATTCGCATTCATATGCATTTTCCGAGCGTCTAATTGGTTCATATTGAGTCTAAGAGTGTCTTTTGTTGTTTGTTTTGTTCAGAGGATCTTCCCGTTGACGATGAGGTTGCTCCCTAGGCGTCCTTTTTAGTTAGGAATAGTGCCCTTAAAGCAGATGTTTGCTTTACTATTTCCTTGTAAAATCACAAACAGTCTTTGGATAATAAACGAAATGATTTTGTTCATAGGCAATCACTTCTTTATGTGCTTATATGTCTGTTTGGGTTCGACTGTATTTTGCATGTACTGAACTCCCCTAATCCGATGAGGCCGTTAAGAACTTTGTCGTTATGGGAACGACACATGAAACATGTTCTTAACTCCATAGGCGAGGATTAGAAACTTCTCCAAGTCAATGAGTCCGACAGACAGTGGGAGTGTCGACCTTAACTCTGCTAAGACTTGCTTATGTGATTATGTCCTTTTGAAGGATCACTCAGTTTCATGGAGTGATAAGTGCATACGTTCATGCGTTCATAATACATAAGGGTGATTGTTACATGAACTTCATCACTGAGATGTCCCGCGTGAGAACATTCCTAAATGGGAAAGGAAGTTTCCAGAAACTTCCAGATTAGGAAATATCTCATAGGTCAATGACGTGATTCATTAAGCCTTAGACTTGAGGTTCTGTAATGTCTCATATGAGCTAACTATGTAATCTTTGATATAGGCTCAAAAGGGTGTCGCCATATAGACACCTGAACCACGGCCTATGCTGGGATTACACAAGTGGCATATGAAGTCGTTCATAGTCCATTAAATATTAAACCCTTGGCCAAGGTGGATAAAAGATCAAGACACCTAGAAAATACGGTTTTCCAGGATTGAGATCGAAATGGATATGAAACAAACTTAACTTTAGAGATCAAGAATATTTGGGCTCTGAAAATATTCCCATGCCTTAGTTCTTGATTGAGAGATGGAGTTGTAGGAGGATCGTATTTCACTGATTGTCATTGACTGAAAGGTACTTCGATTCATTTCGTTATTCAGCTAGGGGTCACACACCCATTGCTAGATTACGGTAATATGATCTGTGAAGTGATTAACTGATTAGGGAATTAATTAATTACTGTCACTGCTAATCGAATAATTAACGAGTTAATTGCGCCAAAAACCCTGTGTTTTGCCTAATTAGCACGCAAGACCCTGTGTTTCAATAATTAGCATGAAAAACCCTGTGAATTTTTAAACTAGCTCACCGCCCCCTTTTAACCCTTAAACTGTAATAAAAGACTTAAAATGTCTATTTTGCCCTTTTTGAAATTACCCAAAGGCTAAACCATCACTCACTTTCATAAAAAATTAAAAAATATATATAAAAAAATACTTAAATTAAAAAATTTATAATTTAAAATTTACATTCTTAAATTATATTATCATATTTATTAAAAAATTTATAAATTAATAAGTATATATAATATTATAATAAAAATTACATATATTATACACTAATTATAAATTTAATTTACATTGTATAGAAATTATTATAAACTAATGCAAACACACATACATATATATAATATATATTTCCCAACAAATATATATACATATATATACACACATAATTCACATATATACATTTCAAAGAAATTTAAAAAAAAAGGAAAAAATATCATCTTCTTCTCCAGGAGATCCGAAGGTCGCCTGCACCTGTATCACGACCAAATTCATTCCGCCACCCCTCCTCCCTTCATCTCCACCGTCGCTCAGCCCCGCCCCCAACCCCAACCCCTCACCACTTCCGCTACCACTATCACACCAGATCCGGAGCTCGCCAGATCTGGCTCCGCCACCACCATCGCGCCAGATCCGGACCCCGCAAACACCACCGCCTTCTACCACCACCTCCATCACCAATTTGAAGATTTGGGATTTTGTGTGCTTGTGTATGTACGTTGCGTGAGAGAGGCTGTGATGATTTATGTTCTTGTTGGAATGGGATTTCTACAGATTTGCAGAAGGTCCGGGTTGGAATCCCCCATACGGGTTGATGTAAGAGGCTGTGATGATTTATTTCTTGTTTTCTGAGCTAATGGATCGGGTGTGGGGAGATCCGACTCGTATCTTGGCGGGGCGGCCGTGGCGGCGCTGTGGTTTTCGCCACTGCATGTTACCGGCGGTTCTGCAGCCATGGCGGCGTTGCTTTCTCTGCGCCTCGTTGATGTCACAGATCTGAGCCTCAAATTTTTTTCTTTGTTTTGGAAAATATAAATCAAAATCATTCTTTTAGCTTTGGGTGGAGAAAAATGAAATTTTTGTTGGGCAGTTGGAGAGGGTGGCTTCCGCCGCCGTATCGGAGCCCCATTATTTGAAGAAAGCTTGGAGATATATAGATGTATTATATATATAGATGTATTATATAATATATTATATATTTATATTTTTTTTGAATGTAATGTAAATTATATATTTTTTTAAACTTTTTTTAATTTATTTTGTTTTTATTTTTTTATAATATTTGAAAGGGTTAAAGAGGGTTATAAATGTCATTTAACGGCCAATAAGTCCAAAAATTCGTAATCCCAGCTGCATTTAGGGCGCGTGTGACACCAAGCGCGGACGGAGGGTTCTTAGTGATAATTAAAGTAATTCACAGGGTTTTCTACGCTAATTGTTGAAACACAGGGTTCAGAGTGCTAATTAGGCATAACACAGGGGGTTTCCGTGCAATTAACTCAATAATTAACCTAAGGGGTCACACACAAATGCCAGAATACGAGGGTTATGGTAGGATGTTAATATGATTAACGAAGGATCAAATTGTTGATCGAAATGGAGATTGGAACACAAGGGCATTGCCACGTGTTGTCAAGGCCACGTGACTGCCACGTGTCACGCGTAGCATGGGTAGCTGCCATATGTCACGCACATGTGGCATGTACGTGGCTCCAAACGTGTAATTATATTACACGTGAATTCTTTTCTAGAATTAATTAATTAAATTATAATTAATTAATTTTAGTCTTTTAATTAATTATTGAATTAATTATTAAAACTATTACACGTGAATTCTTTTCTAGAATTAATTAATTAAATTATAATTAATTGATTTTAGTCTTTTAATTAATTATTGAATTAATTATTAAAATTATTCTCAAATAAACTTTTAAATGAAAATTGCAAGACAACGATTAAACTTTTGAAAAATTTTAAACTTCCGCTGCTCAACTCTTTCATGTTTTCCAACAGTTTGATTCCTTTTTTACTCCCGCTACGTTTTTGTAGCACCCCTACACGTGGAGATGCCACACCCCCGCACTACAGGCCGATCCACCCACGAAATAAATAGTCCGTACATGAACCAACCTGCAGGAAACGGGTGACAATAAAAAAAAATGACCGGCTAGGCGGGACTAACTCATATATGCATTAGAAATAAAGCGGAAGCATAACCTGTTCAATAACAAACATCACTACTAGCATGCTATAACATTGATCACTTGCCAAGTAACTCGTATACTAGTTCACATATCAATACTTTATCATCTCCTAAAATATATACCAAATAACATTAAGCAAAATTCCCTTGAATAATAAAGAAACAATTAAATAAAATGCACCGTGCTTGACTCGACTACAAGGACTGGACTCGACTCACTTCCCGCCTAGCGTGCACCTGCAATAACTTGAAGGGTGGAGGCGTCATTCTGTGAAGACCGAGTGAGGGGTTTAAATAAATATTTGCGCAGTTAACGTGCAAGCTATATTCTCGGGTAAAGTTTTATAAAAGATAAATATATAAGTTCAATAATAAGGTATCTTCGCCCGAGAATACAACTATCAATATTAAATACTTGATCATTTTATGCAATCAATACATGGCCCCTGCGAGTGAGGGCGGTCTCCAACCTTACTCCAATTGTACATGAAACGTGCTTGCTTGATTGTTAATCAATAGGCGATCATGCAATTCAATTACCGTGCAATCGTGCGATAGTGTAATCAAGTAACACATTCATGGAATGGAAATCATGCAATAACCCGAGGACAATCCGTGGTGCCGGACCCGTCCCCAGTCTCCTTCTCCCTCTAATGATGGGAAGGTAGCTAGCCCTCACCATCCACGACGTGTTGAGCAGAGGGTATATGAATCCCTAAGCCCGGAACTCCTTCCTCCACTAATCTCCTAGCGGATTCAGAGATCATCCCAATGTGGTGAGGATAGCGCGAGAGTTACCCGTCAGCCCTTGCTTTCCCGGTTGGCTCAAGCCACTACCCTCGGGCCCAACGTGAACGGTCATGCTACTCGCCTAAAACATGCACGATACATGGCTTGCTTGCTTGCTTTTCATGAACATGACTTGCTTGCGTGAAACATGGCTTGATTGTAATCATGAATATTTTATGGAAATTATAGATATAATTACCTTTTTGGCCGAAAACTCACGTAAGGGTTATATAGGTTCTATATAACCAAAATTAAACCTCACCTGACAGGCGACACGACCACTCATGGATGCGTGAACGTGCTCACGATCAACAATCTCCGCCCTGGAGAATAACTGGACAAGAAACGGGATAATGTACGTGTATGAGACCATGATTCAAGAATATTACCCAAATAAGACGCACGGCTTGATCAAGTAACGAGACTTCGTGCAATGAGCAATGTAGCATGTAAATATCATGTTATGTCATGTAATTAATCATATAATAGCATGTTGGGATCAATTAAGGGTAAAGGAATGGAAATGGAATTTCACATTTTATGCAGAATGTTTTCTGCCTCTCCAGCGACCTGGGAACTGTCATTCCAGGTTTTAGTACAAAGTGGGAAGGGCCGTTCCCAGCTCCCCGATACGATACTGTGCCCCAAAGATGGGAAGGGCCGTTCCCGTCCTCGCCGCTAAACACACATTTCAAAATATGGGAACGGGAAGGGCCGTTCCCGTTACGCAGAAAGAACAGAAACAGGCGAGAAGAACAGGGGAACACGAACCATATTCCAAAACACCCAAAATCACTCATAATTCAATCTCTAACTGCATAATTCATAAAGGAAACATGCTAGCATACTTAACATACAATAAAACCCAACTTAACCACTTATTCCATGCCTTGATCAACAAAATCATCAACTTTCACTCATGTATGAACTTACCACATATCTTCATAATTTTCAAGTATTATGTATGAAATTCAGGTCTAACACATAAAATCATACTTACCTCAACAATTAATCAAGTTACCAAGCTCAAATCTTAACCCTAGCTTCACACATAAATTTCAAGAATCATATATATAACCATCTATACCTTGAAATGAACTAGAAGATGGAAGGTGATGAAGATGAGATGATGTTGGTGCTCCAAGATTCATAATTCCTCCCTCAATCTTAGCTTAAAATGATGAAATCTCTTTTCCTTTTTGTTGGGGTTTGGGTTCGATGAGAGCAAGGAAGCAAACATGGAGGTTTGTGTGTAATGAAGATGATCATGGAAGAAGCAAGAAAATATAACGTGATTCATGCCTTGGTTTTGATGAAATGATAAGAATTTGCAATTAAATCCTTCAAGTTTGTAAATTATGCAATCAAGTATAAAAGGTTTGGAAAATGACCAATTAGGTCCCAAATATTTTCATGTAATTTGGTCCTCTTAATTTAAATAAGTGTCAATTAAGGACAATTAAGCAATTAAGTCATGTTCGGGAATTATTCCACGTAGCAATGAATTCCAATTGCACGATAATTCACAAATTAACACGTTTTCACATATTTTCACATAATCATGTTGGAATGCAATTTATAAAATTAATATAACACGTATAAATTGAATAAACGAAAATAATAAAATAAAATCCTGACGATCGAAACTCACACATGTCGAGCGTACCTGACTGTCTGGAAATTGGGGCGTTACAGTTTTGAAGGTGAGGTTTTGTTCTTTTAGTTAAAATGACCTACAACCCTACGTGTTTTGAAGCCCGCATGTGAATTATGTATATTATATGATAGATACGTGTATGATATGTACTTTGAGGGCTTGTCCCCATTTGTTATAAGACTTTGAAAAGGTTTTTAGATGTATGTAAGCTATATTTTCGTTTATTTTGAAAAACTTTAATATGTGTGAGTGTGTAGCAAGCTTTGGCTTTGAAAGAAAAGCTTTGTGGGAAATATGAATATGAATTTGAATTTGATTTGGGCCCCAGAGAGTGGTATGGTATCTCGAGACGGCCGTGGTATCGCCGAGCTCTCCCATCAACACTTTCCGTTGAGAGTTTTCACCTAACCTTAGGAGGTTGAGGAAGGGTGATTCTCTTAAGCCGGCGGAAGCAACCGTCGAAGGTGAAAGAAAGTAATTAAGCATTGTCTCGTGTGACTTTGACCCATAGTTAGGGCTTGCAACCCTTCTATTACCCGGAGTAAGGATGGTTTATGAATTTGTCTTTGACTTTGAATATGAGGAGTTTGGAAGGAGAACTCGTACTCGCCGAGTTAGTGTGACTTTGTATGAATCTATGAAACGGGGAATGGACTTCTAATTACTTAAAATTGGTTGTTTTAGCCTTCGGCCCTAACTTTTTTCAAGTATATATATATATATACCTATTATCATGGGAAACGTTTTAGCCTGCAAAAACCATCCCTGGTTCATGGATCTCTTTGAATTTGATAAGTGCTTTGCTCTATACATATATGGGTGTGTGTGTTAGCCCTCTCACTAGTCATTAGGACTAACCCTCGTTGTTGTTTCTCTTTTTCCCCATTTCTTTTGAGTTATAGGTACAGTCAGGAGGTTGAGCTAGGCGGCAAGTGGTCTTAGTGTCTTACTTGTGGTTTAGCTCGAGTCTCATTTACATCGTAGTGGTTTATAGCTTTTGTATTTACAATCTACTTTTGGGAATATGTATATGAAGTTTGATATTCTGTTCTTTTGGCCCGGGATAGGCATTGTGAATATGTATATGGATTTAATATGGTGGTATTGACTTGGATGTTGATAATATGATGATATGAACTTGCTAGCATGCTATACTATGATTTGAATTTTATCACTTCCGCTATTGTTTGATTTTCTTGCGCACTTTGATTGAGGGTCTAGACCGCCTAGCTTAGGTATGAGTTTTGTTTGTCTCCCGTTCGCTATTGTTTGATGTGTCTGCGGACTTTCCATTTCATTACACGTGTTGAAATCTAGTTCGGGGGATGTGATGCCCATCTTTCGGGGTGTTACAGATTCAAAGGGACCCGAAAATGGCGTAGTTGTGAAGTTGAACAAAAGTAGAATTTCGGCGAAGTGGCGACGCAAATTTAAAACGGTTATATCTCTCAATCCAGAAAGAATTTTAACGTGATTTATTGGAGAATACTCTACACTCAAAGAGGTTTCTACAGTTAAAATTTCAGGCCAAACGGAGAACAAACGAAGCCTACACGGCCGTACAAAAATTGGTCTGAGAAGCTGCACGACCGCGCGTAAGCTGAATTTTCCAAACTCGAACAATAGCGCGCGGCCATGCGTGAAATGAACTGTGGCTCCGCACGGCTGTGCACGGTCGTCTTCTCCAAAAGCACGCAGTAACGCAACAGGGTGACAAGGGTGGTTCCCAAACCACATCCGAATCAAATTATACACCAAATGCATCAAAATACATCGCAATACACACGTATTATCACATAACTCATCAAAAGAACATGAAATCGGGCATAACACATTCCACCATTTTCGTATATCAAGCTCCAACAATGGAATTTCATGCAATACACAACCAACAACAAGAATTCCTACAAATATACAGCAAGGAAGCTCAAAGGAGCAGCATATATCAATCTTGGAGCAATAAGTTCAAGAATGGAGACATGGGAGCAAATTTTCATATATTTACACTATTCATCTTCTTCTCCAAGAGGAAGGAATCAAGCACATAAAACGACATTCAATCGGGTAGAAACGAAGCTCGCGAAGAGAGGAATTCATAACTTACCTTGGATTGTTCATCGGACGAGAAATGGAGTGGGAACTTGAGCTCAAAGTTTGAGGTTGGGGAAAGCCCTTCTTCTTCTCCTTTTTCTCTCATGGAACGTTTGGGACAAGAATGAGGGAGAAAGAGTGTTGGTCGGTTTTTAGGCAAGAAAAACCGGTCCGGTTCGGTCCAAGAATGGTTTGGTTCAATCGGTTCGAATTTTAAAACGGTATGTGGTTCAAACGGCTTCAGAAAAATATGAGACTTGTTCCATTGAACCAGAATCATCGAAACGAATCCAATGGTGAAGTCGGAATTCGAATCTGAATTCCCGAGTTCAAGATAGCCGAAAATGGCTCCAAACACCCTAATTTCAATTAGATTCTTAAACTTCCGAAAATGGACATTTGAGTCCAATCACATTTTAATTAAATTCTAGGGTAAAACATAAGTTAAAATAAAGTTCAAGTAGACACGTAGAGCATGCGACGTCACATAATTCACATAATTGCAATTAAAATAATTAAATTACATAATTAAACTCACCCGTGCCGTCATACCTAGATTGCCTAAGAGACGGGGTGTCACACAAATAATTTGCATAAATTAAGAATTTATATTACTACTGTTTTTAATAAATTCCAACTTAATTTAATAGCCAATCAGAACTTTTTTTTAATTAAAAAGTAAAAAAAATTACTTAATGAAAATTACACAATTAAAAGTTAGCGTTATTAAATATATAATAAGATAGATGCCGAAGCCGGTTGTCCCATGTTTTCGTCCCTTGCTTTACGCTGCAAAGATCTATATCTCCCGGACTAATCGTCAACCATTACACATGCATTCTTCGTATGTATTAGTATTATTTATTTAAGGAATTAATACATTACAGTTAGTCACAAATTATTTTAAGATTCCTAACTAATTATTTAATCCACGCTGATTTTTTTTAATAATTTTAATATTTACGTCCCTATCTTGCCATTGGAGCAAAGTTTCGTGACATAATCGTGTAGTGGAGATAATGAACACGGCAAATTTTTTCAAACTGGGCCTCCACCACTAGACCCACTTGTCAAATATACTTTTTCTCTTATAACTATTCAACCCAAATAACACTTTTTGTCCTATAAGGGAGTCTTTACTTACCAGGAAAAGGGCAGTTTGGCAAAATAGACCCTCAATTTCCATTCTTTACTTTGCAAGAGTGGTTATCCACTTATTTCCCGGAGCCCCGATATATTGGCAGAAAAGGATGGTGCATATAGCCAGCAAAAAATGGCGTTACTAATTTGTCATGTACGGAAGGTTTGGTCGAAATGACCAGGATACCCTTCTTATTTCTGTCCAATTTTCACTCTACGCCCTCATCATTCCCAAGTAAAAAATTCCCACCATTTTTTCACCCTTTCCCGCTACAATTGAACTGTATTCATTGGAGATTGGGTTTCTAAACCTAGGCGGACAATTTGCAAAGTGAGACTGTGGTGGGTTTGCTCCGTATCTTTTCAGCTTTGGTAAATATAATGACATATGATTGCATTTTTTTTTCCCGCATGGTTTTGTATGGTGTAATAATCTAGGGATTCTAATGCCGGCCTCAATTGTGGGTTTGTAATTTCATTTTGTAATTTAGCAGATTGGGACGGTACGAGGTGTTTTTTTCCATTGCTTGCAGTGGGGGTGTTCGAAATCTATCCGGATTGCAAAGGTGACGCATTTCTGTTGATATATTTGTGTGCCTGCTATGTGTTACTAATTGTACCTGTAATTTGTGAATTTGGGGTTATTTAATCTTCGCTCAGTAGCAAGGTAACATGTAATAGGTATTGTTATTTTGTGAGATATGTTGAATATTTAATGTGAGTCACTATTTGCCCGTTTGATTTTAACATGGCTGTGGTGGTATTGTTTTGATTCCTTGGTTATTAAATTCTGTGGTAACACTTGAAAATGTTGTATCTGTAAATGACATGTGACTCGGTTTTGTTTGTGTACCGTACACAGTATTGGTTAGTACGATGGACTCTAGGAAAGCTTTGCTCATAATCGAACTCATTAAATTTGTCTTGCTTGGTATGCTGAGGGATACCATGTTTCTTCTATCAATTGTTAAAAACAAACGGCGTCGAATAGACGACGGTTCCAGTTCAACATACAGCCTGATAGAGCGCATGCCTGCTCGCGTTGAATATCTAGACCGTTTAACAGTGAAATCAGAAAGAAAGTGTGTCAATCTGCTTCGTATGGGCAGAAATGCCTTAGGCAGGCTTTGTATTATTTTACGCGAGTTGGGGGGCTTAACTGACAGTCGCGAACTACCGGTTGTCGAGCAAGTCTGCATATTTCTCGGGGTTTTGTCACACCATAAGAAGAACTCGGTTGCCGAATTTGATTTTAATCGTTCCGGACGAACTATTTCGAAATATTTCCATATTGTGCTGAAGACTGTGTTGAAACTTCATGGGCTTTTTATTGCTAAGTCAACTCCAATTGAACCCACTAGCACCGATCATACATGGAAATGGTTTGAGGTAATATATGCTTTGTAATTCATATCTTCGAGTAACGAAATCATTGGTGTGCATTTGTCTATTCTACATGTAATCACATACCGTACTAAAACTGTCCTGTAGGGTTGTCTCGGCGCACTTGACGGGACCTTGATTGATGTTACTGTTCCAGATGCTGACAAAGGGCGGTATAGGTCACGCAAGGGCAAGTGTCAGGTAAGTGTGCTTGGGGTTTGCAACCGCAAATGCAATTTCACCTATATGTTGACAGGATGGGAGGGATCCGCTGCTGATGGACGTGTATTGCGAGATGCTATAAACAGGCCTAATGGATTTCGTGTTCCAGCAGGTTAGGGAATTTAAAATCATACTATTTTTTTATAAAGTGTTGCAGATGTGCAGGCTAGTTTATATGTTATTCCCTACATTACAAGGTTGTATCAACAATTTATGAAATCATGCTTCAATATCCCACAGGACAATATTACTTATGTGATGCTGGATATACAAATGGGCCTGGGTTTCTTGCACCCTATAGAGCCGTACGTTATCACTTACAAGAATGGGGCAACCGAACTCCCGTCAACAGCAAGGAACTATTTAATAAGAGACATTCATCGGCCCGGACAACCATTGAACGTGCATGGGGGATTTTCAAGAAACGTTGGGCCATACTCCGAAGTGCATCCTTTTATAGCCTTGTTGTTCAAAATCAAATAATAATGGCATGTGCACTGATCCACAATTTTATTCGACAAGAAATGGAGGTGGATCCTATTGAACTTGAATTAGATGATGACTCTTCCGAAGATGAAGATGATGAACAACAGACTGAATATATACACCACGTTGAGCCAACACAAGCTTGGACAAATTTTCGTGACACGCTCGCACAAGACATGTGGTCAAATTTCAGAAATCGGGGTTGATATATCGTCTTTTAGATGGAATTGTTTTTTATAAGCTTCTACTTGGTTTTATTCTTAGATCCAGGGCTGATGTCCCTAATCGATATATTGCTTTATTTCCTTAAGGGTTATTGTGTTCACATGGTCGTTTTGTGATCTTAATTGTCATGTTATGATGAAGTTGGGTGGTGAGTAAGACGATTTGTAACCAGACATCGCACTGCTTGACATTATAAAAGTGTATGACTTGATTAAGTTGTATGTTGATCAGGCCATTTCACATATTCTGTTACATTCTTATTTAATGTAAACTACTGTTGCTAACCTTAAACACTTTGTTAATCTATTGCTTGTGGTGTGTAGATGCAACACTCGCAACAATCACTAGGTGGCAGCGGGAATTTTAGGGGCGAAAGTAGCGCAACTAAGAAGAATGGTTCTAGGCGATCATGGACAGCTGTGGAAGAGCGCGCACTACTCAATTCATTCAAGGACATTATTGCAGGTGGCTGGAAAACCCCAAACGGTTTTAGGTCTGGTTTCGTGCAGCAGCTGGAGGCGCGGATGAAGATGTATATCCCCGGAACTGACTTACGAGGAGATCCACATATTCAATCCAAATATGGAACTTGGAAAAAGACATACCGGGAAGTCTGTGAAGCTATAGGCAAGACTGGAATGGGTTGGAATGCGACAACTAAGACCGTGTTTGCATTACCAAAGGACTGGGATAATCTAATTATGGTATACCTTCTTTCCCAATATTTAAGTTTAATATAGTCATGCATTAATCCACGCTATTTTGCACATTTATGTTCATCAATTACAGTTGCGAATTCATGAATTGGTTGTTATTTCATTTGTTATCGCAGTACTATCCAGATCTTGCGAATGTTCGCGAGAAGTCGTTTCCTTATTACGAGCATTGGGTTGAAATTTATGGTAAGGATGGTGCCACGGGTAATGGAGCCTTTGATTTTAATAGCATACCCGTAGAAGATGGAGCTGGAAATGGTGTTGAGGTGATCGAGGAGACGAATACGAGCAGTCCCAATCCGTGCCAATCTGAAAATCCAACCCAGGCACAATCTTCGTCGCCAAGATCACCTTCAAAAAGAACTGCACCTATTGGGAAGCGCAAGCGGTCTGACGACGTCGGTGAGATAGTTGGAACATTTGAGAAAATGTGGGGTAAAGCTACGGAGGCGCTGAACAAGGTTGCAAACGCCTTGGAACGTGATGTTGATACCCGTGTTGATGTCCAGGCCGCTGCGTACCGAAGGAGGTTATTCGACACAGTTAACGAATTGCCAATCACACTCACAAGGATGGAGAAAGTACGTGCTACCAGTGAGCTAGGGAAACACCAAGATCAGCTGGATATTTTCTTCGAACTTCCCGAGGACGCAAAATGTGATCTTATATACCTCGCTCTCCAGAAGGCAGCTTGGTGATTTCAAGTAGTTTGCATTTAGCCCAAACGTATCTGATGCTTTATGGTATTCATTTTGGTTAGAGTGGAAACTTTTTTAAGTAGTACCATCCAAATTTGTCATGTCTTTAATGCAATCTATTGCACTCGTAGTATATTTTGGTAAGAACTTGTTGAAACATATAACTGTTGTTTTTTGTCTTTGCTTGCACTGAACATTGAATTACTTTGTGAGGTATTGACGTTGTGGTTTTTGCAAAATTACGATTGGAGATCAGTAATTTGTTTCATGCGTTATAATCCTATTAGCTTCCAAATTATAAGGACATAATCATTTTAGGGATGCCATACCAGAAATCAGTTGGAAGAACAAGCCATGAGATATATAACAATTAGGCCAATACATGGAAACAAAGGTTCTTATAGTAAAAGGGACACAATGAAACATAAAAAGTAAATCATTGTCAGCTTGGGTAACAAAAGAGGCATCATTGTGACAAAAAAAAGGGGCTAACGAATCACCAAAATCAACAGCAGCCAAAATACAGAAAATATTGATCAATAGCAGCAGCTCCCAAGCGTTGTTAGTACCAAAATGCCTAGCAATAGACAATAGACAAAAAAGGAATCACACCAATTACCTGCCCCATTCACAGCATGTCTGGATCGTAGTCCCAAATATCCATGATCTCCTCGCCGACATCAGAGTTTCGATCGAAGATGTGATAGTAACCATGAGGCCCTGCCTCTGGCCCTGCACCCCCAGCATTCTTTTGCATGATTATAAAGCGCATCTCTTTGTAAAAGTCATAACCCACGAGGCGAAATCTTTTGAATAACCAACATTCCTAATGAAACATAAATAATGGACTTACTGAATCGTAAACATATATATCATTAACGCGAGTAACAAGATATTGTAAATGCACTCACTTCCTCTGGCTTGACGTCCCTGAAATAAGCCGGACCTGCAATCGCTTTTTTCTTGTTGTCTGCCAACCGAACGCCAGGGAATTCAAGAAATTCCCGAAAGTTGAAAAACTCCCTGCTCAAATCTTCCCACTTGCTTCTGACTTGCTTAGCAGTGATCTCGATGTTTAGATCAGCGTTCAACGCGTCCTTCAAGTGTATTAGTGCCAGAGAAAGCTTATCCCCAGAGTCCATGTCATGCTGCTTTGCATATTGGTATAGATGTTTCACAAAAAGAGCAGCAGCAGGGCTGTAGTCCAGAGGATTAACTGGATTTAGTATCCGCTCCCAGACAGCCCGTTTCGTATGCTTTATGTGGAGGTTTTTCCTGCGTTCGTCGGATAACGGTGTCACTGGTCGCCAAAACCTATGGTGGCGAAGCATTTTCTGAAGCTGAGTGAAGAGGCTTTGTGTGATCTGATAAGTTCAACTTGAGCAATGAACACTGTTTTGAAATAAGTCTTTGAAGAACATGGATACTTGGGGGGTTGCTGGGTGGTTGGTTCCTATCAATTGCAAGAGTGAAGTTATTTGATTGGAGTCTGTCGCTTTAATAAATTACAATTTACAGTCATTATGTTCAAAAATCCATCATGAATTTCGTAGGTGCCCAGACTGACCAGCTTTAGATTTAAGATTGATAAAGATTACAAGAAATCCTGGCATTAAATGTTGGCCTTGAACCTCTCTGTTCCCAAAGTAACGTCTCCCGCGCAAATGGTGAATATATATTCTCTTTGTTTCTGGATTTCTTTTTAGAATCTCCAAAACAGATTCAATATACCATTAACTTCTTACCAACCTCGTACACGAAGCTAATAAACAACTGATACGGCTCAACTAAAAAATCCATTTTTCATTAGTTAGGAGATGTTTAATGCCAATTCTAAATGAATAACACCGTCAATACAAAGTTGGCGAAAAGAAAACTTCCAATCACATTAAGAGGGCCTCTGTAACAGAGTGCAGTAGGTGAGAGTATTCATTTTCTTCACTTCTCAACTCATTTTTTTTTAGCAGATACACCCATAGCTATATCAGGAGAGTCGTATCTAACCTTCTGTGTGCATTGAAACAACCACCTCGTACTGGTAAACTGGATGACAGATTTGTTCCACAAATATATATTTATATACATGAAAGTACAAAACTTTAAGAAGTCTATATGCTTGCAGGTTCTCTGTAGGGACGTGCTAATTTCATTCACATAAATGTAAGCTATGGCCTTCAATGAGTATCTGTATATTTTGGATGGTGGAGTTGGTTGAAACTATTTACTTCTTACTCAATGCCGATGTATATAAGGCAACAGGGCATCAGCTAAACCTGTTCAAAGCTTTTTTGCTGGGTGGCTTGACTCCACATTCTCTAGAATATCAGTATAGTTGAAGGGGAAAAAAATGGTGAGTTTCCTAACTGAAAATGGTACGTTCTTCGATCGACGAGGTTGGTCTGAAAGTCTCGACGAGGAATTTCTGAATGGGCTCGAGTACGAAGCCATCAAAGCTGGCCGGTGCATCCGTTTCAATGATGACATTGTTTTCACCAATGTTCTCGAGCACATGCATTTCTTTAGCGATCGCCAGTTCAATACTTCTGATATGCATCTCCGTTTCAAGCTAGCTCATCTCCGTTACAACACGTGGAAGGGAATCATGGAACACGAGGGAGTGGAATATGATTCTAGCACGTACTCTGTCAGGGCCTCGGTTTGGACATGGATCGAACTTTGCGAGGTTAAATACATAGACGAACAGTACATTTTAACAACGTGCATCAGCACATGGCATTCATTTATTTCAGATGCATTTTTTTTTTTTCACTGATACATGATTAATAGCAGATCTACGAACTCGCTAGCGCATATCACAAGGTTTCGATGGAGAGAATGTGGCCGGAGTTGAATGCGATATTCGGTCCGGACGAGGCACGATTGCCGGCTGCAAAGCCGATGCGCCCCAAGAAGCCTCCGCGTGCCTTTCACAACATTGGTTTAGATGGCAAACCAATCCCTACAGTAGACGAAATCATTGCAAGCTATGGTATAGCTTTCATCGCTGTTTCATTTATACTTATCAAAGCTTAAAAGAAATGGTTTATCAATTTTTCCGTCATTTGTACATGCATTTTAACTTCATCAACAGTCGACGAAGAAAAGCGTACATGGGAAAAGGAACAGAAGAGTAAGAGGCGGTCCGAGAACGTTGTGACAAAATACGTCCCGGCCGATATGATGAGCACAACGAAGGGAACAGGAAAGTTAATCGCACCAGCAAGGGAAGTGGTGATCATATCCCCCGAGAGCGGCAACACCAGCGCCGCGGCTGAGGCTAGCAACGAAAATGTCCGTGCGAAACGGTTCCTTTCATTTTGATCGACGATGCTACGTGTTTCGCTTTTATTCGCCTGTTTTACCTAAAGTTAAGCTACATCATTGTATTATCTTTGTACCCCAGTTGTGGCTTGACCCCGTATCCCGCAGCGACCTTTATAAGGCTTGGTCTTTTTTCAATATAATTATGTTTGTTCGTAGCAGCATGTCGCAGGTATTTAAGCAAACTTTAAGATGGAATCCAATCAAGCTAATAAATAAGTTACATAATATAATGATAAGAAAAAAGGATATTTTAATTATGTGCCAAAAATTACAAGTTGTTGCCATAACTAAGTCACTCAGCTCAGCAATACAAACAGTACTCATTGGGAGTCTTACATAAGTCGATCCACAGTTCATAGGAATCAGACAAACACAATAGTAACCAGGTATTTTCAACGACATATAGAACTGCAAGCGGTGCAATCTTCATCAGTAAATAAAAAAACATAGAGCCGCAAAGTAGATACATTAGTAAACAACCTAAATTACACCCAAAAAATTATCCCTAACAAGCAGAGCTGCCCATATGACGGCGTTGCATATGTCAACTGCAATCTACTTCATCAACAAAAGTACGGTAAAGAAAACAATACATATACAAATCAGTGTGCAAAACAAACCATAGCAACAGCAAATCAAGTTGAGCGTGTTAAGAGCTTGACCGCCTAAATGGATTTGTGGTATGCCAGTTACTGTACGTTCGCTTGAGGAAGCCTGCTCCGACATTTCAACATCAGAGGGCCTTTGCACCCCACCACTACGCCAACGCAAATCAGCACTTTCAAAGTCCTGACCAGATCGGGGGATTGGTACAATTAAATGATGTAGGTTGGAATGCTTTTGGCTGAGCAATTCGTCTGCCCATACAAAGGAGCACCCTCTGATCTTGTTTGGACACCGATAGTAGTACCGCCCGGGGTTCTGCGCGTGCTCCCCGGCCTTGAGGAACAATTTGGCTCCATTACCACACTCACAGGGGATTACGAAACGCTGTATCTCACCCAATCAACCAAAGAACTGGATTAAGCAATATTAAACAGAACAGTATAACTACAATGCATAACTATCACCATTTACAATGAAAAGACAACAACGGAAGGGTTCATACAACAGCACGGTAAACAGCATTCATCGCATTCACAGGAAAATAACCATTATAATTAAGCCAAATATGATTACAATTTGTTTAGTGCCATGGAAAAATCACATAAAAAATGCAGCAAGATGAATTACAGAGATGACCCAAACCAAAAGCCCTTATAATTATCCCCCCACCCCACCCCGAAACTAACCCAAAGCCACACAGCAAATGGTTTTGGTTGAAAACCTTCAAATCTGTGTTATCAATTATAGTGCATCAACACATTAAAACAGGCATCATAAATATATAAAAAAAAAAAAACCTATTAGGGGGGTTACGACAAAGAAAATAAAAACAAGAAAAAGGAGCTGGAAATTTCTTACCATTCGACTTCAAAGGAAAGAAATTTTGGATACTGAACCACTGAAGCTTGCTAGTCCATATAAATATGCCCAACATAAGACGGAACATTCAAGATCTGTAGTACATATTACCGTTCGGCGCACATTTTCATGGGAGGGCAGAATTGTCATTTACAACAACTTCAATTGGTTACCTTTCTAGTAATGTAAAGCATCAATGGGTTGGTTATTTTGCCTAAAATCCGTAACAATCAAAGTAAAAGGTGGACTAGATAAAATAACCAAAAATTTTCAAGAAAATAACCCCTCCCCAACGGATAACCAACAAGTGAAGTAAAGACTCCCTAAGGGAGTCTTTACTTACCAGGAAAAGGGCAGTTTGGCAAAATAGACCCTCAATTTCCATTCTTTACTTTGCAAGAGTGGTTATCCACTTATTTCCCGGAGCCCCGATATATTGGCAGAAAAGGATGGTGCATATAGCCAGCAAAAAATGGCGTTACTAATTTGTCATGTACGGAAGGTTTGGTCGAAATGACCAGGATACCCTTCTTATTTCTGTCCAATTTTCACTCTACGCCCTCATCATTCCCAAGTAAAAAATTCCCACCATTTTTTCACCCTTTCCCGCTACAATTGAACTGTATTCATTGGAGATTGGGTTTCTAAACCTAGGCGGACAATTTGCAAAGTGAGACTGTGGTGGGTTTGCTCCGTATCTTTTCAGCTTTGGTAAATATAATGACATATGATTGCATTTTTTTTTCCCGCATGGTTTTGTATGGTGTAATAATCTAGGGATTCTAATGCCGGCCTCAATTGTGGGTTTGTAATTTCATTTTGTAATTTAGCAGATTGGGACGGTACGAGGTGTTTTTTTCCATTGCTTGCAGTGGGGGTGTTCGAAATCTATCCGGATTGCAAAGGTGACGCATTTCTGTTGATATATTTGTGTGCCTGCTATGTGTTACTAATTGTACCTGTAATTTGTGAATTTGGGGTTATTTAATCTTCGCTCAGTAGCAAGGTAACATGTAATAGGTATTGTTATTTTGTGAGATATGTTGAATATTTAATGTGAGTCACTATTTGCCCGTTTGATTTTAACATGGCTGTGGTGGTATTGTTTTGATTCCTTGGTTATTAAATTCTGTGGTAACACTTGAAAATGTTGTATCTGTAAATGACATGTGACTCGGTTTTGTTTGTGTACCGTACACAGTATTGGTTAGTACGATGGACTCTAGGAAAGCTTTGCTCATAATCGAACTCATTAAATTTGTCTTGCTTGGTATGCTGAGGGATACCATGTTTCTTCTATCAATTGTTAAAAACAAACGGCGTCGAATAGACGACGGTTCCAGTTCAACATACAGCCTGATAGAGCGCATGCCTGCTCGCGTTGAATATCTAGACCGTTTAACAGTGAAATCAGAAAGAAAGTGTGTCAATCTGCTTCGTATGGGCAGAAATGCCTTAGGCAGGCTTTGTATTATTTTACGCGAGTTGGGGGGCTTAACTGACAGTCGCGAACTACCGGTTGTCGAGCAAGTCTGCATATTTCTCGGGGTTTTGTCACACCATAAGAAGAACTCGGTTGCCGAATTTGATTTTAATCGTTCCGGACGAACTATTTCGAAATATTTCCATATTGTGCTGAAGACTGTGTTGAAACTTCATGGGCTTTTTATTGCTAAGTCAACTCCAATTGAACCCACTAGCACCGATCATACATGGAAATGGTTTGAGGTAATATATGCTTTGTAATTCATATCTTCGAGTAACGAAATCATTGGTGTGCATTTGTCTATTCTACATGTAATCACATACCGTACTAAAACTGTCCTGTAGGGTTGTCTCGGCGCACTTGACGGGACCTTGATTGATGTTACTGTTCCAGATGCTGACAAAGGGCGGTATAGGTCACGCAAGGGCAAGTGTCAGGTAAGTGTGCTTGGGGTTTGCAACCGCAAATGCAATTTCACCTATATGTTGACAGGATGGGAGGGATCCGCTGCTGATGGACGTGTATTGCGAGATGCTATAAACAGGCCTAATGGATTTCGTGTTCCAGCAGGTTAGGGAATTTAAAATCATACTATTTTTTTATAAAGTGTTGCAGATGTGCAGGCTAGTTTATATGTTATTCCCTACATTACAAGGTTGTATCAACAATTTATGAAATCATGCTTCAATATCCCACAGGACAATATTACTTATGTGATGCTGGATATACAAATGGGCCTGGGTTTCTTGCACCCTATAGAGCCGTACGTTATCACTTACAAGAATGGGGCAACCGAACTCCCGTCAACAGCAAGGAACTATTTAATAAGAGACATTCATCGGCCCGGACAACCATTGAACGTGCATGGGGGATTTTCAAGAAACGTTGGGCCATACTCCGAAGTGCATCCTTTTATAGCCTTGTTGTTCAAAATCAAATAATAATGGCATGTGCACTGATCCACAATTTTATTCGACAAGAAATGGAGGTGGATCCTATTGAACTTGAATTAGATGATGACTCTTCCGAAGATGAAGATGATGAACAACAGACTGAATATATACACCACGTTGAGCCAACACAAGCTTGGACAAATTTTCGTGACACGCTCGCACAAGACATGTGGTCAAATTTCAGAAATCGGGGTTGATATATCGTCTTTTAGATGGAATTGTTTTTTATAAGCTTCTACTTGGTTTTATTCTTAGATCCAGGGCTGATGTCCCTAATCGATATATTGCTTTATTTCCTTAAGGGTTATTGTGTTCACATGGTCGTTTTGTGATCTTAATTGTCATGTTATGATGAAGTTGGGTGGTGAGTAAGACGATTTGTAACCAGACATCGCACTGCTTGACATTATAAAAGTGTATGACTTGATTAAGTTGTATGTTGATCAGGCCATTTCACATATTCTGTTACATTCTTATTTAATGTAAACTACTGTTGCTAACCTTAAACACTTTGTTAATCTATTGCTTGTGGTGTGTAGATGCAACACTCGCAACAATCACTAGGTGGCAGCGGGAATTTTAGGGGCGAAAGTAGCGCAACTAAGAAGAATGGTTCTAGGCGATCATGGACAGCTGTGGAAGAGCGCGCACTACTCAATTCATTCAAGGACATTATTGCAGGTGGCTGGAAAACCCCAAACGGTTTTAGGTCTGGTTTCGTGCAGCAGCTGGAGGCGCGGATGAAGATGTATATCCCCGGAACTGACTTACGAGGAGATCCACATATTCAATCCAAATATGGAACTTGGAAAAAGACATACCGGGAAGTCTGTGAAGCTATAGGCAAGACTGGAATGGGTTGGAATGCGACAACTAAGACCGTGTTTGCATTACCAAAGGACTGGGATAATCTAATTATGGTATACCTTCTTTCCCAATATTTAAGTTTAATATAGTCATGCATTAATCCACGCTATTTTGCACATTTATGTTCATCAATTACAGTTGCGAATTCATGAATTGGTTGTTATTTCATTTGTTATCGCAGTACTATCCAGATCTTGCGAATGTTCGCGAGAAGTCGTTTCCTTATTACGAGCATTGGGTTGAAATTTATGGTAAGGATGGTGCCACGGGTAATGGAGCCTTTGATTTTAATAGCATACCCGTAGAAGATGGAGCTGGAAATGGTGTTGAGGTGATCGAGGAGACGAATACGAGCAGTCCCAATCCGTGCCAATCTGAAAATCCAACCCAGGCACAATCTTCGTCGCCAAGATCACCTTCAAAAAGAACTGCACCTATTGGGAAGCGCAAGCGGTCTGACGACGTCGGTGAGATAGTTGGAACATTTGAGAAAATGTGGGGTAAAGCTACGGAGGCGCTGAACAAGGTTGCAAACGCCTTGGAACGTGATGTTGATACCCGTGTTGATGTCCAGGCCGCTGCGTACCGAAGGAGGTTATTCGACACAGTTAACGAATTGCCAATCACACTCACAAGGATGGAGAAAGTACGTGCTACCAGTGAGCTAGGGAAACACCAAGATCAGCTGGATATTTTCTTCGAACTTCCCGAGGACGCAAAATGTGATCTTATATACCTCGCTCTCCAGAAGGCAGCTTGGTGATTTCAAGTAGTTTGCATTTAGCCCAAACGTATCTGATGCTTTATGGTATTCATTTTGGTTAGAGTGGAAACTTTTTTAAGTAGTACCATCCAAATTTGTCATGTCTTTAATGCAATCTATTGCACTCGTAGTATATTTTGGTAAGAACTTGTTGAAACATATAACTGTTGTTTTTTGTCTTTGCTTGCACTGAACATTGAATTACTTTGTGAGGTATTGACGTTGTGGTTTTTGCAAAATTACGATTGGAGATCAGTAATTTGTTTCATGCGTTATAATCCTATTAGCTTCCAAATTATAAGGACATAATCATTTTAGGGATGCCATACCAGAAATCAGTTGGAAGAACAAGCCATGAGATATATAACAATTAGGCCAATACATGGAAACAAAGGTTCTTATAGTAAAAGGGACACAATGAAACATAAAAAGTAAATCATTGTCAGCTTGGGTAACAAAAGAGGCATCATTGTGACAAAAAAAAGGGGCTAACGAATCACCAAAATCAACAGCAGCCAAAATACAGAAAATATTGATCAATAGCAGCAGCTCCCAAGCGTTGTTAGTACCAAAATGCCTAGCAATAGACAATAGACAAAAAAGGAATCACACCAATTACCTGCCCCATTCACAGCATGTCTGGATCGTAGTCCCAAATATCCATGATCTCCTCGCCGACATCAGAGTTTCGATCGAAGATGTGATAGTAACCATGAGGCCCTGCCTCTGGCCCTGCACCCCCAGCATTCTTTTGCATGATTATAAAGCGCATCTCTTTGTAAAAGTCATAACCCACGAGGCGAAATCTTTTGAATAACCAACATTCCTAATGAAACATAAATAATGGACTTACTGAATCGTAAACATATATATCATTAACGCGAGTAACAAGATATTGTAAATGCACTCACTTCCTCTGGCTTGACGTCCCTGAAATAAGCCGGACCTGCAATCGCTTTTTTCTTGTTGTCTGCCAACCGAACGCCAGGGAATTCAAGAAATTCCCGAAAGTTGAAAAACTCCCTGCTCAAATCTTCCCACTTGCTTCTGACTTGCTTAGCAGTGATCTCGATGTTTAGATCAGCGTTCAACGCGTCCTTCAAGTGTATTAGTGCCAGAGAAAGCTTATCCCCAGAGTCCATGTCATGCTGCTTTGCATATTGGTATAGATGTTTCACAAAAAGAGCAGCAGCAGGGCTGTAGTCCAGAGGATTAACTGGATTTAGTATCCGCTCCCAGACAGCCCGTTTCGTATGCTTTATGTGGAGGTTTTTCCTGCGTTCGTCGGATAACGGTGTCACTGGTCGCCAAAACCTATGGTGGCGAAGCATTTTCTGAAGCTGAGTGAAGAGGCTTTGTGTGATCTGATAAGTTCAACTTGAGCAATGAACACTGTTTTGAAATAAGTCTTTGAAGAACATGGATACTTGGGGGGTTGCTGGGTGGTTGGTTCCTATCAATTGCAAGAGTGAAGTTATTTGATTGGAGTCTGTCGCTTTAATAAATTACAATTTACAGTCATTATGTTCAAAAATCCATCATGAATTTCGTAGGTGCCCAGACTGACCAGCTTTAGATTTAAGATTGATAAAGATTACAAGAAATCCTGGCATTAAATGTTGGCCTTGAACCTCTCTGTTCCCAAAGTAACGTCTCCCGCGCAAATGGTGAATATATATTCTCTTTGTTTCTGGATTTCTTTTTAGAATCTCCAAAACAGATTCAATATACCATTAACTTCTTACCAACCTCGTACACGAAGCTAATAAACAACTGATACGGCTCAACTAAAAAATCCATTTTTCATTAGTTAGGAGATGTTTAATGCCAATTCTAAATGAATAACACCGTCAATACAAAGTTGGCGAAAAGAAAACTTCCAATCACATTAAGAGGGCCTCTGTAACAGAGTGCAGTAGGTGAGAGTATTCATTTTCTTCACTTCTCAACTCATTTTTTTTTAGCAGATACACCCATAGCTATATCAGGAGAGTCGTATCTAACCTTCTGTGTGCATTGAAACAACCACCTCGTACTGGTAAACTGGATGACAGATTTGTTCCACAAATATATATTTATATACATGAAAGTACAAAACTTTAAGAAGTCTATATGCTTGCAGGTTCTCTGTAGGGACGTGCTAATTTCATTCACATAAATGTAAGCTATGGCCTTCAATGAGTATCTGTATATTTTGGATGGTGGAGTTGGTTGAAACTATTTACTTCTTACTCAATGCCGATGTATATAAGGCAACAGGGCATCAGCTAAACCTGTTCAAAGCTTTTTTGCTGGGTGGCTTGACTCCACATTCTCTAGAATATCAGTATAGTTGAAGGGGAAAAAAATGGTGAGTTTCCTAACTGAAAATGGTACGTTCTTCGATCGACGAGGTTGGTCTGAAAGTCTCGACGAGGAATTTCTGAATGGGCTCGAGTACGAAGCCATCAAAGCTGGCCGGTGCATCCGTTTCAATGATGACATTGTTTTCACCAATGTTCTCGAGCACATGCATTTCTTTAGCGATCGCCAGTTCAATACTTCTGATATGCATCTCCGTTTCAAGCTAGCTCATCTCCGTTACAACACGTGGAAGGGAATCATGGAACACGAGGGAGTGGAATATGATTCTAGCACGTACTCTGTCAGGGCCTCGGTTTGGACATGGATCGAACTTTGCGAGGTTAAATACATAGACGAACAGTACATTTTAACAACGTGCATCAGCACATGGCATTCATTTATTTCAGATGCATTTTTTTTTTTTCACTGATACATGATTAATAGCAGATCTACGAACTCGCTAGCGCATATCACAAGGTTTCGATGGAGAGAATGTGGCCGGAGTTGAATGCGATATTCGGTCCGGACGAGGCACGATTGCCGGCTGCAAAGCCGATGCGCCCCAAGAAGCCTCCGCGTGCCTTTCACAACATTGGTTTAGATGGCAAACCAATCCCTACAGTAGACGAAATCATTGCAAGCTATGGTATAGCTTTCATCGCTGTTTCATTTATACTTATCAAAGCTTAAAAGAAATGGTTTATCAATTTTTCCGTCATTTGTACATGCATTTTAACTTCATCAACAGTCGACGAAGAAAAGCGTACATGGGAAAAGGAACAGAAGAGTAAGAGGCGGTCCGAGAACGTTGTGACAAAATACGTCCCGGCCGATATGATGAGCACAACGAAGGGAACAGGAAAGTTAATCGCACCAGCAAGGGAAGTGGTGATCATATCCCCCGAGAGCGGCAACACCAGCGCCGCGGCTGAGGCTAGCAACGAAAATGTCCGTGCGAAACGGTTCCTTTCATTTTGATCGACGATGCTACGTGTTTCGCTTTTATTCGCCTGTTTTACCTAAAGTTAAGCTACATCATTGTATTATCTTTGTACCCCAGTTGTGGCTTGACCCCGTATCCCGCAGCGACCTTTATAAGGCTTGGTCTTTTTTCAATATAATTATGTTTGTTCGTAGCAGCATGTCGCAGGTATTTAAGCAAACTTTAAGATGGAATCCAATCAAGCTAATAAATAAGTTACATAATATAATGATAAGAAAAAAGGATATTTTAATTATGTGCCAAAAATTACAAGTTGTTGCCATAACTAAGTCACTCAGCTCAGCAATACAAACAGTACTCATTGGGAGTCTTACATAAGTCGATCCACAGTTCATAGGAATCAGACAAACACAATAGTAACCAGGTATTTTCAACGACATATAGAACTGCAAGCGGTGCAATCTTCATCAGTAAATAAAAAAACATAGAGCCGCAAAGTAGATACATTAGTAAACAACCTAAATTACACCCAAAAAATTATCCCTAACAAGCAGAGCTGCCCATATGACGGCGTTGCATATGTCAACTGCAATCTACTTCATCAACAAAAGTACGGTAAAGAAAACAATACATATACAAATCAGTGTGCAAAACAAACCATAGCAACAGCAAATCAAGTTGAGCGTGTTAAGAGCTTGACCGCCTAAATGGATTTGTGGTATGCCAGTTACTGTACGTTCGCTTGAGGAAGCCTGCTCCGACATTTCAACATCAGAGGGCCTTTGCACCCCACCACTACGCCAACGCAAATCAGCACTTTCAAAGTCCTGACCAGATCGGGGGATTGGTACAATTAAATGATGTAGGTTGGAATGCTTTTGGCTGAGCAATTCGTCTGCCCATACAAAGGAGCACCCTCTGATCTTGTTTGGACACCGATAGTAGTACCGCCCGGGGTTCTGCGCGTGCTCCCCGGCCTTGAGGAACAATTTGGCTCCATTACCACACTCACAGGGGATTACGAAACGCTGTATCTCACCCAATCAACCAAAGAACTGGATTAAGCAATATTAAACAGAACAGTATAACTACAATGCATAACTATCACCATTTACAATGAAAAGACAACAACGGAAGGGTTCATACAACAGCACGGTAAACAGCATTCATCGCATTCACAGGAAAATAACCATTATAATTAAGCCAAATATGATTACAATTTGTTTAGTGCCATGGAAAAATCACATAAAAAATGCAGCAAGATGAATTACAGAGATGACCCAAACCAAAAGCCCTTATAATTATCCCCCCACCCCACCCCGAAACTAACCCAAAGCCACACAGCAAATGGTTTTGGTTGAAAACCTTCAAATCTGTGTTATCAATTATAGTGCATCAACACATTAAAACAGGCATCATAAATATATAAAAAAAAAAAAACCTATTAGGGGGGTTACGACAAAGAAAATAAAAACAAGAAAAAGGAGCTGGAAATTTCTTACCATTCGACTTCAAAGGAAAGAAATTTTGGATACTGAACCACTGAAGCTTGCTAGTCCATATAAATATGCCCAACATAAGACGGAACATTCAAGATCTGTAGTACATATTACCGTTCGGCGCACATTTTCATGGGAGGGCAGAATTGTCATTTACAACAACTTCAATTGGTTACCTTTCTAGTAATGTAAAGCATCAATGGGTTGGTTATTTTGCCTAAAATCCGTAACAATCAAAGTAAAAGGTGGACTAGATAAAATAACCAAAAATTTTCAAGAAAATAACCCCTCCCCAACGGATAACCAACAAGTGAAGTAAAGACTCCCTAAGTATTTCTTCCATTCAATTTTAGTCCTATAAATTCCGTTTTTAAAGCATTTAATGAATTTAGCACGATAAGTTCATATTTTTTATACCATTATTCATATTTATTTATGTGTTAAGACATTTAATACTACTGACTTAACACATTTAGTCCTCGTATGCCTCTTACGCATTCTTTCCACTTCCAACAAAACTATATTTGTTCAATAGACATCAATTATGTCAGTACGGTAGAGGATTATTGTAAGAAGTTAAACCAAAAATGAAAAATATATAGGACTAGATAGGGTAGTCCTAAATTTATAGGACCAAAATTGAATTGAGTGAATACTTACAGGTCCAAAGTTCAATTTTGTCTACATTTGAAGAAAAAGGATATTAATCATCATTTTCTGCAACGCCCTTTTCGCTTTGGTTTCCTCATTGACCAATCGAACTTTACCAATTTACGCTAGTCGCTAGGTTTACCGGTGCTTCTGCGGCCCTCCACAATTCGAAAAGAGAGGAGAAATTGTTCCACATGGCGCGTCAATCGTTTCACACGAAGCTCAGGAAGGAGTAACTTTTCTTTTCCCTTTTCTGTGTTTTTTTTCTTTCGAAATTTGCTTTCTGCCCTCTCTTTTTGGATTCGAATTTTGAAGAATGCAATTTCATCGCACTGATCTCGGGATTTGAGAGAGGGAAACTTTCCGGGGTTTTGGAAGGTTTCTAGGGTTTGAGTGAACAAGCCAAGAGTTTGGTTTTCGTTTTATTGGAGAAAGGATTAAGATTTCGGGATTGCGGATTGTTTTTGGTTGATGCGTGCCTCTCATCGGGTTTCCTAAGATTTAAGAATTTTTTTATGGTATGCTGTGGTTCAATCGATGAATAAACCGGAACTGCAGTAGATTTGTTGAAAGAAAAAAGGAAAAATGGATTCGAATCAGCCCCCAATGAATAGGCAGACCGATCATCTAGGCGTGAACAAGATGGGGAAAAACATTAAGAAAAGCCCTCTGCACCAGCCTAACTTTGCTAGTTCTGCTGCTAGGCAGCAACCCCAACCACAGGTTTACAATATCAACAAGAATGATTTTAGAAACATAGTTCAGCAACTCACTGGTTCACCATTGCGAGAGCAACAACCTAGGCCTCCCCAAAATCACCCCAAACCCCCTAATAATAGGTTACAGAGAGTTCGTCCTCCTCCTTTGGCATCGATGGTGCCTAATCGACCCCGAGTCCCACCTCATCATCCTCATTTGCCTCCACAGCAACAACCGCCTCCCGTTCCACCACCTTATCTGAACAACTTCGCTAGAGCCCCTCCCGCTGCCCCTCATGATCAACAACAACCTTTTCTTCCCCCAACTCCAACTGATGTGTGGTCAAATACTGCTGAATCTCCTATTTCCGCCTACATGCGCTACCTTCAAAACTCAATAATAGAATCAGGCCACCAACAAGCTCAAACTCATCAAATTCCTGGTCAAAATGGACCGCCGCCGGCTTTTCAATCTCCTAGGTTTGGGGGGCCACCGCCTCTTCTTGCATCGCCACGGATGAATGGTGGGCCGCTACCCGGTCTTCCTTCACCTAGAACAAATGGGCCGCCTCCCCTTTTACCCTCGCCCACATCTCAGTTCCTTTTGCCTTCACCAACTGGATTCTTGAATTTGTTGTCTCCTCGTTCGCCTTATCCTTTGCTTTCTCCAGGGTATCAACATCCACCTCCAATTTCACCTAATTTCTCATTTTCCTCTGTGGGACAGTCGGGTATTTTGGGCCCTGGACCTCATCCACCTCCCTCTCCTGGTTATGGATTCCCTTTGTCTCCTTCAGGGTTTTTTCCAATAGCCAGTCCAAGATGGCGGGGTCAGTAATGGGGTCGAGCGCAAGGTGTAACGTTGTTCAAGTTGATTCATCTCATTTACATCAATGCTTCTCTTTTGGGAATGTAAAACCCTGATGCAAGAGTTCTTCACTTAATGGAGATATAAAGTCTTTACCTTTCTTTTCTGTGTTTTTATCTTTTGTTTGTTTACAGAGCCTTATGTTTAGATATGAATTATGTAACAGCTGTAATCTGTTTAACCATGCATAGTTTTTTGTTTTTAGATGATCTAGTACTTGGATAAGGCTGTAGCATGTTAGCAGATAGGATTTTAGGATTTTCAAACTCATGTAGGCTGCTGGTGTAGGTTTATTATAGGTTATAATTTGTAGCTTACAATATGCTATTGTTGTACCATTGACACTTGATATGCACATTTTTAATGATCTTAAATTCTTAGTAATTTTTTCTTCAGTTGTAAGTTCTTGCTAAGCTTATGTATGTAGGCTGTTGGTGTAGTTTATTTTATAGTTCTTCGCCTTTTTACTATCTAACACTCGATTGGCATATTTCAATGATAATAATAGGTTTTTCTTAAGTTATGAAAGCTTGCAATTGTGTAGTGATAAATATATTTGTTAGCAGGACATGCTTATGTGTACATCCCTTGCAGTCTAACACTAAGAAGTATGAACTTGGCAAGTATTTTTAAGACTGCAGTGATATGAATTCAGTCTTCTGGTTGATGTTGGAAATTGGAATACATTTTGCAGATAATTAGAAAGTGAACCAATGTGGGATGAATAAAGATGCTGGTCTGTATAAATTATGTTGATGATTCTCTCTCGTATTCTTCTTCTCCTCTTCCTTTTCTTCTTTCTTCCTTTTTCTCTATTTAAATTTCTGCAAAATGCCTCTGAGATTATAGCGGTTTTTCTGTTGAGCATTCAAATTCCAGCTTGAATTGCACTTGATACTAGCTTCTGTAGAGTCAGTGGCGATTATGTTTAGAAGAGATTATTAGCTTGGGTTTTACATGAGTGAGAGGTTGTTGAAGAGAAGATTGGCCTTTCATTTTCGGGGAAATAAGGCTCGTATTTCTTAACTAAAGTCTCAGTTCGAATGGCACTGAATATAAAGCTTCTGTAGTGGCAGTGGTAGAAAAGATCGTAGACTTTGGTGTTGTTTCTGTAAAGGGTGAGAGAGTGTTGGAGTGAATAATGCCCTTACCGTTTTTGGGGAAACAGGACTCATATCTTAACTTGAGCCATTTTTTCCTACAATTTTCATCTCTTATATTAGCCAATAGCCAATAGCCAGTAGCCACTTTTGGAAATATTGAACCATAGATTTACATTTTACCAGTAATTTGTACTTTCAAGTCCATTTTATTAACTGTTCTCAAATAAGTTTTATCTTTTTAGTGTTGATATTTTAATATTATTGTTAGACTAAAGCCTAAACAACTTAAATGTTTATTTCTTGGGATTTGCTTAGGATTGGAAAAGGTGTTGCGATATGTTTTTGAAGGATTTAAGGATTTTGTTATATCAGCTGTGTAAAAGTTAGGATGGTGGGTTGGATGCTATGATGCACAGACACGGACACGGCGATACGGACACGATACGGATACGGCGACATGGATTTTTTAAAAAATTTAGGACACGTCATGGCTCCGACACGGCTATATTATATATAAATAAATAAAATATATATATATGTTAATTTATATAGAATAAAATATTCATAAAATATTCAATATTACAAATTTAAATAACATACGTCATTTTCCAATTCAACATTTTAAATCATTAAAATAATACTAATACATTTTTTATATAATGATATTATAAAAAAATTAAATTTAAATTAATATTATACATCTTTTAGCACATTTATATAATTCCTTTTTTTTTTTAAAAAAAATTATATCCTTAAATTTTTAGGAAAAATAAATTAAAAATTAATTTTTTATTGAATTTTTCGTGTCGAAGTGTCCGAGCCGTGTCGGATACATTCCACGCCGTGTCCGAGCCGTGTCCCCGGCATGTCGGAATTTTTTTTTAATTTTTGGACACATTTTGGCGTGTCGGACACGTGTTGGTGCCGTGTCGGAGCCGTGTCCATGTCCGACACGTGTCCGACACTGCACGGGGGTAAATTTTGGAGTGTCCGTGCTTTATAGGTTGGATGTTTTTGTATGGGAATGGGAGCGTGTAGACTCTCCTTTTGGAATTTCAAAATAGGTTATATTCACATGTAGGGGTGGGCGTTTCGGGTCGGGTATCGGGTACCTGACCCGACCCGATCGGGGAATACTCAACCGGGTAGCAAATTTCGGGTAAAACGGGTTTCGGGTCGGGTACCTGATACCCGACATAAAATTCGGGTCGGGTTTCGGGTAGGAAAAAAACTACCCGATCGGGTTTCGGGTACCCGACTTTATATATAATATATTTATTTTATATATATATATATATATATATATATATATATATATACATATATAATATATATTATATATATTATGCTTAATTGTTTTTTTTTCTTTTAAGTTTTACGTTTATAATTTTTCAATTTCTCTCTTCACACTTGGAATTTCCTTTTAAGTTTTACGTTTGTAATTGTGTTTTGTTACTTATCCAATTGTGAGCTAGATGTTAAAACTAATGAATTAGGTTTAGTGTATTTTTACTTTGAATTTTTAATGTGTTGGAATGATTGGAAATGGAGCCGTTTTTGACAAAAAAATCACGTAAAATTTGATGAGAAAAAGCTAAATTAAAATTAAAAAAAATAAAATAAAATCGGGTACCCGAACCCGAAATAATCGGATACCCGATATTTTCGGGTACCCGATTATTTCAGGTTGGGTTCGGGTAGTAAAAATAGCTACCCGAAATTTCAGATACCCGACCCGATTAACCCGAAACCCGAAAACCCGCCCGACGCCCACCCCTATTCACATGGATACTAGACTTGACTTAGTTTTCAATTGGGAGGGAGGACGCGCAAAATGGTGGCTTTAGCCTGTACATAAAGATGCGTCTTTTCTGATTAAATGTAAAAAATTGTGATTTTTTTATGCACCCTATATCTTGATAAAAAAAAAATCTTCACGATAAATGATGCTTAATGGGATTGCGAGGTTTCATCAACTTTGTATATTTGTTGTCATATAACTTCTTTGATGCTACGTTTCTTTCTTTGTACCAGAGTAATGTTTTCAAAAAATGAAATATGAAGACTTTTTCAAAAATAATATTTTTTTTATTCCTGTTGCAAATAATGGTATCGGATTGGAGGGATTTAATATTTTGGTATTAATCGCGGAATTTACCCGCGACTCCGATTATTTTATTGTTATTTATTGCGGAGTCGCGGAGATCTCCTGCAACTCCAATATTTTATACTATTTTATTAGGAGTCGCGGAGATCTCCTGCAACTCCTAATTTTTTTAAATATTTTTTATGGAGTTGCATGATAAGCGAGACTCGTTGCTTTTCGTTTTTCCCTGGTTTATTATTTAATTATTTATATTTATATCATCAATTATTTGTTGTATTTTGAAGACTTGTCTTTTCTTTACATCACTTTATTATATTCATGCATCTACATCTGACAGTAAATGAATAGTATTTGATGGTATATTGAGGTGACTACTCAACATTGCAGCTCAAATTGAATTATTGCATTTGAAAGTTGAGTGCATTATTGTATCTCATACATCTCTATTTATACATCTGTATATCGTTCACAGTCCATCCATCCGAAATATTTTTGAGTCCAAAACTCTTTCCTCAATTTTTCCTTCAGTCAAGTTTCGACATCCCAAGAACTTTCTTGAGTTAATTTTTACATTCCTGTTTGTTAACTTGTTTTTTATGGGGGAAATTATATTGTCTCCAATAATTCCGTTTTTTATGATTTACCCCCAGTAGCATCAACGAGAATTTCACGTTCAATCTCTTTTGATGCTCTACTCCAGGAGGTTTATGGTCCAATTGGTCTGAACCGAGCGCGATACACAATTCAACAGTTATCGCCCTTCTATATCTCAAGGTCCCCGATACCACTGGAAACAGTCATTGAAATAAATGACGATCGAGTATTGTGGTGTTACACAAATCCGGAGGCCCAACTTGAATCTTTTAAGGTTTTTGTTATCGTTGAACCAATCCACACACAAAGATCCGTAGAGGTTAGTTGGAGTGAAGACATGCGAAGCTATATGGATTTGCTAAGCCAAGATATGTCTTCGGTCACCAGTGGGTTCGAAGTATTTGGTATCAATGACCCAAATCCATCATTCCAACAAAGCCACCATGGCGAGGCTTACGTAGAACCACAAGTTGCGGAGTTGGAGGACGAATTACCAGATGAATCCCAATAAATGGATGATGTGCTGTCGGATCTAGAGATAGATGATGTGCCGAATGCCACTGCGAACGACACCGAAGAGGTTGTCGCTACTGAGGATGTGTTGACACAGCCCCACACCGGAGATATGAATCCACAACTCCATGAAGCTTATCCGTTCTAATCCGCTACAGGATCTGAAATGAACGCCGATTCTATGGATTTGCCATCTTGTAAATGGAGTCAATTTTACAATCCCAATGTTGGTAGATTAGCTCATGGGATGACATTCCAAAGCAAACTACATGCTCAAGCCTCCGTCAAGGACTACTCGGTTCGATGGGCGAAGCGAGAATTTTCTGTACAACTTAGTAAACCAACATTCTTCAAGGTTTACTGCAAGCACCGTGAGGCAACGGGTTGCCCATGGGCAGTGCGCGTCCAATTTAAAAAGTTATATGAAACTTGGGCGATAAGTGTATATAATGGGGATCATACTTGTGGTGACGACTACATCCGTAAGGATCATGATAATTTGGATACGAATTTTATTGTTGGGTTGTTGATTGGCCACGTCCGGACCAACTATGAGTACGTTGTTGCCGATGTCCAGCAGACCGTGAAGGATTTCTGCGGATACGAAATTGAGTATTCAAAGGCCTACCACAGTCTGCGACGTGCTAAGGAGCACTTGTACGGTACTTGGGAAAGCTCGGCTAGCAGTCTCCCGAACTTCATGGCTGCACTTCAAAAATGTAACCCAGGTTAACCCCAAATTTAATGTCCCATTTGTCCATGATTTACTCTGATTTATAGTACACTATATTGTATTTTACTTTATCAATTAACATGCAGGGACCATAGTGGAGTGGCAACACCATCCACGTCGAGGAGGTAGGCCCGGAGTAGAGATGATACATTTAATGTTTTGGGCCTTTAGACCTTGCATTGAAGGGTTCAAACATTGTCGGCCGGTCGTTTGTGTTGATGCCACCCATTTGTACACCAGATACAAACATAAGCTCATGATTGCTGTTTGTGTAGATGGCAATCAAACCATTCTTCCTCTCGCGTTTGCTTTGGTAGATGAGGAGTCTACTGGCACATGGGGTTGGTTTTTGAACTTATTGCGCCTACACATCATAGGAGACTCGCACGAGTTTGTGACCATAATTTTCGATCGCAATAAGGGCATAATTAGGGCCGTAAATGAAGGGTATGGGTCATTTAATGGTGAACAAGGATGTCACTGTTACTGCTTGAGGCACTTGTGTTCCAATATCAATTCCAAATTTAGAAAGCCACCACTGAAGGATCTTTGCTGGGTTGCTGGTACGGCTTCCGATGAATTTTCATTCCAGCAGGCTTTTAATCGTATTCAGTCCATATGTCCTGAAGCTGCCACGTATCTGATGGGTATAGAGCTGGAAAAATGGACGTTCTGTCATGATGGAGGCCGTCGATTTGGAACGACTACCACCAACCATGTGGAGGTATGCAACGGTGTGCTCAAGGGAGCCAGACGACTGTCAATTAGTGCAATTGTTGAGATGACCTATATTAAGCTTACTCGCTATTTCAACGAGAAGTTACAATTGGTTAGACAACTAAAAGCCGATGGTCGTGCATTCACCGCGTACGCGGATAGTATCTACAGAGAAAATGCTAGGCTTGCTTCCTTAAACATTGTGCACATGGTCAACAATGATGATTCATCCGCTAATGTCATGAACGTAGGCGTACAAGGTCGTATTGCCCGATTTGCTGTCATGTTGAGCACAAGGGAATGCAATTGTGGTTCTTGGAAAAAATTAGGCATTCCATGCCCACATTCTATCCAAGTCTGTAGACATGTCAATGAACCTGCTTCCCAATACATGACATGGTATTATGAGATTGACCATTTCATGGAAACATACAGCGGTAAATTCTATCCTATATGGGCGAAGGAATACTGGTCATCTGCAGGTTTTGAACTCGTGCACAACCCAACAATGAAGGAGATACGGAGACGTGGTAGAGATAGAACAACGCGAATACTGAACGAAATGGACCAACGGGGGCCATCTCGCTGGAGATAGATGGTAGTTGTATGGGTTTTTTTTTTTCATGTTGTAAGCTAATGTTGTGATGTTAAGAAGACTTTGTGATGTAGTCATGTTACTAATGCAAGTATTTACAACTAATAATAAACTACAATAAACTAATTCACATCTACAATAATAAACTCCAACATTAAAAACAATACGACGGTAACATATATTACTAATACAAATATTAATAACTATTTAGAAAATAGCTAATGTCCCTGATGTCCTAAATGACCTCCAGTACCGCAACCACGTGCCCGTGGAATTCTTTCACTCCTTCTGGGAGGTCTGACAGTGACTTCTTCGTTTCCTTCTAACGAAAATGGGACTGGCGATGTCCCGAACTGAGGGCGATACGTGGCTTCATTGAATGCAATAATTTGAGAAGTCCCAGCGACACTGTCAGATTGCGAAAAATATGGGGTATAAGGTGTGTAATGAGTCTGCCCAAAGGTACTTGCTCATTCGAATGCCGGCGTAACGGAGGGAGCAAATGCCGAATGAGGGTTATTGTCCCATTGCCCAAATGAGGGAGATGCAGGCGGATGGGGTTGGCTGGCAGTAGGTCGAGCTTGTTCTGGACTTCGGGCTCGCCTCCTACTTCGGGAACCCCTGCAAATTCTTATTTGCTCACTGACTACTTCCGGATTCGCATGCCCTCTTTCAACGTCTTGTAATGAACGGACCACTTCTCTATTAGTTTCACATAAACTCCTCAATTGAACTGGATCGGTGTCATCGGTAATGACCAAGTAGTTATCCATCATATACGCCAACCCGGTGGACTGAAATTACAAAACAGAGCAACTCAACAAACAATATATAAAATTCAGATTTACTTTAAATATATATATTTCTTACCATCGCATTCCATATCGCATGATCGGGCGGTTTGTATCCATTGTCATGTATCCTTGGTGGTGGCGAAATAAATTTACACGTTTTTCTTTTATACCACTCATGGTACCTTTCAACAACATCACCCCTTGAACTCACATGTTCCCCTTCAATTTGGTGTTCATGCACCGTAAACCACCTAGCAATGTAAACCTCATGTGTCGCATTCCAGTCTTTGTTTGTATAGCCTTTGCGTGTCAATCTATGCAATGTTTGTCTAACCTCTCGTGGAGGTTGGGGATGTGGAGGAATAGACTGGACAATGCCGAATTGCCGCATCACTCGCTCGAGATGTAACTCCTCAATGATATTGTAGTGAATCAGTGGACACGGGCAACGCCATAATTCTGGAGCGCATTCCTCTGGGAGTTGTCGTATATCTGCTAACGACATATCATACGGCATCCAATCAAACTGCAAATCAATTTCATCAATGTCAAACATATTTCCCAAGAAATAATATACGTAAGCTGACAACCAAATAAAACGTAACTAATTACCTCATACGGTGATAAGTTATCAAACATGGCCCTAAAGATCCTAACACTGTTCCTTGTGGTATGCGTCCACGAGAAATACGTAGTCCATCTACAAATAATTTATACAATGCATTACAAAATTATTTACAAATAAATTAACTTTAGGTAGAGCATGAACGATGCATGTGAAATAATATTACCTGACACCATACGGGGGGATTGGAGTACCCGACCATTTGAAAGCTCTCTTACTCCTACAGGCATTCGTGGTGCTCTTCGGCCGGGCCTGATGGAAGAGATACGTATCCACGCCCACATCTGCAATATGATTTTTTAATAATTATTATACCCAACTTGACAAATAAAATATTAACATTTTTGGAACCAACAAAACAAAACAAATAATATAATTAGTTAATAACGACGTATTACCTGTAACAATTGTAAAGCTCCACCAATATTCTGATTATGGGTGCAACTGTTGCTCTCTCCACATAATTCACGGTACAAAAATGCCAACACTGCACTCCCCCAGCTATAACTCCGACACTCTTCTACAGTACGCATATGTCGTAGATATAGTAGGGACACCTTATTTCCACTAGTGTCTGGAAACATGTATGCACCCATTATCAGTAATGCAGCACACCTGGCGTGTTGCATTACCACCCCGACAGGACTGTCTGGATTGAGCGGATTTTCCATTAAGTGTCTTCTTAAAGCGACCATCTTAATTCGTGATCCAATAAGACCATCACCGTTTGGGAAAAATCCTAACATATCACCACAACAATCCATCCAAGACTCATACGGTGCCAGAGGTGCATCAATCCCAATTATTGGATCACCCCGAATTGGAAAGCCCCATAGTATAGCCACATCCTCCAAAGTAATGGTGGCCTCCCCAACGGACAGGTGGAATGTATGCGTCTCCATACGCCGTCTTTCCAATAATGCAGTAATTAAATGTGCATCGCTTAGTATATATCCACAACTAAAAACTCCATAAAACCACATATCATACAAGATAGCAATGATATCATCATTTATGTGTACATATCTATCGTCTTCGGGATCGTGACTAAATCCAGTCGTGTTATTGTGTCTTGGGATTACAATTCGATCGATATGCCCATTAAAAACATATTCCGAGCGATGCATGTCTTGTAAATAAAGTAAATCACCTTCTTCCGGACCGTAAATATATCTAGACATCTAAAAAATAAAAATAAAACTCAATTAGCACCTAATATAACAAAATATTTCATAACCCGACTCAAATATTCATTACAATAACTAACTTAATACTTTCAGTTATAACTAAATTAATTAAAATAACTAACAAATTAATTATTGGTAGTTTAGATCATTACCAACAAAATTAAAAAATATACCCATATACCACATTAATGTTACCATGACTAATTAGTTAAAGATTAATACTAAACTCATTATTTATAACAAACGTGATAACCGAGATTATTAAAAAATATGCCAAACTAACAAACTAACTACTACGGATAACATTTTCAACTTTAACTAAACATTTTATTACAATAACTAACTTAATACTTTCAGTTATAACTAAATTAATTAAAATAATTAGAGAGCGTTTGATAATGTAAATTATCCAATTTTACTTAATCTATTTGCGAGGAATTAAGTAAAATTAAGTGCTTTTACAATAAGTTAATTTTGTGTTTGATATATTCAATTAATAAATTTAGTTGTATCTAATTTCCCTTATTATCCTGTTTGATATATCTTCTAAACTGAAATATCATTTAAAATAGTAATTTTTATTTTTTTTGGTGAAATAAATAGTAATTTTTATGCTTAGCCAGAAAATCAAATTAATTTTTTAAACTTATCTATAACAGATAAGAGTTAATCTGCAATAAACACACCCCCTCCCCTAAGATTTATTTGAGAACTTAATCTCTCTAAAGTACGCAGATTACACCGGGTCGAAGATTAACTCTTCCGGGTCGACCACATTTAATACGTGGTATCAAACAAAAAATTAGCTAAAATTAAGTGGGCCAAATGAGCCTAATATGGGATATCAAACGCTCTCTTAACAAATTAATTATTGGTAGTTTAGATCATTACCAACAAAATTAAAAAATATACCAATATACCACATTAATATTAGCATGAGTAATTAGTTAAAGATAAATACTAAACTCATTATTTATAACAAAAGTGATAACCAAGATTATTAAAAAATATGCCAAACTAACAAACTAACTACTACGGATAACATTTTCAACTTTAACTAAACATTTTATTATTTACCATCATATTACCATAGATTAGCTAACAAATTAACATATTAATAACTACAAATTAACATGAAGAATACCATAGATTAGCTAACAAAAACTAACATATTACCATCATATTACTAATTAACATCATATTTACAAATTTTAAATAATTAATTACAAAATAAATGAGAAAAAAAAAATTGCCCAGATTGTACTTACCTTCACCGGAGTGGGCGGTGTCGGCTGCCTTTCTGTAACGGACACCTCGAGCTGGGCTGGCGGCGGTTGGCCGGTGGTTGGCGGAGGGCGGCGGAGGGCTCCTCCAGCTGAGAAGGGGCACCAAGGCAAAGAAGGTGATAATGGCGATGGTGGTGAAGGTCCAGATCTAGATCTGGACCACAACTTTAAAAAAAAAATTTTTTTTTAATCGGAGTCGCGGGTGTCAGACGCGACTCCAGAGAATATTATTAAAAAAATATTGGAGTTGCAGGAGATCTCCGCGACTCCTAATAAAATAATATAAAATATTGGAGTTGCAGGAGATCTCCGCGACTCCGCAATAAATAACATAAAATAATCGGAGTCGCGGGAAATCTCCGCGATTAATACCAAAATATTAACTCCCTCAAATCCGGTACCATTATTTGCAACAGGAATAAAAAAAATATTATTTTTGAAAAAGTCTCAATATTTGACATATTTTTCTTTCGGATGGATAAATATTTGACAATTAGTTATTTGAATTTGTTATGAAAAAAGTAATGGCGATTGGCGGGTTGACGCCACTTTAAACTTGGGTGTGTGCGATTTATATCATTATCTTTAGAATAGAGAGATGTTTACAAAGGTATTGATGTACCATAAAAGTGATATTGACCCAATTGGTAGAAGTCATCGACTACCAGGTAGATGTTTGGGCCTAATAAAGTTGGGTCAGATTCAAGACTAGCCCAAGCGAGCCCAACACATTATTACTAGGTCAAAGCACTCTCAATCGGTTGAGGATAAGTGGGGAGAGAGGAAAGGATCCAAATTGGAAGTGGGGATAACCTTTTTCTCTCCCACTAACTAACCCTAGCTGGAAAGTGGGAGGTAACCTACCTGCCTGGCTGGAATGTAGCGGGAAAACAACTATAAAAGAGAGAAAAGCTCATTTGGGAAAGGGATTTTTGATCTTTGGTTAACGTATCTTCATATTATGATTTTACTCTTGATATTTATTGTGTATTTCTTCAACAACCATCAATAATACGTCTTCATTTTCTCATTATCTTTCTCAAATTCCCTCTTTTATCAAGCAATCCCAAGTTAATTCATACAAATTTAGTGTTGCCACATTTTTGTGCGCATCACTTGGAGCCATCTGTGGGAAATTTGAGTTAAGGTGTGAGAAAACCGTTCGACAATTAGCATGGCTTTAGAGAAGCATAACACCTCGACCTTTAAGAGTTGGACAACCAGGAGATGTAGAATCACGTGGCTGTAGGAACGCTGACTAGCCAGGATGTGCGCAACCTCCTAGCTGCAGGAACACTCACCAACCAGGATGTAAAAATCCTCTTGGTTGTTGCAATGCTGAACCCTCAGAATGTGTAAAGCCTCATAGCATCTGGAACATTAACCAACCAAGATGTACAGGAATTCTTGGCTATGGGGACATCAACTAATCGGGAAACACTGGATCACACTGCCGTTGGGTCAAGACTCAATAGTAAAGGACGAGTTAGGTGTTGAAGACTTGGAAAGGAGAGTCGAGAACATTAAGCCGAGGTGTAGCACCCCGCATGGTGGGTCACCATATCCCCTGCACCTAAGCCCAATCCACATACGAGATGAGTGGCCCATACATGAACCAAGCAAATACGAACGGGAGACAGACAGACTCACACCTAAGTTAGGCGAAACGTAGACCCTGACTCCACAAACCAAACATCACAAGTGCGGAGGTGTAAATATGCCAAACAAAATTCAAACGTATAACAGGTAACGGGTTCAACTAGCATAGATACCTAATCTCGATTCCCAAGTATTAAATAATAAACATAATCATAAATGTAACAAAATTCAATCTATCCCTAGAAGCTTGTCCCAAAATCCATATCAATATACTTAAATCGTACATACATGCATCCAATTGTACAAACTTAATCGAATTACAAAAAGCAAATGCAAGGACCCAAACTTATACAAAGGACTCGACACGAAAACAAACTCCAAAGACTGACTCACGCCGCCTAGCCCGAACTTCTAAAGCCAAACCTGTAAACTAAAAACATGGGGAGGAGAGGGTCAGTCCAAGGACTGAGTGAGGGGCTACACACGTACACTTACATACATATAAGAACACGACAAATATCAGATTTTTAAGGTTCATGAACCGGGGTGTGGTTTTTGCAATCCAAAACATTTTTCTCCCGTGATACTATATATGGGAAAGAGTTTAGGGCCGAAGGCCAAAACAACCAATTTTAGAAATTAAGAGTCCACTCCCGTTTCACGAACCATTTCATATTCAAACTTACTCGGCGAATCCTCCAACCAAACTCCTCAGATTCATATTCATATTCAGAACAAATCACAAACCAACCTTTACACCGGTGATGATAGGGTAGCAAGTCCTAACCATCTGGTTCAGATATGTGTGGGTCGTGAGTGCATGACTCTCACGCCCGAGGATTCCATCCCCCAACCAAACCTCCTGGTGGGTTACGGGTTGATCCTATCAAACGGAGACTGTACTTAGGTTGATCCTATCAAACGGAGACTGTAGTCAGATTCAAAGTCATATTCCTTACTCGCTACGGACAGACATACCTCAACATACTTATCATTTTCATACGTATCATACGTACGTACCATTCTTTGCCACAACTATGCTTTGCTTACCTCTCCGTGTCATTTCGCCATCCACCCTCCTAACGCGGCACGAGACTCATGAGAGGCACACAATGTGAAGCGTAATGCTTTACTTACCTCTCCGTGTCATTCCATAGCACGCCCTCTAGATATGATGGTTGGCTCACAAGAGGCACACGCTTTGGAGCATGGTGTAACAATACCCACAAATCATATCAAAATCCAAAGGCAAGCATACATAAACTTATACATAGCGTTCTATACTTTCAAACGTATAACAAAGTCATCAAAGTACATATTCCGCACATATTTACTTATACATAAGGCTTATAGGTCACATGTATTTAAAAATGAGCACATTTCATTAGGGTATAACTATATCCTAACCTCACCTTACACCAACGAATCCGAGAACAAGGCGATTGATCCACCCTGAAATCAACTCGGCTAACTAAACACCACCTCGGGTGCACCTGAACAAACAAAAGACAAACACGAGACTTAGACTCAAGAATGAACCACATAAACGCACGACGTATGCTTATGCAAGTATGAGATGCAATCATGTAGATATAACACATATTCATATCAATTCATGCAAAAAGAAAGTCATTACATAATTCAACATATTCATTCATAATCATAAAACACGTTAAGATAGTGTTCATGTGCACAATTAATGCATATCACCACGTCTAGATACATAACAAGGTGCACATGTGCTTCGTGCAAACAATTCACATTACTTAAGCAACATAAAATGCATATAAAAATAAATACATACACATACACATGATATAAGAAGTTAGGAACAAGTTTGTAGGCGAAAAGCTGCAAGAAAACCGGAAGAAAAACATAAGAAATGGTTCCGAGCAAAAATGGGCAAAAGCTGGAAATTTTCCACAACGTACAAGCTGTAGGAAAATGGACATAACTTGAGTTTGAGAAATTGGAATTGAGTTTTGTTTCTTGAAAATGAAACTAGACAAATAGGGCTTTCCAACGGTATATAGCTTGAATCGTGGTTCACAGGGATCCGAAAATGGCGTAGGTTTGAAGTTGAACAAAAGTAGAATTTCGATGAGGTGGCGACACAAATTTAAAACGGTTATATCTCCCAAACTAGAACGAATTTTAATGTAACTCTAATTGAAGAATACTCTACACTCAATGAGGTTTCTACAGTTAAAATTTTAGGCTAAACGGAGCACAAACGAAGTCTACATGGCCATGTCAAAATTGGCCTGTGAAGCTGCACGGCCTTGTTGAAGCAGATTTTTCCAACCTAAACTTTGGACACAGCCGTGTTGGGAATGAATTGTGGCTCAACACAGCTGTGTTGGGTCGTATTCCTCAAAAATCTGCTGCAAAAAAACAGTGAGTTGACGGGGGTGGTTCTCAAACCACCCCAAATCACATCCGAATCAAATTATACATCAAAATACATCACAATACACACGTATTATCATATAACTCATCAAATAGGCAAGAATTCAAGCATATAATATTTCACCATTTTCGTAACTCAAGCTCCAACAATGGAGTTTCAAGCACGAGTGAAGAAACGATCAAAATTTCGGTAAATAAATGATAAGGAAGCTCATACGAACAACATACTTCAAATTGAGATCATATAATTCAAGTATGAGAGCATAATATCAAATTTTCACATTTTTATACTATTCATCATCTTCTTCAAAGGCATGGAAACAAGCAAGAGAAATGGTATCCAATTGGATAGAAATGAAGCACTCGAAGAGAGGAATTCAGTGCTTACCTTGGATCGTTGATCGGGGCGAAAGATGGTGTCGAAATCTTGAGCTCAAAGGTTGAGGTGAATAGTGGCCCTTTTCTTCTTTCTTCTTTCTTTGGCTCGTGATGCTAAATGAGAGAGAGAGAGAGAGAGAGAGAGAGAGGGGGGGGGAGGGGTTCGGTTCATTTAAGGTAAGAAAAACCGGTTCGGTTCGGTTCAATTGGTTAGAATTTAAATCGGTAATGAGTTCAAACGGCTTCAGAAAAAGGTGAGGCTTGTTTCATTGGACCCGAATCGTCGAAATAAATTCAATGGTGGGGTCAAAATTCGAACCCAAATTCCCAAGCTCAAGATATCCGAAAAGGCTCCAAACACCCTAATTGCAATTAGGTCCCTGAATTTTCAAATATTGGACATTTGAGCCCAAACGAGTTTGATTAAATTCTAAAGCGCATATAACTCAAAATAAATTCACGTTGACACGTAAGGCATGCGATAACACATAATTCATGAACCAAACACCCTAATTGCAATTAGGTTCCTGAACTTTCAAATATTGGACATTTGAGCCCAAACGAGTTTAACTCTCCCGTATTCACCCTAATTTGGGGTTCGTGACATCCCGACGAGGGTTACCTTGAGAGAAGTCTTCAAGCCCGAAGGGGATTCAACTCTTCACTTCAAGCTTTACACGAACTTGATCCCAACTTGGAATAGCTTGAACGTTTCGCACGATAGGAGGGTCCAAAGTGATTCAAGTCCCACCGTTTGAATCCATCCAAAACCACTCACAACTCGGAATCATGAGTGGGGTTGTTAAAGAACTTCCACCACTCGTTCTCCAACCCAAATGGGCCTTCTATCACCGCTCAACTAGGGGTTCAAAGTTGACATTCGAACCGTCACTAGCTTCCAATCGGTGGCCTCCAAGAACATGACGTAAGGTCCATTGCAAAGCATGACCCTTAACTAACCGCGTAACAACGACACTCGAACACTCAAAGCTACCCCGTATGGCAACTAAAAACCAACAACAACAAACACACACAAAGCAAAGCTAAAAGATGCATGATGCTCGTGATATGTATGTTGAATGAACCATTCACCGATGCATTGGAATCTCGTCTTTAGGATGGTTTGATCATTGTCGGAGTCTCTTTGCCCATGATAAAGTCTTGAAATTCCTGATGTTCCCGATATTTCAACAATTACCTCAGTCTTCATCCTACGGTTGTTGGCTATCCTTAATAGTGTCTCCAATTCAATTTTCTATTCTTAAGTGTTCTCTTGGTCTTGTTCTCTTTTTCAACGATTTAAATCCTTCGGTCTTCGGTTTGCTACCTTAATTCCCAATTATTAGCATCCTTCAAATCTCTCTCGGATTTACTCCTAAAAGGAGAACTTTTCTTGTGTGATCCACGAACCCGATAAATCTTTAATTACCCCCTAGGCTTAAAATTCTTGACGTAATTCTTTTTCTTGGGGCTTAAATAGGGAGGTAGTTCTCCTTTCATGGTTGCGGTTATTATTCATAGTCTTGCCCATATTTTCATCAACTCAAAATGGCCACTAGTGTGGTCCATTTTGCTCGATAATTTGACAATCCCTAAGTCCAATTCTCTCACTGATTTTCTCCATGAATTCTTTCCAAACGAATATCTTTCTTCATTGTCGAAATTGCTTCCCACTTCCTTGTCCGTAGAACTACTAACCTTCATCCATAATTTTATTTCTTCCCTTGGATTCCATGAAAAGCCCGACCAAAGTTTTTTAATACTTTTCATCGAACTCCTTTTTCCAAGACGGGTTCCATGAAAAGCCCCAAAATTATAATTGGTCACACTTGTTTCCCAAATCTTGAGTCGAACTCTTGTTCCAAGACGGGTTGCGTTTGCTCGGATTACATCGTTAATGGGACTCCTCGTTGCCTTTCCTAATTTGTCTCCCATGAATTGATTTTGGCACCTTTCTTATTCTTCGAGCCCAAATCTTGGATCAATTGCGCCTTATGCCCAGTAATGTAAACCTCCTTAGTTTCTTTCTTTATGAGTGGCCCCCATAGATTAAGCTTTTCGTTTTCAGAGCTTTCCAACCTCATCCAAGTAATACTCAGAAGGGTGAAGGTGTGCTTCTCACCTCGTTACTTCCATCGGACAACTATCATTCTCTAAGGTATGCCCCAATTCCCAAATCCTCAACCTTGCATGTAGACTTCTCAAATCGTTCCTCTTCAATACATCTTCATATCACCCTACAAACGTCAACCTAATTCTCAAAGAAGGTCCTTAACTCGATCCCCATTCTATCCATCCCTTCCAACCTTATAGAATACTAACCCGGCGGTATGAAAGAAGTAACATCCTATTAAGCAAACACTAAATATGCATGTCGGGTTAAAGTGCAATTGAAATGTGTCACATAGTCACCATTCAAGCAAGTAGTAACAACAATTTAACAAATAGCAACTAAGGAATGAAAATAAATAATTGCAAAAATTAAATGTAGTATGGATGCACGTGCCATGTATGCAAGTACCTCAATTTTTGGTTTCATGTTGGTCTCTAATTTAAAGCTTTTTAATCCTTGATTGCCCCGTTGACTCGCAAATGTAGCACCTCCTCGATCCATCCCATCATGCTCCATGGCACGGTTAGCGAGAGGACTACCCGTAATTCGATGGGTACGCTAGTATCCTGAGAATCTCAACTACTACAAGATATATATATATATATATATATATATATATATATATATGTCGGTTAGTTCGTACATATGTTACATAATTAATTCAATTAAGAGCAATCAAGAAAATAAATGCATCACGTAATATAAAATCAATAAAATGATAAAATTTTAAACGCATAACATATCAAACCGTGATGTAAATGCACATATAACCAAATTGTCCTATACCGTTCGAGCTAGACAGACACAACATAACTCCGAACTCAGGTTTTACAACCTAGAGCTCTGATACCACTTTAGGATGTAGCACCCCGCACGGTGGGTCACCACATCCCCTGCACATAAGCCTAATCCACATACGGGATGAGTGACCCGTACATGAACCAAGCAAAGGCGAACGGGAGACAGACAGACTCACACCTAAGTTAGGTGGAACGTAGACCCTGACTCTACAAACCAAACATCACAAGTGCGGAAGCGTAAACGTGCCAAACAAAATTCAAACATATAACAGGTAATGGGGTTCAACTAGCATAAGAAAACGTTACATAGACGCACGGCGTATGCTTATGCAAGTAAGAGATGCAATCACGTAGACATAACATATATTCATATCAATTACGTGGAAGACGAAAGTCATTACATAACTAGACATATTCATTCATAATCATAAAACATGATAAGAAAGCGTTCATGTGCACAATTAATGCATATCACCACGTCTACATACATAACAAGGTGCACACGTGCTTCGTGCAAATAATTCACATTACTTAAGCAACATAAAATGCATATAAGAACAAATACATACACATACACATGATATAACAAGTTAGGAATAAGTTCAGAGGTGAAAAGGTGCCAAAAAAAAAAAAAAAAAAACCCACAAGAAATGGTTCCGATAAAAAACCGATAAAAGTTGGAAAGTTTCCAAAACGTACAAGCTATAGGAAAATAGGCATATCTTGAGTTTGAGAAATGGAATTTAGTTTTGTCTCTTGGAAATGAAACTAGACAAATAGGGCTTTCCGATGGTGTATGGCTTGAATCGTGGTTCAAAGAGATCCGAAAATGGCGTAGATTTGAAGTTGAACAAAAGCAGAATTTCAATGAAGTGGCGACACAAATTTAAAATAGTTTTATCTCCCAAACCAGAATGAATTTTAACATGATTCTAATTGGAGAATACTCTACACTCAAAGAGGTTTCTACAGTTAAAATTTTAGGCCAAAGAGAGCACAAATGAAATCTACACGGCCCTGCTAAAGATTTTTCCAACCTCGAAACTTTGGACATGGCCGTGTTGGGAATGAACTGTGACTCAACACGGCCGTGTTGGGTCGTCTTCCTCGAAAATCCACTGCAAAACAATAGTGGGTCGACGGGTCCAAATCCAGTTATACACCAAAAAGCATCAAAATACATCACAATACACATGTATTATCACATAACTCATCAAATAGGTAAGAATTCAAGCATATAACTTTCACCATTTTGGTAACTCAAGCTCCAACAATGGAGTTTCAAACACGAGTCAAGAAACGATCAAAATTCTGGCAAATAAATGACAAGGAATCTCATACGAACAACATACTTCAAATTTAAATCATATAATTCAAGTATGAGAGCATAATATCAAATTTTCACATTTTTATACTATTCATCATCTTCTTCAAAGGCATGAAAGCAAGCAAGAGAAACAGTATCCAATCGGATAGAAATGAAGCACTGGAAGAGTGGAATTCAATGCTTACCTTGGATCGTTGATCGGACGAGAGACGGAGTCGAAATCTTGAGCTCAAAGAGGTGAATAGTGGCCATTTTCTTCCTCCTTCTTTCTTTGGCTCGTGCAGCACCAAAAATGAGGGAGAGGGAGAGGGAGAGAGAGGGGGGTTCGGTTCATTTAAGGCAAGAAAATCGGTCCGATTCGGTTCAATCGGTTAGAATTTAAATCGGTAGGGAGTTTAAATGCCTGTAGAAAAAGGTGAGGCTTGTTCCATTAGACCCGAATCATCGAAATGAATCCAATGGTGGGATCAAAATTTGAACCAGAATTCCCGAGCTTAAGATAGCCGAAAAGTCTCCAAACAGCGTAATTGCAATTAGGTCCCTTAACTTTCAAATATTGGACATTTGAGCCCAAACGAGTTTAATTAAATTCTAAAGCGCATATAACTTAAAATAAATTCAGGTTGACACATAAGGCATGCGATAACACATAATTCACGAAAATGCTGAATTAAACTCTCTCGTGGTGCCATAACTGGATTACTGAAGAAACGGGGCGTCACATGAGGTTGACGTGGAGGTCACCAACTGAAGGAGATGGCACCCAGAACAGGTCCTCTGAGCAAGTAGCAACCCAGCTGGATGGAGGAGGCATTCTGCCTCCAGTTGGAGTGCTACTACCAGGTGGAGGGAGCCTGATCCCTTCTACTATTCAGGGAGGTGGAGAAAGTGGCACACCTTCCCAAGAAACAGGTTTGCTTAGGGATACCACCAGCAGAGGAGTAGGATCTGCTGAAGCTTCCGTATACCTAACATGGGAAGAATTCAATTGAAAGGCCACGGATTTGATATGGAGATCCACTGCAAAGGTGGTGCAAGAAACTTTGAAGGGTTCCACTCTGCTGGCACAGATCGAGGGAGCGATGCAGGACGTGATTCGCGGAACAGTGCCATAATTGATAATGAAGGCATTGCCTGGGGGCATGCCGCACCGCCAACCAGGACATAAACGGCATCCTCATATCGGGTCAAGAGGCGCATAACCATGTTATTCCCACCCAGCATAGGTACATACCTTCTTAGGTGTCAACTGACTCATCAATCCGACAGTAGCACCGTCGGTGCTGATCTCCCAGGAAGGTGGAAGTAACGGCCTAGGTACCCAGCCACGGATGACTGACAGTCCAGGCCCAGGAGGAGGGGGGGAACTCCACGCAATTCTCCCAATCATTCAATTGGGTTTAAGGCCCCAGCATTCGGTAGGTGGCATCAATATCATCCAGAATGTCAACGGGCAAGGTAGAGCGAACGTTGAAGTAGGGGGATGTAGCGCCCCACTTGTATGTATATATGGAGAGGAACGCTCCAACCCCCACACCGATATACTCATCAAATAATGGTTTAAGTCATCACTCAACAAATACACAGGCGAACGGTTGATGAAGATCATGATGAATGCTCAATGATAATGCAACAAAAATCAGTAAAATTTGAAACTTTTAAATCCATGCGTGGTGGTGACAAGTAATGAGCACATAAGATGAACAATACAGTCACGTTTAAGTAGAAAACAAGTAATAATATGATATAAGGATTGGACAATATCATGGGAGCATAATATGAGTAGAGTAGCAGTGTATCAAATTACAAAATAAGGCTAGAAACATATGCAGCCATATATCATAATCCAAGACACAAAATAGATTAATAACATATAAGTCTTGACTCGGGCAAAATAGGCATTCTAGAGCTTCAAGATACCTCTAGAGTGCAGCTGCAAGACCTGAAACCATGAGGCCAGAAAATAGGTAGAGGTATTAGTCAAAGTGACTAAGTGATGGAGTCCTTTAAAGAAATACTCTTGAAATGAATAAAGTTTACCTTGAAGAATGATTTGAAAGATAAAGACTTTATGAAAATATTTGATATACAAACAATGAAGTCACACGTGCACACAAATGATATGATTTGGTTTATATGAATTTCATAAAATGGGATAGGGGTAAAGGATACTTTGATAAATATGAACCAATGTTTATAAATGATTTATGCCTGCAAGCTAGGCATCTTCCACCCTTACTCCTTGAAAACAATGAATAATGAGCGATGTTGGACTGAGATCAATAACATCTTGAACATACACACATGCACCACCCTTCTCTGGTGTCACTTCGGGTAGCTAGCCCTGGGTGACGATAAACGATGAATGAGATAAGGATTTGCGATCCTTTCTCTGATAGATTATCCTAACTTAAACAAACTCTAATTAAAGCCAGTGTCAATTGTCTAATGGTGACGACCGGTATTAGTGATGTCGTTGGCGCTCACCTCCCGATCATCACTTCCACACATAACCATCGGGCCCAATAACGATGACGATATGTGTTAGAGATTGAGAGCAAATAAGGAAAGTCTGACCATAATCCCTAATTAGTCGGAATAGGCCCAGATTTGATGAGATTTGGTTTCCTTGTAATCTTTGTTTTATACTCCTTCCTTGATGTAATCTGTAACACATAAAACCTACAGAAAAGAATACCAACAATGAATACGTTCAAGTTTTTCCTCATATACCATGTTTTAACATGGTATCAGAGCGGCGTTAAGACCCTAGGGACTCGGAATTAATCTCATCATCGTCCATAACCTTTCTCCAACCCTCAATCAGCTAAGAACAAGATGGCAGCCCCAACCGAAGACAACCAACCCCTTGCCCTACAACTCAACCAAACAACCATGCCCAACTCCGAGAACTTGTCGATTGGAATTAAACTCAACAACGATAATTTCCCAATTTGGGCCAGATTAATGAAGATGGTGATCGGAGGGAGAGGATATCGTTCGCACATAATCGACAATCCACCTCACCAGATGAATCCGACCCAAAATACGATAAATGGGAACAAATTGATCAACAGGTATTTACCTGGATTGTCTAGAATATGGAAGTCAGCCTTATCACAAACATTCTCCAATATCAAACCGCTAAATCACTATGGGATGGACTCACCACCACCTACGGAAGCGACGGAGACCTGTTGTAACTCTTCGATTTGCATCGAAGGGCCAACACCCAAAAACAAGGACACGAAAGCCTGGAAGAATTCTGGAACAACCTCCAGAACATCTGGACAGCCATCGATCGAAGGCAACCTAACCCAATGAAATGTGTAGAAGACATAAAATTGTACAACCAAATCACTCAAGAACAGAGGTTGTTACAAATTCCTCACCGGCGTTGATGAAAAATACAACAGTGTCCGGAATGATTTACTGAAGCAGGAAACCAAGCCCTCTCTCGAAGCCGCTTACGTTGCAATACGAAGAGAGGCAGCTCGTCTCCAAATACTCACAACAGCCTTTGGCGGAGATACAGTAATCGAGACCCAAGGAATCGGGTCTGGTCTCATAGCAAGAAAGGAGAAATCAGGGAGAGGGGGGCGTTCAGATGGCGCCGGACGCGGTGGTGGCGCCGACGGACGCCGGGTATCACAACGCGAAGATCGAACCAACATCGTCTGTGGGAAGTGTGGGAAGCCCAGACACTCCATTGAAGAGTGCTTTTGAAATCGTCGGATACCCGGACTGGTGGGAGGGCCACCGGAAAAATGATCCCGCCGCCTCGTCAAAGGAAGGAAGCCGGCGAGCCAATCTCGCTGTAAGTGGCGTGGCCGGGCCTATCTCACCGTCGGCGAGAAAAGAACAGGAGGAACCCATCAAAGCAGCGGCGGATCAGGTATAGGGTTTGGGATTTATGACCCAAACCCGAAATCCCCTTTTTATTCCTCCTATGAAATTGATAAGTGCCCCCCTATTAGTGATAAAATGCACCTAGGCCCCCAAATTTCTACAAAATACGAATTTCACACCCAGACGTCTCAAACCCGAGTTTCTAAGTGGATATTTGATTGTGGGGCAACCGACTCTATGACATTTGATTTATCTGATTTAATTAGTCCTATTATTCCGAAACAATCACATATCCAAACAGCTAATGGGGAAGTAGCTGTAGTTGAAAAAGAGAGCCTTGTACTGATTACACCTAAGTTGAAACTGAGCAACTGTCTTTATGTGCCTTCGCTATCCTGCAAATTGTTATCTCTAAGTCAGATTACGAAAGAGCTGAATTGCATTGTTCTGATCTATCCCCATTTTTGCTTGCTACAGGACATTCATACGAAGGAGATCATTGGGCGTGGTACTGAGAAAGGAGGCTTATACTATGTGGATGAAGTAGAAAATCAATCCAAAGCTCTTTTATCCGTTGGCATGGCAAATACTCAGATTTGGTTGTGGCACAGGCGGTTGGGTCACCCTTCTCTTGGGTATCTGAGATTACTTTTTCCTGTTTTGTTTCAGAATAATCAGACAGTGAATTTAGATTGTCAGACTTGTTTTTTGGCCAAGAGCCACCGAACTTCCTTTAAATAGAATAATACACGTGTTCCAACTGCGTTTTCCTTAGTTCACTCTGATGTTTGGGGCCCAGCTCCCTTTACAACTCACAATCAGTTTCGGTATTTTCTGTTGTTTGTGGATGATTTTTCGCGTATGACATGGGTGTATTTCTTGAAAAACAAGTCTGAAGTATATCTAACATTTGTGGCTTTCTATAAAATGGTGGAAACTCAGTTTGATCACAGGATTAAGATTCTCCGATCCGATAACGGCTGGGAATTCGTTAACCAGGATATGCACCGGTTTTTCAAACAACATGGTCTGGTCCACCAAACCACTTGTCCCAACACCCCTCAACAAAATGGGGTTTCAGAAAAAAAAACCGTACCCTACTTGAGATGACTCGAGCAATGCTCACTGAATTATGGGTCCCAGACCACTTCTGGCCCGAGGCCATCGCCACAACAGCCTACCTTATGAACCGTCTCCCCACTAAAATCTTAGACCACAAAACCCCACTCTCAGTACTCCAAACACAAACCAACATACCTCTCCACCTAACTCTCCCACCTCGTATATTTGGTTCCACTGTATTCGTTCATATTCCCAAAGTTGAACGGACCAAACTGAACCCATGTGCAGTCAGATGTGTCTTTGTGGGGTATACCCCCCATCAGAAGGGGTGTCGGTGCTATAATCCCACTACCCAGTGGATACATGTCACGATGGATTGTGACTTCGTAGAAACTGAGTATTTTTTTCTCACCCACTCCAGCGATCAGGGTGAGAGACAGAATGATTCTCTGTTCTGGTTGAGTTATCCAGATGATATAAGCTTAGGATTAAGTGAACCAACTACAGATGTTCTCAGTACCATCGACACTTTATCAGCGCCCAAGGATTCTCCTCCGGATGATGTCCAAAATGAGGTAAATGCATCTGTGAACCCTAACTTTGTTTCCATACATGACACTGATACCACAGTTGCTACTAACATTGTCTCTGGAGATGCCACAATAAGCCACAGGTACTCTTTGCCCCAACGAAGTAACAGAGGGATTCCTCCCCTTCGGTACTCCCCTGAGCACGTTTCCCGACACTCTAAATACCCCATAGGGAACATGGTCAGGGGGAGCGTGCCTGAAGTAGCCAAATCCTTCTTTGGGAACCTCTGCAAAGAAGAGATCCCCGAAAACAGTGCAAGAAGCCAAACAAAACAAAGAATGAGAGAATGCCATGGGTACCGAGATGCAGGCTCTGATAAAAAATGGTACTTGGGAAAAATGCCCACTACCCACAGGATAGAGAACAGTTGGCTGCCGATGGGTATTCACGATAAAACACAAAGCTGATGGCTCAGTTGAAAGATACAAAGCGAGATTGGTTGCAAAGGGATATACTCAGACATACGGGATTGATTACTCCGAAACTTTCTCTCCCGTGGCAAAACTGGACACCGTTTGAGTATTACTCTCAGTGGCTGCAAATAAAGATTGGCCCCTCCATCAGTTCGATGTTAAAAATGCATTCTTACATGGTGACTTGACAGAGGAAGTATACATGGAACCTCCTCCTGGCTTTACAACTGATTTTGGAAAAGACAAAGTATGCAGGCTTCGCAAAGCTCTATATGGGTTGAAACAATCACCAAGAGCGTGGTTTGGCAGGTTTACACTTGCTATGCAGCGCCATGGGTATGTTCAGAGTAACTCAGACCACACTCTTTGTAACGCCCCGTTTTTTCATACATGTATTATGTTATATTATATTAATCTTCATAACATTATATGTAATATATCTTTATACACTTATATGAATTACCATTAACGTGAAATTTACGTGAATTAATTGTTAACGTGTCTAATTGTTTACAAGTGACCTTACTTGATCATTTCACATATTCATGGACTCAATTGCATATCATAAATTGGAACTAATTGAACATTTTCCATGAGACAATACTTGTTTGCATTCATTCACATAAATGAGGGACTAAATAGCAAAATATGGTAACTCATGCATTATAGTGGAAGACATATATTATATCTTATACATATCATATCTCTCCCACATTTCATTCATCCCTTTCATATAAGATACACACACACACCCACTAAATATCGATCAAATCACCAAGAGAAGGGAAGGGAAGGATTTCATCATTTATCAAGCTAAATTCAAGGAAGATAAATTGCATAAGTGGAGGCATCATACTCATCTCATCATTCCATTCCATCTTCTTTCATTCAAGGTATAAATGGATGAATTGCTTTGAACTCTTGAATGTTATATGAGTAGGGTTTGATGTTATGTGATGCTTTCTTGCTTATTTGAGGTTAAGAGCATGATTATGATCATTAGAGTTGGATTCTTGCATGAATGAATGAGTTATATGGAAGTTGATGGCATGAGAAATTATAGGGTTTGGTTGGTTAATTCTTGATGATTTGAGCAAGCTTGGATGGATTACTTGATGCCAACTTGATATATATGAGTTATATGCATGATATATGTTAGTTTTGAGTTGATTCTTGCATTGATTTGGTGTTTATATGCCTTGGGAGCCAATTCCCGTGCCTATACTCTGTTTTTCCCCTGTTTTTCGCCCAGAATACTTCCAAACGCCCTTTTGGGATTCTAGTTATAACACCAAACGCCCGTTTAGGAACCTACTGCCTTCCCCGAGCCTTTCCAAACGCCCGTTTGGGTTTCCAGACTGATTTTTCAAACGCCCATTTCTCCCTCATCCGAACTCCGATTGACTTGATTTTTGAACTCACGAAAACCTCTTGAAGTCCAAAACAACCTCCAATTGGAATAATCTCAATATCTTTTCTAGTTTGAGAGTTATAATCAATTATTTTAGGTGTCGCCACTTTCCCGACAAACTGCACTCGCCTAACTTCAAGCTTATGCCATTTTCTCCTCGCTTTGATCTAGAAAACGAGCCATATATCATTGAAAAGTTCTTTGTATCTAGTTTCCTTCCCAATAAACAAAACTCAATTCCCACTTCTATAATTAAAGATATTCCAGTTTTCCCTCAGCATGTACGTTTTCTAAAATTGTCCGTTTTTACCAAACTTCACCAAAACCTCTCTTATTGCATTCCTTTCACTTCCTTGGCTCCAATATGTGATTATATGAGTTACATACTTGTTTTATTGATAATTATGCACCTAATTGACATTCCTTGATTGTTATTGCATGATATATTGATCCATGACTTTGTCGTGCATCGTAATTGGTTGATTAGAGTCGTGTCTCACAAACACTTGTCCCTTTTTACACAGATTGTCTTCCCGTTGACAAGGAGCAAGCTTCATAATTATATCCTTTTTGTATTGTCCGCACAGGTGAGGTTTAATTACTAGATATATAGAACCCGTATAACCCTAGGTGATGTTTCGGTCAAAATGTATATATATATATATATATATTTCTCAAAACCTTTATCGATTGCAAATGATTTCTCGTGACATATTGAACTTATCATGATTGATTGATTGTTTGGCGAGTAAAGCATGTTCACTTGGGCCCGAGGGTAGTGTATTGAGCCAACCGAGGAAGCAAGGGCATGTTCTAAATTTGGAAGATGGTTTGTTTTGGAAGAAGTGGTGAACATGGTGATGTTAACTTATTGAAAGTATGTATCTTATGCTTCCGTATTATTGATTATGTATGCTGGTGATTAATTGATTTGGGGTCTAGTCCCGCCTAGCTAGATGGTTTCTTATTTCGTCACCCGTTCGCTATAGTCTTGGTTCATGTACGGATCATCCATTTCGTATGTGGACTGAGCTATAGTGCGGGGGTGTGGCATCTTGGCGTTCCGGGTGCTACACTCTTTTTCTAAAGCGACGGGGAGATCTAGTTACATGTCTAATCATCAATGTGGATGACATGATAATAACTGGAAGTGATACAGAAGAGATCAATCAACTCAGGGAAAATCTCTTCAAGGAATTCAAAATGAAGGACCTGGGGGCTAAAGTACTTTCTGGGAATTGAAGTTCTGAGGTCGAAACAAGGAATTTTTCTGTCCCAAAGAAAGTATATCTTGGATTTACTAACAGAAACCGGAATGCTTGATTGCAAACCAGTTGAGACCCCAATACAGGTGAACCATAAGCTGAAGATAGAGGAAAGTGGAGAACCAACTGAGAAGGACAGGTATCAATGCCTGGCTGGTAAATTGATATACCTGTCTCACACCAGACCTGATATTGCATACGATGTTGGGGTTGTTAGTCAGTTTATGCACCAACCACAGAGGGAACATATGGAAACAGTGGTGCAGATTATCAGATATTTGAAAGGCATGGTTGGTACTGGAATCATGTTTGGCAGATATGGGCATCTCAATATAGAAGCCTATACCGATGCAGATTGGGCAGGGAACCCAAATGACAGAAGATCCACCTCTGGCTACTTTGCACTTGTAGGTGGAAATGTGGTCACATGACGCAGTAAAAAGCAAAAGGTTGTTGCCTTGTCGATTGCAGAAACGGAGTTTAGAGGCATAGCAAAAGGGGTAGCTGAAATAATTTGGCTAAGGAAACTGATGACAGAAATTGGGGTGACGCCCTCCGGTCCTAGCCCCCTGAGGTGCGATAACAGAGCTGCTATCAGCATTTATGAGAATCTTGTTCAGCATGATAGGACTAAGCATGTGCAAGTGGACCGACATTTTATCAAGGAGAAACTGGAAAGTGGTATCATCATGATTCCGTTTGTAAGGTCAGAAGACCAGTTGGCCGATATTCTGACCAAAGCCGTTACTGGTCAAATATTTCAGGCAGCTTTGAGCAAGTTAAGGATCGGAGATTCCATCGCTTAACTTGAGGGGGAGTGTTAGAGATTGAGAGCAAATAAGGAAAGTCTGACCATAATCCCTAATTAGCCGTAATAGGCCCAGATTTGATGAGATTTGGTTTCCTTGTAATCTTTGTTTTATACTCCTTCCTTGATGTAATCTGTAACACAGAAAACCTACAGAAAAGAATACCAACAATGAATACGTCCAAGCTTTTCCTCACATACCATGTTTTAACAATATGCTTGCATATGAATGAACATCTGGAGTAAATTCGAATGCTTAAATATAATGAAGTCCCTGAAGAACTTTGAATAAATGATGCGATGATGAACGATAAATGATATACTTTGAATAAATGAGTATGATGGTTTGCAACGATAAATGAGATAAATGAATAAGATATTTGAAATGATAAATGAATAAGATGTTTGAATAAATGATATTGAAGTAAATGATTTATGTAAGAGTTGTCCCAATAAGGGAATAGTTTAAAGTAGAGCTTTGAAAGAACTAGGTGTTGATTTTGAAAACATTTGATAGTATAGATATAATCATGGTTCCAGTTTGAAAAAGTTAACCTCGCCTAATGATAGGTAAAGATGTGTAGTATGATTAAACAGTGCCCTGGGGATCCCAGTGCTCAACCTTAACTCCTATAAGTAACGTACTAAAGTGAGCTTAAGAACTAAGACTCACTCTACATGATGCATATGAATGTTGAAGTCACATAAGGATAGATAACACATGAGAGTAATACCATTTAAGGTATTAGAAATAAGGTAACACAAAAAGAAACATGTTAAAGTGAGTTATCTTAACGTGAGACTATGATCTTACTAAAACCGAGTAGGTATTAGTCAAGTTATGAATCCTAACGTAACCCTAAGGTTATGAAAAAAATCCACGAAAGAAAACTCATTTTGAAAAGATATTTTAGATGATAAACCCTAAGTGCAAAAGTCTAATTAGGTATCCCGAATTTTATTTCATTTTACTATTCAAAAGTATTATTCAAGGTTACTATTCATAATTACTATTCATATGTCGGGTCAAAAGGGTTTGGGTCAAATCCACACACTCATGCACACATACGAACACATACACACACGAACACACACACACACACGTATACCATGCACACATACGACACACACACACACACACACACACACTCCCTAATCAAATTATGATCTTTTTATAACCTATGGTTCAAGTTCATATTATTAGAAGCATGTGTGATCTAGATTAAAAGGTATAACATAAGGTTACAAGGTCTAATTAAAGTATAGCACAAGGTTAAAGTACTATTCTATCTTAGGTTATAAGGTGTGACACTATTCAAGTGTATAAGATATGATCAAGTACTATTCCATTAATCCAAGTCATAACATAAAATCAATTCATAATATATGAATCATATAACAATGCAGCATCATATCATAACATAAGTAATAGCATAGCTGTTAAGTCCATTTTTCGTATTAGTTTTTATTGGGAAATCAACACTTCTTCGTATGTTTTTGAGCTTAATTGTAGTTTTTGATCCCTTTTTAAGGTACAAACGACAATGGAGTAAGATGTACGGAAAACGGGATGAAAATGAAGAAAAATGGACATAAGAGCAATAAAAGTCGAAAGTTGATCAAAATGAGGTCGCGGGCGCAACCGCGTGTATTTTCGGATGAATTTTGCCAAATAAAATGCCAAATCTCGAAAGTTGGTAAAAATGAGGTCGTGACCGCGACCTCTTCTATGCGTAATTCCAGTCGCAGGCGCGACTGGTAAGATTTGATGTTTTTCTGCCAAATTTTTTGAGCAATCTCAAAACATGAAGAAAAAGGGGTCGTGACCGCGACCCATTTCAGTTCAATTATGGTCGCGGCCGCGACCATGCAGAAAACGCATTTTTAAAAGTTGGTAGCGGGCGCGACAGTTTTTATGCCTATTCTCGGTCGCGACCGCGACCCTGTGCAAATACGTTTTTTCGGGGTTTTGGCAGTTTATCAGCAGTTTTTGGTCAGAAATTGAAAAAGGGGGATAACTTCCCCATTTGGGAGAGTCGTACAGTAGAGAGAGAAGCGGGAAAAAAAGAGCAGATCCATGGAGAAGAAGAATTCAGAAGGAAGTTCTTGAAGATTAAAAGTCGACATCTTCCACAAGTTCTTTTCTACTTTAGTCATTTACATTCCGTTGAACGAATTCTTTCAATTTCAGTTTATCGTTTGAATTCTCTAGACATAGTTTTAGGGTTTGATTGTTATTTTCTTTCAAGACCTCTATTATTGCAATTTCCATGTGGAACTCTAAGTTCATGTGTTTTAGTAATACGAATTTGAATTTTATTATGAGTACTTAAATTATCTAGGCATGGGAATGATTATGTGTATGCTATGTGTTTGAAACAATATCCGAATGAGTGATTTAATCTTTGGATTCATGAAAATGTGAGCAAATTAATATACGAGGAGTGGCCATCCTAAGCATATCTCTTAAAGTCACTATATTTTTGAAAGATTTGTAGTAACTTGGTTGTTTTCATGAAACGTTGGAATTTAAGAGTTAAAGAAATTTAATCTTTTTCCGATTATCTTAGTAGACCTCTTAAATTTTGCCAAGTCGCTGATTTAGGAGTCTCTCTTGTCCTGTTTGATTGGTTAAGTCTATTATTGGTTAATTGTGAAAACATTTTCTGAAATGGAATTAATACGCACCTTAGATTCGAAAGAATTTATGGTATAACTTAGTGACAAGATTAAAGGATTAAATTCACTAATTAGGATATTATTAGAACTCTATTTGCATGTATCATATCATTCCCTAGCCTCTTGTTATTTGAATCAATTTTACTAGGTATTTAAGTTATTAATTAGCTAACTTTAGTTAATCCATCCTCATAACTTGTGTTGCTCTAGTCTGATGAATGGAAATTGGTATGCAAATAATCCTTGATTCACCCTCCCTTGTAGATATGACCCCTTGTGCTACAATTTGACATTTAGCTTGCACTTGGGCTTTTAAACTGAATACATATTCTAATCACGACTTGAAGGAGTTTTGGTAGAGTAAATTAAGGGATATCAAGTTTTTGGCGTCGTTGCCGAGGAAGGCGCTGAATCAAGAGTTATTCAAATACTTTTATCTACTACTTTTAGACTTGTTTACATTATTCTTGGTATTTTCATTGGAAGCTTAATCTAGTGAATTTCTGTTTGCAGGCAACTCGTGCATGAGAAGAACTCTAAGTTTCGATTCTGTTGATTACACACCGGAAATTGGGAGAAGACTTAGAGCAATCAGGCGAGTACGCAGGCAAGACAGACTTGCACCACCGGATATCATGGCTGATGATTAAGAAAACGGGAATAATAGGAGGGCTCAGAATCTCAATGCTGAACCTAGAGCCCCACACCCAGCACTTAAGGATTATAACACACCAAATGCTGGGATAATTCAGAACAACTTAGTTCGACCTCCTGTTGAAGCAAATAACTTCGAGATCAGACCGGCTACTATAAATCTGCTACAACAAAACCAATTTCGAGGTCTTACTACGGAAGATCCAGCAGCTCATTTATCCTACTTCCTTGAAGTATGTGCGACATTCAGGATGCACAATGTGTCGGATGATGCAATAAGGGTCAGATTTTTTCCCTTCTCTTTGAGGGATAAGGCGCGTTCATGGATAGCTACAATACCCAATGAGACCCTTCAGAGTTGGAACACTTTATCTCAGGCATTTCTGGTGAAATTCTTCCCTCCTATTAATACAATGAAGTACCGAAATGATATTACATCATTTCGACAATATGAGGGGGAATCTTTGTATGAAGCTTGGGAACGGTTCAAAGAGTTGCAATGTAAGTGCCCTCATCATGGTCTTCCAACTTGGCTTATTGTACAAACTTTCTATAATGGGATGACGTAAAATATTCGAGTAATTGTAGATGCAGCAGCCGGAGGTGTATTGATAGCTAAAGCCGAGGATGAAGCACTTCAACTTTTGGAAAATATGGCAGCTAACAATGGTTGGAATCAAGAGAGGATTACTCCTCCACCCACTAAACCGGCGGGAGTAATGGAGCTAGATGCATTCACGGTAATTAATCCTAAGATTGAAGCGATGAGCAAGAGATTGGATCAAATAGCGGTGAATGCGCTCGGGACATCATCATCACCTCCCGTGTAGGTAAATTGTGAGATTTGTAGTGGACCGCATATGTTTAATACTTGTCCTCATTCTAATGCAGGTACTCAGGTTGGAGCCAGGCAAGAGCAAGTCAATTATGTGAACAACCAATGTCCGGTGAACAACCCTTATTCCAACACTTATAATCCGGGGTAGAAGAATCATTCGAGTCTTTCTTGGTCCAACAATCAAGGAAATCAAGGGAATCAACCGAGATAAATTTTCCAGCCTAAGTGAGTGCAATTTCAAGAACCATCTTATCAAACCATTAATCCAAATGCAACCCCACAACTGGATCAACGACAAGGATTGGAGGCGATGCTAGAGAAGTTTATCTCGGTTACTACCGAAAAATTTCAGAAGCTTGATACTCAATTGGAGAGTATGATAAATCACAATCGGAATATGGATATGTAAATTGGACAACTTGCGGGTTCATCAAATCCTAGACAACAAGGAGCTTTGCCGAGCAAATCTGTAAAGCTCAAAGTGCTTGTCCCACATCGGAAGAAGAGGAGAACGAAGCCTTCTTTATAAGGGGGTGGATACCTCTTCCTTGTTGAGGCCTTTTCCTGGGTGGGCGCCTTCGGGCTTAAATTCCACCGGGAGAAACAAAACCGTGAGGGTGGTGTCGCTTAGCCCACCAAAGCGGACAATATCGACAGGCGGGTTTTCGGGCTGTTACAAATGGTATCAGAGCTGGGACCTGGTCCGGTGTGCCAGCGAGGACGCTGGGCCCTTATGGGGGGGTGGACTGTAAAGCTTAAAGTGCTTGTCCCACATCGGAAGAAGAGGAACGAAGCCTTCTTTATAAGGGGGTAGATACCTCTTCCTTGTTGAGGCCTTTTCCTGGGTGGGCGCCTTCGGGCTTAAATTCCACCGGGAGAAACAAAACCATGAGGGTGGTGTCGCTTAGCCCACCAAAGCGGACAATATCGATAGGCGGGTTTTCGGGCTGTTACACATGTGTTTGGGAACCAATCAAAAACTATTTCAACAGATTGGGATGGTTGGGGTTTCTTGAAAAACATCACAAAACTTATGCTCCACTGACCTATGAATTTATGAAAACTTTCAAGTGGAAGGATGCGGTATGCACGTTCAAGATGCAGGGTAGGAGAATTCAACTCAAGGCTAAAGACTTGAGGGCAATTTTCAATTTCCCGGTGGCTGAGGCAGATCATGTACCTATCGATTGGTTAAGGGCTCAACAGAATGCCGTCTGGGCACAACTTGGCACCCATGGCACTTACAATTCGAAAACAGCCAAGTCCACAGACATCCAGAGTCCGATTTGGATGATTATTCTAAAGTTCCTCTCTTGTGGGATTTGTGCAAGGGAGAACATAGGTAAAGTGAGTGTGGCAGACCTCTGGTTGATGGGGTGCATGCTCGAAGGGACCCAAGTGAACGAGACTTACATCCTTATGGACAGAATGTGGGAGCAAGCTAAGAAGGATAGGGGTGCCTTTGCATATGGGGGATATGTGACATGCATTTTACTCGCTTGTGGGTTTGAGGTGCCCAACAATATGGCACCCATGGAGGAGTTCACATTCCTCACATCTGAGACCTTCGCGCACCATCAGATATTCAAATGGTGGCCCCAGCCCTTGAGTCGGTGGGTAGTTTGGTGGCCCCCGAGTGAGAGGGATAGGTTACGCTTTCCTTATGAGCATGGAGCACAGACTATAGGGAAGTTACCGGCACAGCTTAGGGCCAGGCTTCCAGCTCCATGTGAGCCTGAGGATGCATTAGTGGACGAGGAGGTCGAACCTCAACTTCAGCCGGTGATGAGGTTTCTGAGGAATGAGGCACGCTACAATCAGGAGCTGTTTGGAGCCATTAGGGCAGCGCAGGTTGAGCAGAACAGGAGGATTGACGAATTGATGCATGCTATGAACCTGCAGCACAACCAAGCGCCCCCCCTCCCCCCACCCCCGGATGATGCCACCGATGCTTGATTTGTGCCCCGCCTGTGGGGTTTTATCTAATTGATGTTTACTTCTTCTGCATACTGTGATCTGATCTGACTTATGTGCGTTTGTTTGATTTCTGAACCTTATGCTACTTTGTGTTTTGTTGGTTTGGTATGCTTAACTAGATGACTAAGTGACGAATGGTTTTTATGCACTTCTATTTGGATGAATGTGATGCCTGCATGGTGCCATTTGGTTAGAAGTTTTAAGATGATTATTGTATACCTTTTAGATGCGTTCACTTGGTTGTTGGTATTATTGTTTTACAGGGAACAAAACATTTGGAGCGCCACGTTGCCGGATTCTTGGAAATAGTGGAGTCCCAAATACCCTTCTTTTCTTTAAAATTATGTTCATGTGGACATGCTAGAGTTTAAGTGTGAGGGAGGGGTAAGTTTTAATTTTTGATGCATGTGGGTTCTGTTTATGAATGATTACTAACTCTTGAGCATGAGGTTGAGTATTTGTGAATTATCTCTGATTTGGTATGTTTTTGCTCTTTCGAGAGTCCGTTTTAAGCTTGAGTTAAGAGGTTTTTCAAGTACTTACAAGCATGTGTATGGTAAATAAGTTGAGTGTAATTGCATATCCTCACATTTTGCGCACTTAGTGAACAAAATTAATGCACCTTGAGTTTTTAGGAAAAGTTTATATCTCTTAAAAGAGGCTAAGTGAGAAGTAGAGGATAACTTAGTATCTGTTGAGACGAAATTGAGCTAGCTTTACGTTAGGGATATGATTTAGGCCTTCGATTTCCATGTACGCTAAGCCTTTAGGTAGAGCCTGCACTAAATAGCGCTACTCCATTGGGCCCCCCTGAGCTTTTAAAGTTGTGCAAAAAAAAATTCGAAACCACATTACAAGCCGCAAGCACAACTTAAATTCCCACCTTTCTATTAACAGCGGAATTGCTTCTTGTGTTAAGTAAGAGAGATTCTTTTATACATCTCTAGAGTTTGAAGGAAGAATGAGAAAACAAAAAGATGAGCAAAAGAGTGTATGAATCAAAGAAAAGAAAGCAAGAAAAAGAAGCAGAAGTGAAAAATCAAAGAAAAGAAAACAAAGAAATATGAAAAGGTGAAGAAAGGTTGAAATGGAGTTGAAAAGAAAAGAAAAAGAATGAAATGTTCAAGTGTGGGGGAAGAAGGTAACCGAAAAAGGGGAATTATAAGGGTCTCAAGTGTAGGTAGTGCAATGAAGTAAAGTCGGTGTTTTGAGTCACTTCCCAAAATGAATCATAACCCGTCCCTAACCCTACGTTACAAGCCCTTTAAAGTCCTATTGATCCCGAACCAAAGCCAGCTTTATTAGTGGAGATAGATATGAAATTTTTCTCGAAGTTCTACCTTAGTCTCCAAAAAGAGGTCTAAATCATCCCGGAACCCATGGGTGCATCATTTTGTTCATTTCACACAACATCACGAGGATATAAAAATTTCATTCTTCAAATGAGTCATGCATAGGTGAGTAGTGTATTTGCTAACCAATTGATTCGCCTGAATCGGACACTTGATGTGGGTATTAATGTTAAGAATTGGATCGATTTTTCATAAGTGTTCCTAATTGCTTGAGGACTAGCAACCATTCAAGTATGGGGGATTTTGTTAAGTCCATTTTTCGTATTAGTTTTTATTGGGAAATCAACACTTCTTTCTATGCTTTTGAGCTTAATTGTAGTTTTTTATCCCTTTTTAAGGTACAAACGACAATGCAGTAAGATGTACGAAAAACGGGACGAAAATGAAGAAAAATGGACATAAGAGCAATAAAAGACCACGACCTCATCCTGCTGCTTTTCGGTCGTGGGCGTGACCGCGTGTATTTTCGGATGAATTTTACCAAATAAAATGCCAAATCTCGAAAGTTGGGAAAAATGAGGTCGCGACCGCGACCTCTTCTATGCGTAATTCCAGTCGCGGGCACGACTGGTAAGATTTGATGTGTTTCTGCCGAATTTTTTGAGCAATCTCGAAACATGAAGAAAAAGAGGTCGCGGTCCAGTTCAATTATGGTCGCGGCCGCGACCATGCAGAAAACGCGTTTTTAAAAGTTGGCAGCAGGCGCGACTGTTTTTATGCCTATTCTTGGTCGCGACCGCGACCCTGTGCAAATACGTTTTTTCGGGTTTTGGCAGTTTATCAGCAATTTTTGGTCAGAAATTTAGAAAGGGGGACAACTTCCCCATTTGGGATAGTCGTACAGTAGAGACAGAATGGGGGAAAAAAGAGCAGATCCATGGAGAAGAAGAATTCAGAAGGAAGTTCTTGAAGATTAAAAGTCGACATCTTCCACAAGTTCTTTTCTGCTTTAGTCATTTACATTCCGTTGAACGAATTCTTTCAATTTCAGTTTATCGTTTGAATTCTCTAGACATAGTTTTAGGGTTTGATTGTTATTTGCTTTCAAGACCTCTATTATTGCAATTTCCATGTGGAACTCTAAGTTCATGTGTTTTAGTAATACGAATTTGAATTTTATTATGAGTACTTAAATTATCTAGGCATGGGAATGATTATGTGTATGCTATGTGTTTGAAACAATGCCCGAATGAGTGATTTAATCTTTAGATTCATGAAAATGTGAGCAAATTAATATACGAGGAGTGGCCATCCGAAGTATATCTCTTAAAGTCACTATATTTTTGAAAGATTTGTCGTAACTTGGTTGTTTTCATGAAACGTTGGAATTTAAGAGTTAAAGAAATTTAATCTTTTTCCAATTATCTTAGTAGATCTCTTAAATTATGCCAAGCCGCTGATTTAGGAGTCTCTCTTGTCCTGTTTGATTGGTTAAGACTATTATTGGTTAATTGTGAAAACATTTTCTGAAATGGAATTAATACGCACCTTAGATTCGAAAGAATTTATGGTATAACTTAGTGACAAGATTAAAGGATTAAATTCACTAATTAGGATATTATTAGAACTCTATTTTCATGTATCCATATCATTCCCTAGCCTCTTGTTATTTGAATCAATTTTACTAGGTATTTAAGTTATTAATTAGCTAACTTTAGTTAATCCATCCTCAGAACTTGTGTTGCTCTAGTCTAATGAATGGAAATTGGTATGCAAATAATCCTTGATTCACCCTTCCTCGTGGATACGACCCCTTGTGCTACAATTTGACATTTAGCTTGCACTTGGACTTTTAAACTGAATACATATTCTAATCACGACTTGAAGGAGTTTTGGTAGAGTAAATTAAGGGATATCAATAGCATGAGCATTGATCATATAATATGTGACAAATTAAATCAATTGACAATATGTAACATGTTGTAACATAATTGATCATATAATACTATTCCATTAAATAACATGCATGAACATAATTTAAATATCATAAACATACATCAATATACAACATATATAAACCCTAAAGCATGCTCATACCATATATCATAGCATATTATAAACAATTAAATCACATAAACAACTATTCAAATATATCATAAAAACTATACCATAAATGCATAAAATAAAATCTTGTATGGTTTAGGGAAGACCCTAAGACCCAACCTAAACATAATAAAAATAAACCATAACATAAAAATATAAATTAAACTAAAACGTAACATAAAACTAAAGCATAAAAAATAAAACAACTAACCTAAATTGTTGGGGGAGGGGAGGGGAGGGGGGGGGAGGGGGGTGTCTCTCGACACAAAGAGGGGGAGAGAGGGAGAGAATGAGTCTTGTTAACACAAGATTGAGCAAGGAAATGAATGGCATGAGGTGGGGTATTTATACATGTTGGGAGACCCTCACTTTGCAATAAAAATAACTCCAAGGGTAGGAGAGCAAAAGTTGATAGCTTGTCACATAAGCTTGGCCTTGAGAATTAATTAAAAATGGGAAATAAAGGGTATTTTGGTAATTTAACATAGTAAACACGAGGATAAGTGGCTGAAAAAATAACCATGATGATCGGATAATAATTAGCTTCGAAACGAATATTTATACATCGAAAACGGATTTACCGTTTGAAAGATATATTAATTTTAAATAATAGTAACTTGAACCTCTTGATTAATACGAACGAAAGACGACCTCCGAACATGATTTGAAAGTCCAGATTGTTTCAAAAAGCCATAAAAGAAATCGATAATTGTTGTAAGCCCAATATTGACTACGACATGTTTTACCGATAATAAGTTAGAAACGTAGGATAAATAGTAACTTTATTTTTAAAAAAACGTTTTTAATAAAAACTCGAGCTAGGGTTTGAAATACGGGTTGAAATGAATCTCAAAAGACTTGAAATAAATAAAGGAGTATTTAGTTTACAAGTTTGAAGAATAGAAGTTCTCCGAACGAAAAACTGTTCGTAGAAGGAATAGTGAAATAGGGTTTTAAATAAACCTTTCCTTTAAAACGAAGTTCGAAATAGATTTTCAAGTCAAAAATGATTTCAAAAGACTCGTATCAACTCAAGAATCGATTTGACTGTAAATTTGAGTAGTAAAAGGTATCTGAATCAAAACTCGTTGACAAGATGAATAGTAATTTTGGACGGTAAGTGCCCAAAATGCCCTTAATGCTAAAGAAAGGACTCTGAACCTTAGAAAACAAGTTCAAATGATTGGAAAATATGGATTATGAACCTCTAGGGTTCGAGTGACAAGATGGGTAAAGTAGGCTCAGTAAATGAATTGTAAAGTGGGTAAAAGGTAAAAATTCCCCCTTAACGTACTAAGAATTATATATGAGCACGTTGTTCATGTAAGAATGCAATGCATGATTTTTTGTAAAGTTGGATCATGGTCTATAAACGCCTTACCACTGCCCTTAGCTTACCACTTTCAACCAGACCCCATTGCGGGCTATTACAGGGGAGCAGCTCATCGACTGGGCCGCCCGACTACAGCAGAGGCTATTGGAAGTGGAGAGAAAGGTCCAAGCGAGGCCACATCGGGTGGTGAGGAGAGGATGCCCGTTTAGCCCGGGAGTGATGGCCGATTACCTGCCCGCGGATTGCGAAACGTTAGGGCTTCCAGAGTATGACGGGACCGCAAATCCCCAACATCACCTTACTCGCTCTTTTATACCAGTACATGGATGAAGTCAAATGCAGGGTATTCTTGACAACACTCACAAATACCGCGCAGGAGTGGTTAAGCCAACTGCCTCCCGGATCTATACACTCGTTCAACGAGTTCTCAGCTCTATTTCTCCATCAATTCACTAGTAGCAAGCAACAACAAAGAGGAAACATAACCTTATTTGCTATCATCAAGTTAGGCTCTCTCCGATAATGCAACAGCACGCACGACGCAGCCTCAGCCTAGGTCCACAAGATTAGTCCCAAGTCTTATATTTTAGCCCCAAAAACTCTAACAATAGAGAATTTGGTCCAACTGCACTAAAAATCATAAAAACAAGTCATGACACCACTTTATATCAAAACTAAGTACTAAAAACGGGCTAAATACTCATGAAATAATGAAAATTGCACACACTATCAAGGAAACAAAGTTGTTCATGGATTAGCTTACTTAGCTCTTGATGTTTGTGATGGGACTGTTAACTCCCCTATATGGTTGCGAGAGGTTGAAGTTGAGTGTAACTTAATTTTCGTCCCCATTAAAAAATAATAAAAAAAAAAATTGAGATGGAGAAGTGCAATTTTACCCTTATTATTATTTGGAGCCGAAAAAATGTATTTCGTCGAATTACTCCTACATAAAGTATTTTGGGGAAAAGATAACCAAGTAATTAGTTTTACCCCATCCCAGTCGCATCGGCATCGCCTTCATTTTTCTGCGCTGCGGTGGTATACGTGCGGTTCTTTTGCCGGTCCGCGGCGGTGTTGATTTTCTTCACCAGTAAATTGTTTTTCCTCTTGTTGGTTAAGTTTTGGGAAGGTATATTTTTAACCTATATTTTCTATATATATTTGTTTATCGGTGGTGAAATTCGGAGTGTTTCGTGACATCTATATGGTTTAATGCTACCCAACCCGATGATGTAGATGTATGAGGCAAATTTCTGGTTATAACTTGTGTATTTGCATTTACCTGCTCAAATGGAAATATGGAAGATAAAATGTTTTGCTTTTGGAACTTTGGGGATGAGTTTGCCTTCTGATGCATGAGATTCCATGTAAAGATACGATGTTGTTTGAAAAAAGGAAAGTTGCTCTTGGATTGTTGAGAAACAGGCTTTTTTGTGCTCAATGGCTGGCCTATATATTCCACTGTTTTATTGCCTGAATGCTCCAAATTATATTGAGGCGTGGGGAACAAAATTTGAAATATCTTTTTTGTTTCTGAGTTTCCTGATGTAAATTTTGAAGGAGATACCAACAAGTCTTTGAATAACTAAGACAGGAAAATTTGAAGAATAAATGGTTTTTGTTCAAAGAGTATGTTTAGATTGGTAACCGATGGTACATGGTAGGAAGTGTAAGTGAAAATCTAGCATAATATATAAAGTACACGTGTTTACGAAAATGTATGCACATTGCGACCGTCTAACTCCTATGGCTATGTGTGTTCATTAGCCATTCTACTGCTCATACAAAATCTAGACAGGACCATGTAGATCTAACTTGGCTCAAATACTAAATTTGATTGAGAGTTGTTACAGTTGTACATTCAAAATTATATTTGCTGGATAAATCACCCGTTTATTTTCTCCGTCTGAATCTTTGCTTGGCAAGGGCACACTATGCTATGGGTGGAAGGACTTCAACAGCACCCTTGTGAAAATAACTGGAGCGCCTCTTGTACAACATTTTCTTGTGATCTTCATATCATCCTTGCTTGTTTATTAAGTTGAACTCTTCTAATATTTGCTCTTCAGCCTTTTCTCTACATTTCACCTTCATTTTTGCAGCACTTTCATCGTATATGTTGAAAGCTGTGATGAATCTCACGATGGAGGCACTCTGCTAATTTCTTTTCTGTTGCACTTTGTAATTTGGTTAAGAATGTTGTTCTTATGGAACTAAGGTTCTTGTTGCACAAAGGGTTCGTATGCGAACTTAGCTAACCTGGACCCCAATACGAAGATAACACCTTTTAGCATCCACCACTGGATAAGTTTCTAGGGACCTTTAATTTGTTCGGAGAGCTGGAAGCTAGCCTAGTGGTTTTTGATGGCAAGGGACGGCTGCGGATTTTTAGGATTAAATAGCAATCAAATTTTTATTCCATGATTCTGAGTCCCTTACTGGCTAAACATTTTACTAGGCAAATCCTATGAACAGATCAGTCCTGTTGTCTCTGACACTCATGAGGTATAATGCCTTGCTAGAGTTGTAAACTTTCAGCACAATGACAGAACAGGCAGCCACAAGAAATCTGCCCTACATGCTGTCATAGTAGGTCAGGAGCTGTTAATGAAGAAGGTGCAGAGATCATTCCCCCTCCCGGGGTCTCGACTTCACCTGATTTCAGAATTTAGGTGTCGTTTAATTTTCAATAGTCCATATACAAATGAAAGTGATGCAAAGTGATATTACAAACAAAGAAGGTCATTTGCCAGGAGTATCGGATGACTCATTCCTTGCATGATCTTCGGCAATCTCAACATTTATTTACGAACTGAATATCTCTGATACCCTCTTTACTTGCAAGTCGGTGGTCGAATTTTTACTGTGAGTGAGACTATTGTCGTTGTAGATACCTTTTCTATGTGCTCAAATTTAAAAGAATCTCTAATCTTTTTCTTCTTAATTGTGCTAATTTTGATAACTTATTCTATTTGATGACATCTTCTCTTAGTTAGCAATTTCTTTGTTCTTGCTCCCCTGCAGCTTATTGTTCCAAATACGGAAGCTATTGACAGATCGTTGAATTCCAATTATGGATTCACTCTGTTGGAATGGAGTTGCATGAACTTTCTCTCTTGAATGTGGACAGTGAAGTAGATTCTGCGTAGAACTTGTTCAATTATTTCCTTCACGAACAGACATTTAGTACATCAAACAGGCTTAACAGACATTTAGAAGACCTGAAATTCATTTAAGGTAATCTGTATTGACAAAATGGATAATGGACAGAATAGTGATACTTATATGATGGATGGTGCCCTGGTTTTACATCATGACGAAAAGGACGATGATGTCTTGGTCCGTCGTTTGAAGAATCGAGAGAGGCAACGTAGATATAGGGCTCGGAAACGTCAAGAAGCTGATCTAAGAAAGGCATCAAATGTTGATCAACCAACTTCACTGTACTATCAGCAGACACCTAATGAGCTTCAATCTGTTCCTATTGAAGTAACGATTCCTGTAAATGTAACTTCCCCTGATTATTTGACCCGTGTTCATTGTAAGCGAGATTGGAAGAAAGATGCCAGAAGAGCCCGTTTAGAAAAGCGAGAAAGGAGTCCTATTGACCCTTGTAACTCTGGTGGGAATTCAGAAACTTTTTTGCAATCCAGCTTCAATGCAGATTTACAGTCAAATCAGTCAAATACTTCCAGCAGCAAAAGACATTGGAAAGCAGAGGCAAGAAACAGGAAAACATCGGACTAACCTAAGCTTCTGGGGTGGATTTATTGCATTAAAAATGTTGGAACATTATTATTTAAGTAAAAGAATTGGTATTCAAATTTCAAAATATAAAATGATGGTAGCGGCAGATAGAGTTTGATTTTGTGTGATCGTGGTCTTCTTATCGATCAGTTTCTTGTAGAGGTTTTGATGATCTCAACAAAATTTGCAGAAGCTTGTACTTGCATCCTTCAACCATTTTGGAGTTGATATATTGGAAGTTGGAACGGATATTGAAGGTGAGTGCTATGAAAAGCAATTGATTTCCTTTTGTTGTAAAGCGTTGTTATTATGTGGTTTTAGATTTTAGGTGAAGCTGTTTTCTTTCGTTGTAATTGCCCTATTAGCTTTGGTGGTCTTGTTGGGTCACCTTTGACGGATCCTTTGCAATGCTTAAATGTATCAGTAATCAGTTTACTTTATATGTAAAGTTTTAATTCTGAACTAATTTGTCATTGGCTTGCTTTTTGTGTTAAATGTGAAGTTGTCTTAACGATGTCTTTATCCTTGTGTGCCTTGAGGTTCACTTGGATATTATCATAATCATCATCAAGTTTGAAGAGTTTATAACTCTTACAACATAAGATAATTTGGAGCTTTTTTAAAAGTAAGTCTTATTTTAAAATCAAAATCAAAATTTTTGGATAGAACTTATGACCATCAACTTGTAGAATATTCACAAGTAAAATGGTCAGTAAGTAGGAAAATGTGCTGTAATTTTATTTATAAATCGACATTTTTCGACCTGTGAACATACACCGTTCACTACAGCAAAATTGTCAGCCAGAAAATTTTGAAAAAATAAAATAAAACCCAAAGCTTCCAACACGTTGGGAACATGGCTCTAACAACCCCAAGAGACATTAAATTGACACAGGAGGCCGTGGTAAATTGTTTGAATGTTTGAAATTTTGAACAATACATATCGGAAAATTTGAATATTTGAAAATTAGTGTAATTTTTGGGTTTAATTGTGGTGGTGAAAATGAAGAAAAATTATATAAGGTGCAAATAATTTATACACATTCGCGTCTTGTCTTCTAATAAATGTCGAATTCTCAACCCTATCGGGCTCTCGAAGCTTGCCACACTCGGACGACTTGGAGATCTCTTTGTCCTCGGCCCCGAGTGATCGACAACAAATATCGGCCTCCTGGGTGTGAGGGCCTTTGAATTAATCAATTGTAATTTTTTTCTAAATATATCACACTACATAAATAATTACAATTAATGAATGATTGTCTAATTTTTCCTTTAATTCGATCAGCCTACGTGGTGCACCCCGACACATGGCGTACTAACTGAGTGACCCAACTCGGGCCACGTGAATAAATAAAACTAGTAATTATGCACACTCGATATATGTGCGAGGAAAAAAAATATTACAATTAAAATATATTAAAATTAAACTTTTTATATTAATGAAAATTAAATAATTCTTAAATAGTTCTTAATATAATAGTATAGATAAAAATAAATTAAAAACACAAAAAAAAAAAGAGCTACAATCATATCATACAAAATAATAATAAAAAATATGAGATAAAAAGATAAAAGAATATGAAAAAGATTAATGTGATGTGAAAGAAAATGAGAGTTAAGAGATAACAGTAAATAAATTAAAAGAAAAGAAAAGATTTTAAAGTTGATGTGGTCTAATCCAAGGTGGCTAACTCCAACACTTTACGATTTGTTTACGTGGGGGAAACAGTGATGGTAAGCTTAGGCGAAGGTTGCCGGAGAAGGTGGGGTTCAACCTGCTAGGAACAAACACAGAAGGGTCAGAAGGCCAAGCTGGGGTAACTAGGGGTGATACCCAGTTTGGCTCTCCGACGCTCAAGTCAGACCGTGAAGAATAAGATGAAGTATGAAAACAGAGCTCAATTAATGGAAGCTTGCTTACAGAGCATGTGGGAAATCTGCATATTTATAGTTGACGGTCAAGACCCTTTTGATAATTCCCAACATATGGTCCTGCGTTGATGTTTCCGTAGACACGTTGCGCAATGAGGAGCCTCTGAAAGAGACCTCCTGCAAAAGCCTGTGAAAAGGTTGGTGGTTGCGACAGTGGCAGGTGCACGGGTATGTACTATGTGTCAGAGAGCCTTTTGGGGTTGTTACCAAGGGCTAGGCGCGCTCGGGTTTGGATAAAAGCGCTTTATAGGCTTGTTTGGTCCGAGAGGACGCTTGGGCCAAAAACGTGATCATGAAGATTAGACTTATTCTTGCGAGGTCAGGGGGGTCCTTTCGAGCGCCATTTGGGAACACCTTCGAGGGTCGGTTGGGGGCTCCCTCGAGGGTTGAACAGTATCCGTGCCCCAAAATATAATCCATGCACTCGGGAAGATAGAAAACTTTCGAGGGGATTATTTCCTCGAGGGGAATACCCAATCGCGAGGGATGGTTTGAAGCGTTCATGATGCGCCAGGTTGGGTCGTGTGAATTGGGTCACGTGTCACTTATGTGTCACGAGCATATTTTGGCCTCATCATTTTGCCTCCCAATTATGTCGTCTGCGATTATTGTGGACTGTAGAATTCAAACTTTTAAATCTCGAGGGTCTATACTTGGCGGGGAAGCTTTACGCTCGGGAGCGCCGTCCTACAGGCGCATTTAATGTGGTCTTTTCACCTTGACCACTCGAAACGTCAGGCATTTAATGCTGATGGGGCCAGTGGGTGCGCCTTTTTAGGAAACGACGCGTGGTTCTGGGGACGTGTGCGAGGTTCCCAAAAGTTGGCAGTTACCTAGGCGGGAATGGTTGTAACTTTTGAATTTATTACACAAATCCCACCAACTCCTCTTCTTATAAATAGGGATTTGATTCATTTTCACTTCTTTTCTTTACGCAACCCTTTTCAGAGCTCTTGTAATTTCCAGAAGCACCCTAGCCTTCTTCCTTCTTCAGATAGTCCCCAAGCAACTTCAAGCTTTTCAAGAACTCATAGGTAATTCCTTTAGATCTTTTTAACTCTCACACTTGCTAACCTTAGATCAGTAGGCATTCCCTCCTTCTACTCCCGCATTGTTGTTCCTTCTACGTCATTCAACCCGCAATGTCTAAGAGAATTACAGAAGAGACAGTGAGGGAGATTGAGGACAGGGCTAGTTCTAGTTCCTCTTCCCATAACCCCACCCCTCACCATCAAACTGTGGATGAGATCTTTGGTGAGACTAGAGATGAAGATTTCGATGCCGCTATGTCGGTCATTGACGAGAGAAATCCGGGAGGAGTAGACCACTTATTTGAGGAGATGGACTTAGTGATGGAGGTGGAGCGTCAAGGCGTTACATTGCCCTTGGTGGAAGGTTCTGTCCACCCTCAGCGCGCGCACTGTAACGGTGGCCATTCCGGGTCCTATTCCGGAGGAGGTGGCCGGACCTTCAGTGGAACCTCCTGCCAAACACAGAAAGAAGGTAAATAAGTCCAAAAATTTGGTGAGGGGGAAAGTTCGAGCATGCAAGCCACTGACAGGACTCCAGATGAGATCCAAAGTACCATTTTTGTGGGTGATTTGGTTTCGATGAAGGCCCCAAGATACTGGGATGAGTATTTTACATATCGGATCCCAGAGGCGCACGAAAGGGCTAATAATCCACCCCCTGGTGAAATGGCTGTGTACAGGGAAGCAGAAGGGTTAAGGTTCCCAATCTCTGTCCCAGTAGCGAGTATCCTCAATTGCTTGAATCTAAGCCCTTCCCAAATTGTTCCAAATGGCATCACCCTTATCAATGCCTTTGTAATCCTGATGAAGTCTACCGGAAACAAGCCCTCAATCCAAAATTTTAACAGCCTCTTCCAGGTGGTCCGTTCCCCACGCTCATCCCCGATGGTAGGTTTCTATTATGTTCAGGCCAAATCTAATTTGAGATTGATAGACTCCCCCTCGATGTCTTATGGAGCTGAGTGGAAGGAGAAATTTTTCTTTGTGATGGTCCCCGAGGGTGAAGACTTTGGCGTCCCCAGAGAGTGGGTTACTGATGGGGAAAGGCCTCTCGTAAGATCCTATTTAGATCCTCTATTCCCCTTATCGTGGGCTAAGGAATTGGTCCTTGCTAAGAGGAATACGGGTTGGCTCATTAAAGCCAAAGAATTGATGGATGATGAAGAAATCCTATTCCTTTACGGGCTCATGAATGACCCTGTCATGATTGCTAACCCGCCCGCTCGAAATTTGGAAAGAGATAGTTAGATTCTAGGAAACTAACTTGTAGATAGGACCCCTAACTTTATCCCTTGTAAATTCTGGATCGAGAGAAAGTCTGACCCTTATTTTTCTTTTTTTTCTTTTTTTCTTTCTTTGGCAGGTACCAGTATTCTAATGGCGGGAAGAGGTGACATGCGTAATATGGCGGCGCTCCTGGGCGCTCGGAGGCACCCCAAGACCAACAGCAGCAGCAACAACAACCACAACAGCAACATCAACAAAACCAATAAAGGCCAGGCCACACGGGCGGTGGCCGAGGAGATGGCCACGGAGGCGTTCGAGGAGAAAGCAGCTCAAGCCCCCCTGGCAGAGGCAAGGGAAAGGTCTGAGGGACTACCCCTGATACGAGCATTGTCCCTCGTCAAGGGGGCAACACTCCGACAAGCGGGAACAAGCCTCTTCACCTTGGCCCTAATGAAAATCGTGGCCAACGCTCAGGCGTTATTATTAGAGATCCACAGGATGACCAGACCCCTCCGTCGAGGAAGAAAAAAAGATTCCCAGATTCCATCCCTGTGACTGGAAAGGGAAAAGAGGTGGTGGTCGCTGAGCCCGGGAAAGGCGAGACCTCCTCTTCCGAGGGGGACCACATCTGGGCTTTCGAGCGCAATGGGGACACCTCCTATCAACGATCCCCCTCCATAGGCCCCATCTCTTTCTGGACTGCCCCTCAATGTAGAATTTAATCCATGGGATCTTACACAGACTACAATTTACCGGCGACCACAAGAAACTTTTTGGCCAGAGCACGAACCAGGTCGTTGAAAACCTTTGTCACGCCCTCATAGTTATAAGTGTTCTATTATTTCATAGAGTATTATGAGACTCCTGATTTCAAGTTTTTTTCTTCCAAAATTTGCTTATGTGTTGTTTGATCCAAATTCAGGAAGTCCTCCCAAGGGTCAAGAATCTACAGCAGTGTTCGGTGGCATTTTCCAAGCGCAAGGCGAAGTATAAGAAGATGGTCCGTGCTGCCAACCCCGTCCAGTTCCAGGAAGAAACTGAGGTACTGAGGGCCAAACTTGAGTCCCTCGAGACGGAGCACACCAGGCTCAAGAAAGAACTGGAGAAGAATGAGGAGTCTCGCAAAACGGCTCGTGTGGATGTGGCCAGGTACAAGGATATCAATGTAGGCTTAGCCAAGGACCTGGGTGAGCGGGCCCAAAAACTCAATACTGCCAAAAAGCAATATACCGAGGCCACCCGAAAAGCCTATAAGGAGGAATTCCAAAGGCTGCTCCCCGAGCGCATATCTGAGGCCAACAACCAGGCGATACTCCAGTTTTATCACTCCAAGGCCTTCAACTTTGCTGCCAACCTTCAATGATATGATAAGGCTCAAAAGGCCTTTAACCTAGCGGTTGCTCAGCTAATCACACTAGGCTTGGCGAAACCTGAGGCTTGGGGACACTAGCTCCCAGGATTGCAGTATGACGAAGACTTGAATCCTCCCGCAGACAATGATGGGAATCCTGAGGATAACCTGACCGAGCCTGAGTATAATGACCTGGTGGCTCTGCTTCAAGAGGAATTTGTGAAGGCCCATGAATCCACCGAGATGCCCATGCTAGAAGGAACTACTGAGGGGGCTACTGATGCTAAAACTGCCCCGAGGGCCCGGCTGCTAAAACGGTTCAAGTACAAGTAAGCAAAGATACTCCCCGCTCCTGCGGTCGAGACCGTTTCGTCCCAAAATGTCCTAGCGCCCAATGCTCAAACGCCATGTGCCCAAGCGCCTAACCCGACGGCTGAAGTGGTGGACCTTGAAGGTGGTCTGACTCAAGATGCCGAACCGTGATCTGCTTCTCTTTGCTTTGAAGAAATCTGTAATCTTTTGTTGCAAGTTATTCTCTCTATTTTTCATGCTTTCCAAGGGTTAGAATACCCCTCAATATGTACTTGGAGCGTTAGCTCTTTTCTTTATCTGTTTAATGGAATGACCGCTGGTTTTGCAATAAATGTTTTTATCTTTTGCCCTCATATTTACTTTGCTTGTTTGTCTCCCTTATTTAAATTCTGATAAGAGAAATTTGAGAATAATGCCTAAGTAAAGTTGGCACAAAAGTTAGCATCACTTGCGCTAAGTAAAGCAATGTGAGGGACCCGTTCACGAGGGTACCCTGGCCACTTAATAAATTTCTTGTGTGGAAATTTTTTCAAGAAATTTGTATAAATAAAGAACGCCAGGGGCCCGTTTCGAGGGTACCCTGGCTACTTGGAAAATTTCTTGTATGGGTTTCTAAGAAATTTGTTCCGAAGGTACCCTGGTGATCACTTGGAAAATTCCTTGTAAGTTTCCCTATGAAATTTGTAAACAAGAACGCGAGGGCCCATTTTCGAGGGCACCCTGGTTACTTGGAAAATTTCTTGTAAGGGTTAAAATTTGTAAATGAGGACGTGAGGGACCCATTTCTGAGGTTGCCCTGGTCACTTGGAAAATTCCTTGTAAGTTTTCTTAAGAAATTTGTAAACATGAACGCGAAGGGCCCGTTTTCAAGGGTACCCTAGTGTTGGAAAACAGGAATCAGAAAGCAGCAAAAATTTAAAAAAATTTCCAACAAAAGGATCGAATACTCGCAATCGTGAATCCAAATTCGTAGAGATTAAAAACTTACTTTTCAATAATCTTTCTTGAAGCGATTCAAGCCACCCAAGAACGCCCTTCTCGCGGCTTGATCCCCTCTCCTTGGTAAAGCTTGAATCTTCAAAACTTCTAACTTGAAGGTCTCTAGAGATAGTCCACCAACTTAACTACAATCTAACTAGTAAGGATGCTAGTTCTCTAGTTAGTGTTTAGGCTTAACCAAGGGTTTAATTTATCTTGGAGAAAGGATGGTGTTCAACACATGAACCAAAAGAATTCAATCAATCACCAAGGGGAGCTCGAGCTCCCCTATATATAGCCAAGAGGAGGGGCGGCCAATCCTAGTCCTTATGGACTAAGGATTTGGTCCCTCTCTCTCTTATTACTTGATAATCAAGTAATTCCAACTTTGACTTTGAATTCTTATTCAAATCAACTTTTAAGAGAGCTAAAATATCCAAACCCTTTTGTATATTATTATACTATATTTATTAATAAATAAATAACTTATTTATCTAATTAATTAATTCGTAATTAATTAACTAGATTATTTTTCTCCAAAATAAGACTTTCTTTTTAATTCAAAATTAAACCAAAGTCTGTTAAATAATTAACACATTTAATTATTTAATATATATATACAATATATATATACACATTATATATATATATATATATATATATATATATATATATATATACACGTGTGAGACACGTGTCCCAAGGACACGTGCTCCTCACGTGACCCACACGTGTGGAAACCCACTCGGCTTGATTAACTCGTTTAATCATTTTAAAGCATCAACTCATGTAACCAAGTTGTTGTGTGTGACCCTCTCGGTTCTCAATTTAATTAGCAGTGACCGTAATTAATTAATTCACTAATTAATTAATCAGTCCACAGATTAAACGACCATAGTCTAGCAACAGGTGTTTAACCCCTAGCTGAATTGGAATGTTCGGATTCGACATAACCTTTAAGTCATTGATTCATGTGAGATACAATCCTCCTACTTACTATCTCTCAACCAAGATCTAGGGTAAGGGAATAATCAGAACCCTAATAATTCGGTCTTAAAGCTAAGTGCATTTCATATCCATTTGATCTCAATCCAAGAAACCCTTTTCTTGATGTCTTGATCTACTGCCTTGGCCAAGGACTCTATATGGCATATGAATGACTTACACAATAAGAGATCACCTTGCAAACACAAGTGTAGGTCCTTTCTTGATTCTCATTCACTTTCATGAGTCACTTGTGCAGCCCCAACATAAGCCTTGAATCAGTTGTCTAAGGCGACACCCTTTAAAGCTTATACCTAAGACTACAGAGTTAACTCATAAAGTGACATGGAACCTCAAGTCTAAGGATCAATTAATCACATCAATGACTCGTGAGATATTTCCTAATCTGGAAGTTTCCATTTCCTGAAATAGAAACTTCCTTTCCCATTTAGGAATCTTCTCACACGGGGCACCTTAGTGAACTTACTTATTGAAGTAAGCACCCTCATGTATCACGCACGTATCAACTATACACTTTGCACCTCCATGAAACAAGGTGGTCCTTCTTAAGGGCGTGATCCCACAAGCAAGCCTTAGAGGAGTCAGGTTGACACTCCCACTATCTGTAGGACTCATCGGGTTGGAGTATTTCTCTAATCATGACTTATGTGAAATAGGGCTCGTTTCATGAACCATTTCACCTAAATGGTAGAGTCCTAAAGTCATCAGGATTAGGAGAGTTTTCATACATGCACAGCTAAAGTAAACGCATACCAAACAAGAGCATATAAAGAAGTGTTGCCTCAATTCGTTATTTTATTCAAAGATTGTCTGTGATTACAATAAGAAAAAGTATAAAGCGGATATACAATCGGCTTTTAGGGCACTATTCCTAACACCTAGTTAGTTGGAAAATTTCTTGTAAGGGTTTCTTAAGAAATTTGTAAATGAGGACGAGAGGGACCCGTTTCCAAGGGTGCCTTGGTCACTTGGAAAATTCCTTGTAAGTTTCCGTAAGAAATTTGTAAAAAAGAACACGAGGGGCCCATTTTCGAGGGCACCCTGGTTACTTGGAAAATTTCTTGTAAGGGTTTCTTAAGAAATTTGTAAATGAGGACGTGAGGGACCCCGTTTCCGAGGGTGCCTTGGTCACTTGGAAAATTCCTTGTAAGTTTTCATAAGAAATTTGTAAACAAGAACGCAAGGGGCCCTTTTTCGAGGGCACCCAAGTTACTTGGAAAATTTCTTGTAAGGGTATTCGTGAAGAATCTCACTACTCCAAGCTCGAGCCTGGATTAGGTTCCAGTCGCTCAGCTAGAGTTTTTAGCATGAGTCAGATGCAAGATCTGTCGAGCATCAATGGCGATACAGCCTTTGCTCCGGGGATCCGCACGCCTTGGCCAATGTGGTAATCTGCCTAGGGATCCAAGGGGGGACTGAATATCAGGTTACAAAGTACTCTCTAGGTGAAACTTTCTTGTCTAAAAGAAGTAAATTCCATTGCTTTCTTTCTCTAACGAAGGGTTACATTGGGCCCAGAACTGGGATTTTACAAAAGGTGTTCTTCAAGACATTTAAACGTAGAACCGTCGAAGATTGAACGCATTCCATGGCCGAGGGAGATGCTCACCCTGAAGTGTTTCAAGCATGTAGTGTTGTTGGCCCTTACTTGGGTGACCTTGAACAGCCCTTCCCAATTTGGATCTAGCTTACCCACATGCTTTGACACCTCAACTCTCTTCAAAACTAGGTCCCCCAGCTGGAAGGTCCTCTCCTTGACAAGCTTGTTGTACTGTCGAGCCACTGAGGCATTGTACTTGTGGATACGCGTCCAAGCGTTATCCCCTCTTTCTTTCAACAAATCCAGCTCGAGCGTCCTATTTTCATTGTTAGAGTCAGGCTCAAAGTAAGCCACACGTGCGGACTCCTGGGTAATTTTCGCGGGTACCATAGCTTCTGAACCGTACACGAGGGAATAAGGGGTTTCACCCGTGGCCGCTCAAGGTATGGTGTGATAAGCCCATAAGGATCCTTGCAACTTTTCAACCCACTCCCCTTTCTTACTTTCAAGCATCATCTTCAAATGCTGTAGGATGGTCCTGTTGGTGACTTCAGCTTGACGGTTATCTTGAGGGTGTCCCATGGAAGTGAATCATTGTTCAATACCCAACTTCAAGCACCACTCTCGGGTATCCGCTATGATGAATTGGGAGCCATTATCAGAAATCAGCACCCTTGGAATACCATATCTGCAGATGATGTTTTTCCATATGAAATCTCTGACAACACGGAAAGTGATTTTGGCAATAGCCTCTGCCTCTGCCCATTTTGTGAAGTAGTCCACTGCTAGGATAATAAATTTCTTTTGCCCCACATCCATTGGCAGAGGTCCCAAGATATCAATGCCCCACTGATCAAAAGGCCAGGTAACATCTATGGGAATCATTTGAGCCGCAGGTAGCTGTGGAACGTTGGAGTGGAACTGGCATTTTGGGCATCTTTTGGAGAATGAGATTGCATCTTGCAGAACCGTGGGCCAGTAGAAACCGCTTCTCAAAATCTTCTTGGCGAGGATGCGCCCCCCAGAATGATTTCCACAATTTCCATTGTGAATATGTTCAAGGACTTCTTTGGCTTGCGAGGGCCTCAAACACTTTAAGGGAGGGCCTTGAAATGACCGCTTGAAGAGTCTTCTCTCTGGGTCCAGGAAAACCGAGGGGCCTTATTCCTGATTTTTCTTGCCTCCAACTTGTTTGTAGGGCAGACGCTATCCCTAAGAAATCTTAGTAGATCGTCAAGCCAACAGGGCTCGGACGGATCAATCATGACTACCTCTTGAGGGGACGCCCTCTCCTTTATCAAGGGTTCTTCTGTTCTGAGAAAAGTAATGGAGTGGTCACATGAACCCTTGAGGACGGAGGCGAACTTGGATAGAGCGTCCGCACGCTCATTTTCCTCCCTCGGAACCTGTAACAGATGAAACTCGCTGAACTTGCCAATGATTTCTTTAGGTTTTCCCAAGTATTGCACCATGGTGGCTTTTCGAGCCTCATATCTTCCTTCAATTTGGCTCGCGATCAGCTATGAATCGACGTAGGTAGTGATCCGAGAGGCTCCACTTTGGAGTACGATTTGCAGCCCTTGGATGAGAGCTTCATATTCCGCCTCATTGTTGGTAATTTGGAAATCCAATCTGATAGAAAAATCTAACTCAACTCCGTGGGGGGTCTCTAAGGGACACCCCTGCTCCTCCCCCCTGAGAGGTCGAGGAGCCATCTGTGTGCAAGAGCCATAAACCATGATTCTCCGTAGGTAAGGGCTTTAGCCTAAAACGCTCGACTAGCATATCAGCAACCACTTGTGCTTGTATGTCCGTCCTTGGCTCGTAGTTGATGTCAAACTGGCTCAACTCAATCGCCCATTTAATCAACCTTCCCGAAACATTATGCTTTGACAGGACTTGCTGCAATGGTTGATCTGTGAGCACCATAAGAAATGAGCTTGAAAATAGGGTCTCAGCCGTCGTGATGCATTTACAAGGGCAAATGTGAACTTCTCAATCTCTAAATATTTCTTTTCTGTACCCTGTAGAGTTTTACTCCAATAATAGATTGGCAGGTGCTTGCGCTCGTGAACAGCCACAAGGACCGCGCTTGTCGCTTCCTGGGAAACCTAGAGGTAGATGAAGAAATTTTCACCCTTGATTAGTTTTGTTAGCAAGGGCGCACGAGAGAGGTAAGCTTTCATGTCCTGTAATACTCGCATTCCTCTGTCCATGTGAAGTCTCGAGCGTTGCGCAATATCTTGAAGAATGGTAAGTTTCTATCTGTCGAGCGTGATATGAACCTGTTAAGGAAGATATCTTCCCTACCTAGACCTGTACTTCTCTAACATTCTGAGGAGAAGGGATTTCCAAGATGGCTTTGATTTTTTCGGGATTGGCCTCAATTCCACGCTGATTGACCACATATCCCAGGAACTTGCCTCCTCGGACTCCAAAGGTACACTTGGAGGAATTCAATTTCATGCCATACTGGCACATTATATCAAAGGTTCGTTTCAAATCCTCCAGGTGAGAATGCTTTCATTCGCTCTTGACGATCATGTCATCCACGTACACCTCCATGGAACTGCCTATCTCGCGCTCGAACATTTTGTTAACAAGGCACTGATATGTTGCCCCGACATTCTTTAATCCAAACGGCATGACCAAAAAACAGTATACCCCGAGATGCACGACAAAGGAGGTTTTCGAGCGATCCTCGGGGGCTATAAAAATCTGATAATACCCCTGAAATGCGTCCATCATGCTCATTAATTCGCATCTCGCCATTGAGTCGACCAGTTGGTCAATTCGAGGCAAGGGATATGGATCCTTAGGGCAAGCCTTGTTGAGATCTGTAAAGTCATTGCACATTCTCCACTTGTTGGCACTTTTGGGCACGATGACGACATTGCAAAGCCATTCTGGATATAGGATTGGCTCAATGTACTAGGCTTCGAGGAGTTTGTTCACCTCCTCCTCAATAACTTTCTTTCGGAATCCGTGGACGTCTCTCTTTTTTCTGTTTGATGGGCTTGAAGGCAAGGTCTGTTAGGAATAGTGCCCTAGAAAGCCGATTGTATATCCGCTTTGTGCTTTTCCTTATTGTAATCACAGACAATCTTTGAATGAAATAACGAATTGAGGCAACACTTCTTTATATGCTCTTGTTTGGTATGCGTTTACTTTAGCTGTGCATGCATGAGAACTCCCTAATCCTGATGACTTTAGGACTCTACCATTTAGGTGAAATGGTTCATGAAACGAGCCCTATATCACATAAGTCATGATTTGTAAAATACTCCAAGCCGATGAGTCCTACAGATAGTGGGAGTGTCAACCTGACTCCTCTAAGGCTTGCTTGTGGGATCACGCCCTTAAGAAGGACCACCTTGTTTCATGGAGGTGCAAAGTGTATAGTTGATACGTGCGTGATACATGAGGGTGCTTACTTTAATAAGTAAGTTCACTGAGGTGTCCCGTGTGAGAACATTCCTAAATGGGAAAGGAAGTTTCTATTTCAAGAAATGGAAACTTCCAGATTAGGAAATATCTCACGAGTCATTGATGTGATTAATTGATCCTTAAGACTTGAGGTTCCTTGTCACTTTATGAGTTAACTCTGTAGTCTTAGGTATAAGCTTTAAAGGGTGTCGCCTTAGACAACTGATTCAAGGCTTATGCTGGGGTTGCACAAGTGATTCATGAAAGTGAATGAGAATCAAGAAAGGACCTACACTTGCATTTGCAAGGTGATCTCTTATTGTGTAAGTCATTCATATTCCATATGGAGTCCTTGGCCAAGGCAGTAGATCAAGACATCAAGAAAAGGGTTTCTTGGATTGAGATCAAATGGATATGAAATGCACTTAGCTTTAAGACCGAATTATTAGGGTTCTAATTATTCCCTTACCCTAGATCTTGGTTGAGAGATAGTAAGTAAGAGGATTGTATCTCACATGAATCAATGACTTAAAGGTTCTGTCGAATCCGAACATTTCAATTCAGCTAGTGGTTAAACACCTGTTGCTAGACTATGGTCGTTTAATCTGTGGACTGATTAATTAATTAGTGAATTAATTAATTAGGGTCACTGCTAATTGAATTGAGAACCTAAAGGGTCACACACAATAACTTGGTTACATGAGTTGAGGCTTTAAAATGATTAAACGAGTTAATCGGGCCTAGAGGGTTCCACACGTGTGAAATCACACGTGTGGGTCACGTGACTGGACACGTGTCATTATGACACGTGTGCCACACGTGACTATTTAATTGGATATTAAATAATTAAGTTGTTAATTATTTAATAGACTTTGGTAAAAAGAAAGTCTTATTTTGGAGAAAATAATCTATTTAATTAATTGTGAATTAATTAATTAGATAAAATAAGTTATTTATTTTAAATAAATAAAGTATAAAATTATCCAAAAATAGTTTGGATATTTTAGCTCTCTTGAAAGTTGATTTGAATTTAAATTCAAAGTCAAAGTCAAAATTACTTGATGATCAAGTAATAGGAGAGAGAGACCAAATCCTTAGTCCATAAGGACTAGGAATTTCGGCCACTTCCCTCACCTATATATAGGGGAGCTCGAGCTCCCGTTAGAGTTAATTGGCAATTCTTTTGGTTCATGTGTTGAACACCATCCTTTCTCCAAGATAAACGAAACCCTAGGTTAAGCCTAAACACTAACTAGAGAACTAGCATCCTTACTAGTTAGATTGTGATCAAGTTGGTGGACTATCTCTAGAGAGCTTCAAGTTAGAAGTTTGAAGATTCGAGCTTTACCAAGGAGAGGGGATCAAGCCGCGAGAAGAGCGTTCTTGGGTGGCTTGAAACGCTTCAAGAAAGAATAAAAGAAAAGTAAGTTTCTTAACTCTACGAATTTGGATACACGATTGCGAGTCCAAGGTCCTTTTGTTGGGAAAATTTTTTAAATTCCGCTGCTTTCTGATTCGTATTTTCCAACAAGTGGTAGTAGAGCCACCTCGTTAATCGTGTTTCTGATTCGTCTCAATTATTCTGAATTTGGTAGAAATTCTTAGGCTTAGATGCGAATTAGGTATTCATGAGTTCTTTTAGAAAGCCTGAATTACGAAACTGTAATTTTTCTTGAATTTCTGAAACTGTTTTCTTAAATTGTGTTTTTGAAAACCGTTTTGATTGAAATATGTTTAAATCGTATTTTTTTTTTATTTTGGATTAAACCCGGTTTTGGAGAAACCCAAAATACGAAACGAAACACGAAAAGGGACGAGCCTAGGCGTGCTAGCACGTCGCACGCCCAGGCCCATCGCCACCGCCCAGCCCTCCCGCAACTGCGCGGGAGGCCCTCCTACCAGCGCCTAGGCCCACCTAGGCGCACCCGCCCGGGATCGCCCGCAAGCGAGCAGCAGCAAGCTGCGTGCGTTACGCGCAGGGCGCGCTCCTAGCGGGGGCGGGCTGGCAGAGCGAGCTGCCTGCACCACGCGAGGTTGGCGAGCGCGACGCTACGCGGCGAGCAGCCGCTCGTTCCGGGCGGTTCTGGGTCCCTTTTTTTTTCGCGTTTTCGTATTTTCGGTCCTTGAAATCCCGATTTAATTTTTCTGTAAAATTTTGTCTTATTAAATTTGAATTATTTTTGAAATAATTGTTTAAATTAGGATTTTGAAAATTTAAGCGATTTAAATTTTGAAAAGATTACAATCTTTATTTTCTGAAAATATTGAAAGAATAAAATTATTAATTTTCAGAAATTAATTGGAATTTTATTAGTTCATTGTTTTTCGGGTTTTATTGAAAAGGCTCTTGAACAAAAATTGCATCTAAGTCGTGTTTTAAGCTATTAGAGCTTAAAGCGAGAATTTTAATTTATTGGTTAAATTTAAATTCTTGCAAAAGCATGTTAGGTGATCATGGGTTTAGACTTATGTATGGTTTTAATTTATGCACATGGATGGTTTAAATTGGGGTTGGAGCCCTATAGTTGCGTTTTTCAATTGAGGTTGGAGCCTCACTTATGTGCGTACTGTTATGTGATTTATTATGTGGCTTTCCATATTACTGTTTTTTAGGCCGGGGTATGCCCCGTGTAATTGTCTAAGGCCAATATGAAGATTGAGCCTTATTATTTTATGTCTTTTTCTTTTTATTGTAATTTGAGAGTAGAGATAGGAGGTGAGTTTTTATTTTCATTTTGGAGACAATGCACCCATGGAGTAAGATGGACCACATTCAAGTAACAAGGAGGCCATAAGTGAAGACCCCTCAAAATGTTAGGGAGGGGAATCTCAATTGTAAAAATGTAATAGAGATAGGGCTCGTATTTTGTTACCGTTTTCCCTTATGTGATTTAAACTGTTTATGTGACATGTATGTTAGAACTTGTGATTGTGGAGTGGCTCCCACATATCACGCATAAGATAGGTAGAACCCATGATCATTACATGTTAGTATCATGCTAGGACATGTTATTTGTTTATGTGCTTGTTTGAAATGCATTTAAGTGTACTTGCATTAATCAAGACTAATAAAATTGGATAACATATATGTTGGTGAGGTCGAACCGGACAACTCTCCGGTTGATTCGAAAATTCCCATTAAATATTAAGCTAAATTCGAACAAATAGGTATTTAATTCAAGATGCAAATTTTGAATTAAATTCCTAGCATTCCATCAATAGGTTTTAAGTTTAGTAAAGTGAAGCTAGTTATTGTCCGCGAGTCGTGGGATAGCTAGTAGAGCTTATTAGTTCTTAGTTACCTAATTGATCATTTTAAATGATCAATATTTCGTGATCAATTTTAGCAAGGGCGATGTTCCCGAGTCGTGGGTCGTTCGAACTAAGTTTTGATCATGATCTTATGATTGATGGGTCTAGCTTAACGCCTGAGTAAATATGGATGTCGCACGAGTCGTGGGTCCATATTGAAAGATAGGTGATGCAAAAACAATTACTAAGAGTTCTAAAGGTGTTAGAATTGGTAAGTTGTACCTACCTGGGGTTCTTACTTAGAATGTCCGCGAGTCGTGGGTTCGAGGTAAAATGCCTAGGATCTTAGTACCCATTGGGAAACGTGTTCCTCTTAGATATTTGGGAATTATAGATCTTTGAAAAACAGTGGGAGCTACATTAGATTAAAGACCTTATCTTTTGTATATCGTTATCATTCAGCATGCTCACTAGTTCTTTGTTTTACCATTTAGGTCGTAGATTCTGTGATTCTCTACGTATTTTGAAATGGCAACCAAAAACCCTCTTGTATCGATCCTCGAGTCAAACAAGTTGACTGGTCCCAACTATTCTGATTGGCTGAGGAATCTAAAAATCATTTTAGATTCTGAGAAGAGAACTTATGTTCTCTTCGAAGGGGAGCCTAGTCCCGAAGGGGAAGCTCCCACTCGGGCCGAGCGGGACGCGATTCAGAAGTGGAAGGATGATAATCTCCAAGCCCGTTGCCTTATGTTGGCTAACATGTCTCCGGACTTGCAAAGGCAACATGAGGCCATGGAATTCGCTTAGGAGATTTACGACCACTTAGAGCAACTTTACCGCCCTCATGAACGTGTTACAAGGTATAACACTTCAAAGGAATTGTTCCACTTGAGAATGAGGGAAGGTTCAAGTGTCCATGAATATGGACTCAAGTTTCTCGCCCTTACTGAGAAACTTGCTTCCATGGACATGCCACTGAAAGATGAGCTTTCAGTAAATTTGTTGCTAGCTTCGCTCCCACCATCATTCAACCCTTTTGTCCTTAACTTCAACATGAATCATGCTGGTGCTACTGTAGTTGAGCTTATTAGTCAGCTTGTGACTGCTGAAAGCACGATCAAGAAGGACAATAAGGTTTTGATGGTGAATGCTCCATCTTCCTCTTCTGGGCCTTCTAAAGGTAAGGGCAAGAGAGCCTAAAAGAAGAAGAAGAAACCCCTTAGGCCCACTGGTGGCATTTCGAAGGGGAAGGTCCAAAAGAAGAAGCGTGATCAGAAAGAGGATGCTTGCTTCCAATGTGGCAAAGCGGGACATTGGAGGAGAAACTGCCCAGAGTACAAGGCTACTCTAAAGAAAGGTATCTTTCTCGTTGAAGTAAAATTTTCTATTAATTCTAGTTCTTGGGTACTTGATACCGGTTGTGGAACTCATATCTGTAATGATGTACAGATGCTAAGTGAAGTCCAACAACTCAAAGAAGGAGAATGTGTCTTGAAGATCGGCGATGGCTCAAACGTTGAAGCTCGAGCTTTAGGCACAATTAGATTAGATTTAGGTAGTTTTGATTTAGTCCTAAATAAAGTCCTTTATGTACCAAGCATTATTCGTAATATAATTTCAGTTCCAATTTTAGATTGTGAAGGTTATGAAACTTATATTAAGAATGGTAAATACTTTATCAAATGGAACAACTCTTCCGTTCACATCGGTACTCTAAGTAATGGACTTTATCTAACTCAAAATATCAATATTATGAATACACAACGAGAAACGAAGCGTAAGAGAGATGACAAAGTTTCAGCTCCCTTATGGCACGCTAGATTAGGACACATTTCCAAGAACATAATTAGCAAGATAAACACTTTAGGATCATTCTCTGAAAATGATCTTAAAGAGTTAACTTCTTACGAATCTTGTCTCAAAGGAAAAATGTCCAAAGTTCCTTTTAAAGGAACTGTGGAACGTGCCACTAAGGTCTTGGATTTGATCCATACTGATGTTTGTGGACCGCTTAGTGTAAGCACTAGAAACAATCATCAGTATTTCATAAGCTTTACTGATGACTTTAGTCGGTATGGTTATGTATACTTAATGAAGTATAAATCTGAAGCTTTGGAGAAATTCTTAGAATTTCAAAAGGAGGTTGAGAACCAAACTGGTCACAAGATCAAAGCACTTCGATCTGATCGAGGAGGCGAATATCTTAGTGAAGAATTCCTTAATCATCTCAAAGATAATGGGATTATCTCTCAGTGGACTCCTCCGGGAACTCCTCAGCTTAATGGAGTTTCTGAGAGAAGGAACCGAACCTTACTTGATATGGTTCGTTCCATGATGAGTTTCACTGACTTACCACCTTCTTTCTGGGGTTATGCCCTAGAAAGTGCAGCAAAGATTTTGAATCTAGTTCCCTCTAAGTCAGTCCCTAAAACGCCCTATGAAATGTGGCATGGTAAAATCCCTAGTTATTCTTACTTAAGAATTTGGGGTTGTCCTGCTTACTTGAAGAGGACAGTGGGAGATAAGTTAGAATCTCGTTCTAACTTATGCTACTTTGTAGGTTATCCTAAGGAATCCATAGGATACTACTTCTATGATCAATCTGAGCAAAATGTGTTTGTTTCCAGAAATGCCACTTTTCTTGAGGAACCGTTCCTTAAAGAAAAGTAAGGGAAGATCATAGAATTAGAGGAAGTACAAAGTGAGCCCACGCCACCCACTGAAGAGACGTCCCCTACTGATCAACCACGACCAATCACGAATTTCGATACATACGTAAATCCTCCTCTAAGGCGTTCTGAACGCACTCCTAGACAGCCGGAGAGATGGTATGGATTCTTCCATGAAATCTCTCAAAAGGATAATGATCCTTTAATATATGAGGAGGCACTTTCAGATTCTGACTCTGAACAGTGGATAGAAGCCATGAAATACAAAATGGATTCCATGAACTCCAACCAAGTTTGGACCTTGGTAGATTTGTCTGATGGGGTCAAACCCATAGGTTGCAAATGGATCTTTAAGAGAAAGCTTGGAGTTGATGGAAGCATTGCAGCCTACAAAGCAAGACTGGTTGCAAAAGGATTCACTCAAAGACCCGGCGTGGACTTTGATGAAACCTTTTCACCAGTTGCAATGCAAAAGTCTATTCGGATCATGCTTGCCATTGTTGCGTATTATGACTACGAGATATGGCAAATGGATGTGAAAACTGCCTTTCTCAATGGTGACATTGATAAAGACATTTATATGGAGCAACCCATAGGTTTCACATTCAGTGGGAGTGAGAAAAAGGTTCGCAAACTCCAAAGATCAATCTATGGATTGAAACAGGCTTCTAGGAATTGGAATATTCGATTTGATGAATCAGTCAAAGCGTTTGGCTTCATTCAAATTTTGAATGAATCATGTGTGTATAGAAAGGAATTGGAGACCTCAGTGCAATTCTTAGTACTTTATGTTGATGACATCCTTCTTATTGGGAATTCGAAGGATGACATGAAAGTGACTAAGTTATGGTTATCGAACCAATTCGAGATGAAAGATCTGGGTGATGCGTCTTATATCCTTGGAATTAAAATCTATAGAGATAGATCTAGAAGGTTAATAGGACTATCACAGTCGATGTACATTGACAAAGTATTGAAAAGATTCAATATGGAGTCAGCAAAGGTTAAGAAACTTCCTATGAGTGTAGGAACATGTCTTTCAAAGAAGATGTGTCCTAAGAGTAACCTTGAGAAGGAGAGAATGACTCATACACCTTATGCGTCAGCAATAGATAGCATAATGTATGCAATGTTATGTACTCGACCGGATGTGGCTTATGCACTTAGGGTGACAAGTCGTTTCCAATCTGACCCTGGAGATGGTCACTGGGCTGCCGTGAGGAATATTCTTAAGTACTTGAAAAGTACTAAAGATTTATTCTTAGTTTACGGAGGTCAGAAAGATCTTACTGTCGAAGGATACTGCGATGCAAGTTTTGCATCTGACTTAGATGATTTTAACTCAATGTCAGGATACATTTTCAGCCTAAACGGCGGAGCAGTGAGTTGGAAGAGTTCCAAGCAAACTACCACTGTAGATTCGACCACTGAGGCCGAATACTTGGCTGCAAATGATGCAGCTAAGGAAGGTGTTTGGATTAGAAACTTCATTCAAGAGTTGAATGTTGTTCCTAGCATGAAAGACCCCATTACTGTGTTTTGTGACAACACTGGGGCGGTTGATCAAGCAAGAGAACCAAGATCTCACCAACGGACCAAGCACATTATGAGGAAGTATCACCTAATCCGTGATATTATCAAAAGATGAGATGTGCAAATTGAGAGGGTCACATCAGCAGAGAACGTGGCAGATCCACTTACTAAACCCCTTAGTCGTGAAGCTTTCCAAGGTCATCTTCAGAAGATGGGACTTAGAATAGCTTTAGAATGGCTTTGACGGGCAAGTGGGAGATTGTTAGGAATAGTGCCCTAGAAAGCCGATTGTATATCCGCTTTGTGCTTTTCCTTATTGCAATCACAGACAATCTTTGAATGAAATAACGAATTGAGGCAACACTCCTTTATATGCTCTTGTTTGGTATGCGTTTACTTTAGCTATGCATGTATGAGAACTCCCCTAATCCTGATGACTTTAGGACTCTACCATTTAGGTGAAATGGTTCATGAAACGAGCCCTATATCACATAAGTCATGATTAGTAAAATACTCCAAGCCGATGAGTCCTACAGATAGTGGGAGTGTCAACCTGACTCCTCTAAGGCTTGCTTGTGGGATCACGCCCTTAAGAAGGACCACCTTGTTTCATGGAGGTGCAAAGTGTATAGTTGATACGTGCGTGATACATGAGGGTGCTTACTTTAATAAGTAAGTTCACTGAGGTATCCCGTGTGAGAACATTCCTAAATGGGAAAGGAAGTTTCTATTTCAGGAAATGGAAACTTCCAGATTAGGAAATATCTCACGAGTCATTGATGTGATTAATTGATCCTTAAGACTTGAGGTTGCTTGTCACCTTATGAGTTAACTCTGTAGTCTTAGGTATAAGCTTTAAAGGGTGTCGCCTTAGACAACTGATTCAAGGCTTATGCTGGGGTTGCACAAGTGATTCATGAAAGTGACTGAGAATCAAGAAAGGACCTACACTTGCATTTACAAGGTGATCTCTTATTGTGTAAGTCATTCATATGCCATATGGAGTCCTTGGCCAAGGCAGTAGATCAAGACATCAAGAAAAGGGTTTCTTGGAGTGAGATCAAATGGATATGAAATGCACTTAGCTTTAAGACCGAATTATTAGGGTTCTGATTATTCCCTTACCCTAGATCTTGGTTGAGAGATAGTAAGTAGGAGGATTGTATCTCACATGAATCAATGACTTAAAGGTTCTGTCGAATCCGAACATTCCAATTCAGCTAGGGGTTAAACACCTGTTGCTAGACTATGGTCGTTTAATTTGTGGACTGATTAATTAATTAGTGAATTAATTAATTAGGGTCACTGCTAATTGAATTGAGAACCTAGAGGGTCACACACAACAACTTGGTTACATGAGTTGGTTACAAATGCAAAGTTCAGATGGCGGTTTGCAATGAAAGTTGCACGAGATGGTAAATTGTAAAAACGCGTAAAGTCCGGATGGCAAAAAAAAATTTTCTCTTATTTAAATTGCAATGATATTTCCGAACCACAGTTAATATGTTATATAATGTGTTGTGATGTTTATTTTAATTTTATGATATTAATTTCAAGGTACAAACGTGACTTTAAATGCATAACCGTTTAAGTGCTACGTGTGATGTCTCTTTGATTCTATTGCATTCTTTATGTGTTTTAAACTTGTGTATGCTTATAATATGATGTATTAGGTGTTATTTAACACGTTGTGTGTTTGCTTTATATTCCGTTTATATGATTTTGATGCTTATATACGAACTATGAACTCATATGCTCTAAGTGCTACCTCATCTCATTTTATTTACATCACTTGCATAAATATGCATTTTCCGAGTGTCTATATGGTTCGTTATTTAGTCTAAGTCTTGTATTTTTGTCTTCAGTTTGTCCAGGACACCCAGGGTGGTGACTTGCTAGCCGTGTACATTCCGGGGTGGACCGATCTTCTTGTTTACGGCTTCGTCGGTGTAAGGTAAGGTTAGGATATAGTTAAACCCTAATGCAACGTGCTCGTTTTCGAATGCATGCAACTTATAAGCCTTATGTATAAGTAAATATGTCTGAAGTGTTTGATGACTTTGTCATATGTTTTGAAAGTATGAAACGCTATGTATGAGCCTATGTACGCTTGCTTTTGGTTTTGACTATGATTCGGCCCATGCTACACTATGCTTCAAACCGTATGCCTCTCGTGAGCCAAACGTCACGTTCAGAGGGTGGGCTATGGAATTGACACAGAGAGGTAAGTAAAGCATTATGCTTCACACCGTGTGCCTCTCATGAGCCCCGCCTCGCGTTAGGAGGGTGAACAACGAAGTGACACGGAGACTAAGCAAAGCATAGTTATAGCAACGTATGGTACGCATGTATGTGTGATATGGTAAGTAGGTAAGTATGTTTATAGCGGGATATGAACTTGAATATGAATCTATATATGAATATGAATATGGTTATGAATCTAATTATGAATTTGAATATGCGTCTGAATCTGAATCTGATTATGACTTTGAATCTGTTTAGGGCTCAGTGATTATGGGTAAGGGAGACCCGGGACGCCGGTGACTTCTTCCGTGCATAGTTATCATGATATGGGTAAGGGGGTCCAGGACGGCCATAGGTCGCTGGGTATTACCCCTGTACACATTTCCCTTTGTAGAGGTTTGCTTTGAGTTGATTTGGTGTTCATACTTGCTGAGTTAGTTTGATATGATATGGTTCGTGAAATGGGAGTGAACTCTTAATTACTAAAATTGGTTGTTTTGGCATTCGGCTCTAAACTCTTTCCTATATATATAGTATCACGGGACAAAATGTTTTAGATTGCAAAAATCATGCCCCGGTTCATGGACTTACGGCTTTGATATGTGTTTTGCTCTAATATATGTATGTAGGTGTGCGTGTGTATCCCCTCACTCAATCGGCGATGGACTGACCCTCGCTCTCCCTATATTTTTAGTTGCAGGTTATTTTGGAGTTCGAGTTAGGCGACTTGAGTCGGTCCTTGGAGTCAGTTTGTAGTGTCGAGACTCTATATTTATTTAATTTGTTCTGCATTTACACCTTTGTATTTGAATGGTTCATGTATGAATATTTTGATTATGTTTCGTTACGTATACTTTTGGGACAGGCTTCTGGGACCAATTTGAACCCGTCACTTGTTGATGTATGATTTATTGGTTGGTTTGCTTCCGATTCTGCCCGTTATTGTTTTGAGTTTGAAGCCAGGGTTTAAGTTCCGCCTAACTTAGGTGTGATTTTTATTTATCTCCCGTTCGTTATAGTTTGGCGCGTGTACGAACCTTTTATTTTGCTACTCACGTTGGGCCATAGTGCGGGGGATGTGGTGATCTTCACTCGGGGTGCTACAAAAGAGGAGCAAAAATGTAGCTTAAGTTGTAAGGATCATGGAACTAACTTCGGATCAAAAAGCGACGAAGAAACGAGCCCGTACTTGAGCCTTGAAGTTGAAAATGGCAAGATTTCTCCTTCCTTCTTTCTTAGACCTAGATCTACGTGTTTAATGAGAATGGAAAGGGAAAGAGATGGGTTATGGCTGATAAAAAGGTAAGAAAACCGGTTCGGTTCAATCGGATCGAATTTTGAGGCTTAGGGTTCAAACGAGTTTAGAAAAATATGGAGCTTGTTCCATTAGACTCGAATCGTTGAAACAAATCCAATGACGGTGTCGGAATTCAAATTTGAATCCCCGATCTCAAGTTATCCAAAAGGTCTTAAGATTGGCCTATTTGCAAATAGGCCTCAAAACTTAAATAAAAGCACAATTAGGTCCAACCCTAATTTAAATAAATCATATAACATGCTAATATCACATAAATGCATTCATAAATCATGTAGTTTAGTTAATTTCACATTGTGGATACGTTCGGCACCGAATTTATGTAAAACAATTATGTATGAGGAAGTACGTATTAATTTAAAACACTTATTACACGTTGAGCACTTAATCAATTTAATTGGCGCACATTAGGTTAAAAAGAATGTAGATACATAAATAAACTCTCTCTGTCGCCTTACTTGACTTGCCGAAGAAATGGGGTGTCACATGTATGTTTTATGTTTTGTTTTGTTACTATTCTGATATGGGAGCCACCTCTTAATACCTTCGGGTGCAAAGTGCTATGTGTTAGAATAACTCTGTTCTGAGGAGTAAAGGTTGGAGTTTGTGCTTGTACCTGCCAAGCTATATGATATGTATGTTATGTTAAGGTTTGTGAAACGGGGGTAGATTCGTAAACAAGATAAAGTATGATTATGATTTGAAAAGATAAGTCATGAAATGATACTATATGATATGGAATGTATGTTATGATATGTATATGATAAGTTAAGCCTTGTTCTGTTTTGTTAAGCAACCCCTATACGTATGTATCACGGGCAAAATATTTTGGTGTGCAAAAACTATCCCCGGTTCATGAACATTTCCGTTTTGAACATGTTGTGCTCACCTTATATATATATGTAGTGTGTGTGGGTAACCTCTCACTCAGTCAGTATGATTGACCCTCTCCCTCCCCAACGTTTTTAGCTGCAAGTTCCAGCTTCGGAGTTGAGCTAGGCGGCGTGAGTTGAGTCTTTAGAGTCTGTCAAGTCTTTTTTATTAGTTTGAGTCTTGCATCTACATTCTATAATTTGAATACGCTATATATATATGAATGTATGTTCTAATATGCTATGTTATGAATTTTCGGGATCGGCTTTTAGGGATAGTAGAACCCATTTGTTTTATGAATATTGTTGTTATTCAGGATTAGGTATTTATGCTAGTTGAACCCGTCACCTGATGCTTGTTTACTTTATGTTTGATCGTATGCCTTCGCTTTTCGTATTCGCATTGTTGTTGTTTGGTTTTAAAGTCTGAGTCTAAGTACCGCCTAGCTTAGGTGTGTGTGTGTCTGTCTGTCTCCCGTTCGCTACTGCCTGCTTCATGTACGGACTTCCCATTTCGTATGTGGATTAGGCTTTGATGCCGAGGATGTGGTGTGATAAGAATAACGATAGTGAGACGTTAGAGCGGTCTTGAGCTCGTAGGATAATCCGGCAAAGACCCGCCGGCGGGAGAATTTGGAGATACGAGAGAGAGAACAGAGATTAGGTTTGAAGGAATGTTATTATTTTGCTGAATGAAAAATAAAGTCACGAGTTCCACAACTACTTAAACTAGGTTACCTATAAACCAGGGACAACTAAGCAAAACCAAATAACAAGGTCTAACTAGCAATTACTGAAAGCACGCAAAAGGAAAGTAAGCAAATAACGAATCAGATTAGGACTTGGCTTTAGGCATATCATAATCTCGCTGCCACTTCGGTGGGTGCTTCTCACGCCTACTTCTTCTGATCCTTGCTGCAGCCCTTTCTTCTTCAACCGCTCCGGTGACTTCTTCCGCCCACTCCTACCCCTATTAGGAACAACCTTGTCCTCAAGGTTCAGCGAAGGAAACATGCGACGAATACGCGACGACGGCTCCCAAGTCGCATCATCAAGCGACCCATCAGACCACTGAATCAACCATTGCTCTTGAAGACCCCCATTGCGGAGTACCCGGTGAGCTTCATGCACCGCGACGGGACGAGCAGGAATCCAACCACTCAAAAGATCAGGCGGTAACGCGCCCGGCATCCCCAACTTCTCGTCACCTTTAAATTTCCGTAACAAGGACACATGGAAAACCGGATGAACCCGGGAAGACTCCGGCAGTTTAAGGCGATAAGCAACAGGCCCAACCCTCTCCAACACTTCATATGGGCCAAAATAACTCCGAGCCAACTTATGTGAACGACGACGAGCCACCGAGTGCTATCTATACAGTTGGAGTTTTAGCAAGACGAACTCCCCCACCTGAAACTCCACTTCACGCCTCTTAGCATCAGCTGTCATTTTCATGCGTGCCCTTGACACGACCAAATTTCGTTTCAAAGTCTGCAATAACTCCCCCCGTTCCGCCAAGAGTTCATCAACCGCGGGAAGCTTAGATTCGCCCCGCCGGTACGGCAATATGTCAGGCGGCAATCGACCATAAACAGCCTCAAAAGGCGTCATTCCAATACTTGCATTATGGCTCGTGTTCAAGGAATACTCAGCCCACGGCAAGTAGACTGTCCACCGCGCCGGTTGTTCATGGAAAAACGCTCGCAAATACTACTCAAGGACTGTATTCATGACCTCAGTCTGGCCATCCGTTTGGGGATGGAAGGCTGAACTAAGCTTCAAAGACGTGCCACTGAACAAGTGCAAAGCCTTCCAAAACTTGCTCGTAAAAATCGGATCGCGATCGGATACAATGGAAGAAGGAATCCCGTGTAATTTCACCACCATCTCCGTAAATAAATGCGCGACATGATGAGCGTCGAAATCCCCAGGTAGTGATCCAAAATGCGCATATTTCGTCAACCTATCAACCACCACAAGGATCACCGAAAACCCCCGAGAAGGCGGCAACCCGGTAATGAAGTCCATGCTCACATCTTCCCAAATTCTAACCAGCACTTCCAAAGGTTGCAAGAGCCCAGATGGCAACTGTGTGGAAAATTTAGTAGATTGGCACGTCGCGCATTTAGCAATATGACTTCGGACATCCGCGAGCATACCCGGCCAATAAAACACGGAACCGAGTCTCTGAAATGTTCGATGAACCCCGGCATGTCCCCCAATGGGCGTATCATGATACTCCTTTAATAAGTCGGCTCGCAACGGTGACGCCTTTCCCAAACAAAGACGACGGTCATAGTAGAGCATGTCATCTTGAACAGTAATCTGCGGCGACAAATTACCTTTCACGTATTCCTCATGCATATGCCGCAAATCCTCATCGGTGGCATTGGCCTCGCGAATGGCAGCAATAATATCAGCCGTCGGATGAGATATGAAGGTAAACAAACTCCCCGGAGCTGATTCATCATCCTTGTGAGATAACGGATCCGCCACCACATTCGATGCCTCCGGCTTATATTCGATACGAAACCGAAAACCCAGTAGCTTCCTCACATAAAATTGCTGATCAAGCGTTTGGATAACTTGCTGCAACAATTCCCGTAAACTACGTTGGTCCGTCCGAATCACGAACTCTTAGCCCAACAAATACTGCCGCCATTTCTGAACCGCTTCGACAATTGCATAGAGTTCCTTATGGTATGTTGATGCCGCCAGCCGACGCGGCCCTAATTTCTTACTGAAGAAGGCGACAGGCTGCTCTAATTGCAAGAGCACGGCACTAATACCTATGCCTGATGCATCCGTTTCGACAACGAATGTAATCGTGAAGTCCGGGAGCCGCAGGATGGGTGCCGAACACATAGCTTGTTTCAACGCTTCGAAGGCCTATGTTGCCAAAGAATTCCAAGCAAACCCATCTTTCTTGAGAAGATCCGTAAGTGGAGCGGCCAAATGTGAGTACTTGTTGATAAATCTCCGATAAAAGCCAGTAAGGCCCAGAAAACCCCGCAATTGTTTCACTGTCTTCGGAATCGACCAATTGAGCATAGCCTCAATCTTGCTATTATCCACCTTAAGAAATCCGTTGGTGATAATATGACCCAAATAATCTATTGAGGCTGTGGTAAATGAACATTTGTTTAACTTCACAAAAAACTCGTTAGCTTTCAACAGAGATAATACCACCTCTAGATGGGACACATGCGCCGAAAGTGAAGGGCTATAGATCAGAATATCGTCAAAAAAACCTATCACAAATTTACGCAGATAAGCGGCAAATAAATGGTTCATACATGCCTGGAAAGTGGAGGGCGCGTTCGTTAAACCGAACAGCATCACCCGGAATTCATAGTGACCCTCATGAGTTCTGAAGGTCGTCTTGTAAATGTCTCGGTCATTCATCCGAATTTGGTGATAACCCGACCTCAAATCCAATTTCGTGAAATACTGTGCACCTCCCAACTTATCAAATAACTCGTCGGCTGTCGAAATTGGAAAGTGATCCGGCACCGTGACGGCATTAAGTGCCCGGTAATCCACACAAATCGATACGAATTATCCTTCTTTTTCACTAAAAGTACCGGTGACGAGAAAGGGCTTTGACTTGGGCGAATGAGGCCCTGTTCTAACATCTCACCTACCAAGCGCTCGATTTTCGATTTCTGAAAGTGTGGGTAACGGTATGGTCGGACATTCACTGGAACAGTCCCCGGGAGCAACCGAATGCGATGATCACTCCAACGTGGGGGTGGTAAGGCGGACGGTACTGCAAACACCGCCCCATATCGCTGCAACGCAGCCACAATTTCCGAAGGTAAGCCCGCCGGAAAACTAGTCCCCACCGTGGACTCAGAGACCGGCTCCACCGAAATCTCATAGCACGCTGACAAATCCGTTGCAACCTGTAACATGGCGAGGTGATGGAGTGTAACCTCTTTAGGCGGTTCGGACCCCCCTTGAGCAACACTGTGCGACCATTCCATGCAAACTCCATAGTAAGGTTGGCGTAATCGTGCGCCACCCGGCCCAACAGACGCAACCATTGAACCCCCAACACCACCTGAGCCTCGTGAATCGGTAACACGAACACATCCACGGAAAAGACATGACCCTACAATAATAGCTGGACTCGCAAGCATTGTTGTTTACACACCAGAGAAGCTCCGTTACCCATATAGACCCGGAAAGGGGATACCGCACTCAGTGGTAAGCTCAACTTATCCACGACAGACGGATGAATAAAGTTGTGTGTACTTCCGCCATCAATCAAAACTGTAACCACAATCGTGTCAATCATCCCGGCGAGCCATAGTGATCGCGGTGTCAGCCCCGCTGCTATGCTATTCAACCTAGTTTAAGTAGTTGTGGAACTCGTGACTTTATTTTTCATTCAGCAAAATAATAACATTCCTTCAAACCTAATCTCTGTTCTCTCTCTCGTATCTCCAAATTCTCCCACCGGCGGGTCTTTTCCGGATTATCCTACGAGCTCGAGACCGCTCCGGTGACTTCTTCCGCCACTCCATTATCACTAACCGTATCATGGTGACCCACCGTGCGAGGTGCTACATCCCAATCCTAGAAATATCCTCAACATTTATGACGTATGATATTTTATCAATCGCTATTTATTCGACCACAATACTTTCCTCTTATATTAAGTGAATACCTAACTTCAGCGTAGGAGTACCAAAACTAGGCAAGACCCTAATTCCCCTAGTTTGACCTTTAACTCATGCGTGTTCTTCTTAGACAATTTACAATTTAAAATTTCTATATAATACAAATTTTTGAGTAATCAAATGCTGATGTTAGGCCATATAAAAAAACCAAATTTAATTACCATCAGTTTTAATTTCTTGAAACTCCGCAGATATGAGAGCATCCCCTGATCTTTTTATATAAAAAATTTAGCTTGCTTAATTCTTTAAAACGTTTCAAATAAACTTCAAAAGAAATTGTTGCTTCGCTCACTAGATTTCGACATAAGATAATTACAAGCAACCCCAGTTATCAGAAAAGGAAAAAAATAAATTGTAGGTAATTGAAATAAACTCTTTTATGCATATTTGGACGAAATAATCCTTTCCCCGCAAAAAACCTATCATGGAAGTAAAAGTATAGAATATGAAAACTTTAGAAGGGAAATTGCACCATTTCGAAAGTTTGGCAAAAGTGTGCGCAACCCAAAGATTTAGGGCTGTCCGCACTCCGCAGTTATTTCGTTGAATATATTGATTTATAATTGAAAGAATCTTTTATTTCAATAAATTCTTGAATTAAAATTTTTAAATCATTTCTTAATTTGAAAATATATATCTTAAGACCCAACAAATATTTTTGATAATTTATGTATGTTAAAGTTCTAGAGAAAAATTCTCAGAAAATTTAAATTGTTATCTTTGGAAAAATCTTTTTTAATGTTCCCTAATAAATAGATCTTTATACACACAAATCACAACTATTAGATTAGTACCATTAGATTAGTGATTAGCTTAGCCCCAATATTTGACTACTTATTCGATTTATATTTTTTTCCGTCCTTTTTTTTAATTAATTTATTTATAGTTGATCCTTCTCTAAAATTATATTTTTGTAACTTAATCTTTTAAAATCATTTTTGTCTTTCATCTCCAATCTCCATAGTTTTATTATTTGAAGGTACATTTTCCATCTGAAAAATTAATTAAAAAAAATAAAAAATTTCAAATTGTGTAAATACGCGTGTATGAGAAAATATAAATATTTTATAATATAAAATGATACCTATTCACACAATATATTGGTTCTTCTTAATAGCTTTTAAGTATAAATTTATTATTAAAAAAAGTATAAATTTATTAGAGGACAAAAAAAAAAAAAAAAAGAAAAAAAGAAAAAAAAAAGAGAAACAAAGAAGTTTAAAAGTAAAAAGAGACATAAAAGTTTATCATATGATTTATATATGTATGTTACGTTCCAATAAGTTTGATAAGTTTTACTAGAACCTATCATATAAATTAGTTATTTTTTTATATTTTTAAAATTTTAAATTTATTAGGGTTTTTATGATAATATTAATACTTAGAGTTATACTTTTGTATAAATTATTATTTACGAGAGAAGATAATTAATATTTATGAGAAAAAAATTTCAGACGCACATGATATAAGCGGAGTCCATAATCTTTTTGGTGTATTAAACAAATAAATAAAGTGAAACAAATCAATTTCAAGACATAAAAAAAATAAAGAAAAAAGCAAACAAATAAATAAAGTGAAACAAATCAATTTCAAGACATAAAAAAAATAAAGAAAAAAGCATTCACTAAAAAAGAAAAGTTCAAAATTAGATTGAAAACTAACTTTTATGAGTTTTTGAATTACAAAATTTGCTTAATTCTTTTTTTTTTTTTTTTAATTTTATCTGCCTTTATCATTGCTATTTACAATTCTGACGGACATTATTATTATAGTTAATAAAAGATAATCAAATTCTTACAAGAACCTTTATGGGCCTCGTGTTTCACCTGATATGACTTATTTAGTATACTTCTTTAGTACACTTGTATAAATGCTAGTACACTGCTTCATTAGAGGTGAATTTTTAAAATTAGTGTTTTTTTTTTTTTGGTATAATTTACTTTTCGTGTATTTTTAGGGTGTAGTGCAATATTGGGGCAAATCACTATAGTGAATAGTTATTCCCCTTTTGACAAAAGCGAAATAACCCTAATGAATAGTGATTTCGTTTTTCTTACAAGCAGATTTAACAAAAAAATTGTGATTATAACGTACAAACTCATAATTTTTTTTATTAATTCCGCTTTTATCAAAAGCGGAATCACTATTCATTACAGTAATTCCGCTTTTGCCAAAAGCGAAAAACCCCAAAATTACAATTCCCTTAAAAAGTACATAAAAATTGAAATATACCTTGAAAAGCACACTAATTTTAGAAAATCACCTTCATGGGAGCTTTACGCTTATACCCGTAGGCCGTAGATATGTACACTGCAATGAAGCGGCACAAGACTTCCCCCATTAAATCGGCGTAGAAAGAAGAAAACCAACTATATTAACAAAATAAAAATAGGAAATAAAAATAAAAGATTGGCGTTGTACTATTATTTTCACTCACTCGCATGAACCCAGCAGCCAGACTTAAAAAAAAAAAAAAAAAAGAAAAAAGAAAAAAACACAACAGCCAGCCAATCCCCTAAATTCAGCTCAAATTCGCCTCAAATAAAACCCAAATCCAACTGAAATTCCTCCACCTAATTCACACACACTACACATTCTCTCTCTCACACACACACTTACTGTCTCTTCTCCTATCTATCTCTCTATTCGTTCCCTTTTTCCTCAGCGCCGCTAGCCGTGCCAAGTCTTTCTCTCTCAAGGTCCTCTAGGCCTGGAGAAAATATCGAGTGAAAAATCTGCAAGAATAGTATAAAAGATAATCAAAAGTTGTTGAAGGTCTAGCTCTTGAGTTATCCCGCGAATTTTAATTTATGGAGTAATTGATCGCCGGCTGCCGACACCCTATACAAAGCAAGCGAGCACCAATGAATCAGTGGGCAGGTAGTAGCGCCGCCACGACGGCGGTGGACGGAGACGCCTCGATGATGGAGGCGTTCATGTCCTCCGCTTCCGATCTGGCTTCTTTCTGGCCCGTCTCTTCAATCCAACAACAAACCCCATACGCTACGACTCCATCTCCGCCTCCCTCCACCGAGCCCTCCAAAACCTCCACCGCCGCCACTCAGTTCCTCAATCAAGAAACCCTCCAACAGCGGTTGCTCGCCTTGATCGAGGGCGCCCGCGAGAGCTGGACGTACGCCATATTTTGGCAGTCTTCGATTGTTGACTACGGCGGTCCATCAGTATTGGGCTGGGGCGACGGCTACTACAAAGGAGAAGAAGACAAAGCGAAGCGGAAAGCAGCGTCGTCGCCATCGGAGCAGGAGCACAGAAAGAAAGTGCTCAGAGAGTTGAATTCGTTGATTGCGGGTTCTCTGGCCCCTCCCGATGATGCAGATTCGGTTGACGAAGAAGTGACTGATACTGAATGGTTCTTCCTCATATCCATGACGCAGACTTTTGTCAACGGCTCTGGTATTCCGGGTCAGGCTCTATACAGTTCCAGCCCTGTTTGGGTCATAGGCCCTGAACGACTCGCTGCTTCTCACTGTGATCGTGCTCGTCAGGCGCAGGGATTTGGGCTTCAAACCCTCGTTTGCATACCCTCATCAAACGGTGTCGTTGAGCTTGGCTCCACCGAGGTGATTTTCCAGAGCTCAGATCTCATGAATAAGGTTAGAATTTTGTTCAATTTCAATGGTGGTATGGAAATGGGTTCGGGCTCTGGCTCGGGTTCTTGGGCCTTGCCTGAGAATGATCCTGCAACCCTCTGGTTGACTGAACCCGCCTCTACAGATTTGAAGGCTTCATTGAACAATAACATTAACAACAACGTTACTACTAATGCTCAGAATAATAGTGCAGTTCCGTGTAGTGCTTCTAGCAAGCATATTGCTTTTGGGAATGGAAATACCATTTCTAGTACTTTGACTGAGAACCCATCTCCCCTAGTTCAGCAGCAGCCAGGGTACCTTCCCAGAGAATTGAATTTCTCTGAAATGGGCTTCAATGGAAGCAACGGCACTATTAAGAATAATGGCACCTGCAAACGTGAGTCGGGTGAGATACTGAATTTTGCAGAGAGTACCAAGAATAATAGTAATGGTGGGAGTTTGTTTGGTTTGCAAGGTGAGAATAATAGCAATAACAACAACAAAAGCAAGAAGAGGTCTCCAACATCCGGGCTCAGTAATGAGGAAGGAATGCTTTCTTTTACTTCAGGCCCCATGAAGATTGATACCAGCGGTTGTGGTGTTGAATCTGATCACTCTGACCTTGAAGCATCAGTTGTGAAGGAGGTGGAAAGTGTTAGAACTGTCGACCCTGAGAAAAAACCTAGAAAACGAGGAAGGAAACCCGCAAACGGGAGGGAAGAACCCTTAAACCATGTTGAGGCTGAGAGACAAAGGAGAGAGAAGTTGAACCAGAGGTTTTACTCTCTCAGAGCTGTAGTACCAAACGTGTCTAAAATGGATAAGGCCTCACTTCTTGGAGATGCTATTGCTTATATAAACGAGTTGAAGTCCAAGCTTCAGAATGTGGAATCAGATAAAGATGATTTGAGGAGTCAAATTGAGTCCTTGAAGAAAGAACTGTGTAATAAAGAGGCCAGATCCTCTGCTCCTCCCCAATCAGAGAAGAGCAATGGTGGAAGCATGACAACTGTTGATATGGATATCGATGTCAAGATCATAGGTTGGGATGCGATGATAAGGATCCAATGCAATAGAAAGAATCACCCCGCTGCTAAGCTTATGGTGGCTCTTAGGGAGTTAGATTTAGATGTTCATCATGCGAGTGTCTCGGTTGTGAATGATTTGATGATCCAACAAGCAACTGTCAAGATGGAGGGACGGTTTCTCTCTCAAGATCAGCTTAGGGTAGCATTGATATCCAAAGTTGCTGAAAATGGGTGAAAATTATTTATCTTTGTGATAATTGTGCTTTGAATCCGTGTTTCTTGTTAAATTTAGTATATAGATTAACGTGAAAGGTTGAGTGCAAACTTTGAGTTTTTGTATTTAGCTTCCTTCCACGGTAGTTTTGTGGTTACTGGTAAGGCCTCAATGTACATAGCTGTGAATCCCCTTCTCATTTTTGGGGCTGGAATTTATGTGATAAATTGTGGGGTTCTGTTTACTTTTCTTTGGGATGATTACAAATACCCTCCTATGACGTAATCCGATTATTAATAATAACTTTATAGTTGAGAAATTAAAGAGAACAAAACTCTTGGATTTTTTTTTCGTGGACTTTGTCCAATTTTTAGGTTATTTTTGTAACTTTTCAATGAGAGATTTTACACTTCAAATTTTATGAGTATCTCAAATTTTAAAACATGACATTCTCTCGTGTTAAGAGGAGAAAACTGATAATTTTCTTGTATATGCTAGTTTGATACAATAGACATATATATAGGGATAAAAGAGAATAGAAACCAACTAGGAGAAGAACTCTAATCCTAACCCGTAAGTGATACTAACCCTATCCGATATCTATTAAACAAATATTCTCACACTCCCCCCTCAAGTTGGAGCATATATATCTATATATCATGCTAAGCTTGTCACACAAATTCTTGAACCGAGTGGTTCCCAAAGACTTAGTAAATATATCTGCAACTTGTTTTGAAGAGGGAGTGAACAGAGTACGAATAATATGATTCTTCAAGCATCACGAACAAAATGACAATCAACCTCGATGTGTTTCGTTCTTTCATGAAACACTGGATTACTCGCAATATGAATAGCGCTTGGTTGTCACAATACATAGGCACAGCTTCATTGTTGGTGAGCCCCAATTCTCCTAACAAATTTTTAAGCCATAACACTTCGCTAGTAGTGTGAGCCATAGCTCTATATTCAGCTACTGCACTAGATCTAGCAACCGTAATTTGTTTCTTATGTTGCCAAGTTACTAGATTACCACCAACAAATGTACAAAACTCAGAGGTGCACAATCGATCTACTTTGGACCCTGCATAATCTGCATCTGAATATGCTTCTATTTTCAAATGCCCATAATTCTTGAATAAAAGGCCCTCTCCTGGTGCAACCTTGATATACTTCAAGATCCTAAGAGCAGCTTCCCAATGAACTGACCTTGGTTTGTCAATAAATTGACTAACAACTCCAACAGCAAATGCTATATCAGGTCTAGTCACAGTTAGGTAAATCAATTTCCCAACTAGTCATCTATATTTTGCGTTATCCTCTAAGTAAACACCATCATAATTCCAAAAATCAGGATTTAGATCCATAGGAGTATCAACTGGTTTACAACCAAGTAATCCAGTTTCCTGAAGCATGTCAGTGGCGTATTTCCGTTGAGATAGGGACATCCCGTTCTTGCTATGAGCAATCTCAATTCCTAAAAAGTATTTAGGACGACCCATATCTTTGGTGACAAGGTGTTGTAGTAAGTATGCCTTCACATCATCTATACCCCCCACATCGTTGCTAGATATTAAAATGTCATCAACATTTTAATACTAAAATAATTATACCTGATTTCCCATGCTTTACAAAGACTGAATGATCTGCCTGACATCGGTGGAAGCCAAATTTACAAATGACATTACTGAACTTATCAAACCAAGCTCGAGGACCCTGCTTCAAATCATAAATCGCCTTGTTTAACTTGCAGACCTTATGGTGATTCTCCCCCTGAGCAACATACCTCGGAGGTTGCTCCATATAAACTGTCTCATGCAGGTCACCATATTGGAAATCATTTTTCACATCTAATTGATACATAGGCCAACTCTGATTCACGACTAAAGAGACTAATAACCGGATAGAGTTGAGGCGAGCAACAGGAGAAAAGGTCTCAAGATAATCAACCCCATAAATCTGAGTAAATCCTTTGGCCACCAAACGAGCTTTATAACGAACAATGGACCCATCAACCCGATATTTAAGAGTAAACACCAAGCGATAAGCAACCACAACAGTATTAGGTGGAGGAACAACCAAATCCCAAGTTCCTCGTGAAATTAATGCAGACATTTCGTCATCCATGGCTACCTTCTACTGAGGATGTTAGAGTGCCTTATGATAATTATTGGGAATAACCTCTGTAGAAAGAGACACAACAAAACTACAAAAGGACGAGCCAAGTGCATCAAGTGAAAGATAGTTATCTATAAGATATTGAGTTCAAGATCTCTTATCTTTGCGAAGAGTAATAGGTAGATTATCAAGTGGTACATCACTTGATTGCTCAAAAACTGCATCAATAGTAAGACCTGAAGGATAGTCGGAGGCGTGGTAGGCAATGATCGAGCTTGATGAGTATATACTTGTAATGGACAAGTAGGAGTGGAGCTAGGATTAGTCTGAGGACACAAGACCGGAGGAACTGGTAAAGGAAGAGGGTCAATATCTGACTTAGTGGAAACAATATCTTTAGAGTAGTAAGAGGTAGACTCGAAAAATGTAACATCAGCCGAAGTGAGAGCCCTACGAGAAACTGGTTCATAACACCGATACCCCTTTTGAGTATGAGAATATCCAAGAAAGATATATTTTACTGACCGAGGAGCGAGTTTATCATGTCCAGGTGAAGAAACATGAACAAAACAAACACAACCGAAAACCCTAGGTGGGATATGAAAAAGTGATCGGTTAGGATAAAGACATAAGTATGGAATATCACCATGTAAAATCCTAGAGGGCATACGATTTATGAGAAAACATGCTGTAAGAATAGCATCACCCTAGAAGGTCTTAGGAAGATGTATATGAACCATAAGAGTACGAGCAGCATCAAGAAGGTGACCATGTTTTCGCTTAGCAACTCCATTTGGCTGAGAGGTATGCGAACATGAAGTTTGATGTCAAATGCCATGAGACTCGCAAAAATTAGAAACCTCAACTTTAACAACTTCTAATGCATTATCAGTGCGAAGAGTACGAATGTTGAGACAGAATTGAGTTTTTATTTCATTATAAAAGGTTTTGGTTATATTAGAAACTTGAGATCTATTTTTCAGTAAATAAACCCATGTCATTCTGGAGTAATCATCAACAAAAACAATGAATTATCTAAAGACAACAATTGAGTCAACCCTACTAGGTCCCAAGAGAAAGGAACTACTTTTAGTTACTCTAGAAGGATAAGAGGCATGATGATGTTTGCCTAATTGACACGACTCACACTCTAAGACAGACGTAGATGAATTTAGGGGTAAGACCTTTTGTAATTTGGAGAGGGACGGATGACCAAGATGATAATGCCATTGAAAAGGAGTTACAGAAGCAGAGAGAGCACGAGCATCCATAGGAGAATGAGAGATAGTCGAGGAATAATCAAAACTTACCATTTGACATAACAAAGGCATTAGGAGAAGGAGAGATAGTCGAGGAAGAAGAGTTAGCAGCAGGACGGGGGAAACACTTTTCATAATGGACCCGACTAATGGTAAATCTTTTAGAATCTTTTGCAGAAGACGTACAATTTTCTGTGGTGGTATTAATCCACTCTGGTTTGCCAAACTTTTCCCAACACTTGTTGGAGGCATGATTTGTTCAACCACAATGTTCACATGGAGGGAAAGTGCCACGGTCACGTCCACAACCGATGCTAGGTCCACGACCACCACGAGAAGACCCACGGCCTCGTCCACGAATGGTTAAGGCAGAATTTACAGTAAAAGAGGAAGAGGATGTATCGGAAGAGCTTGTAGCAACACGAAGTACACGTGATAAGGCATTGGAAAGAGTAGGAATCTTATCACCAGCCAAGAGATTATCCCGAATAGGACAGAGACTACTGTTAAGGCCAGACAGAAACTTAACAGCCCCAAATGCTTCCTAGTAAGATTTTGGTTTCTGAAGATCTGTGGTAAACAGATGATACAATAAGATTTCATCCATAGTGCCTTTGACAAGAGCAAAATAATCCGTAACAGTGCGATCGTCCTGTTTGAGGAAAAATAATTTCTAGTATAATTCAAAGACTCGGGAAATATTATTTTCATGGGCGTACATGTCATGAAAGGCATCCCACATGGCCTTGGAAGGACGCAAAAGCATAACATTGGAACTAACGGATTCTTCCATACTATTCAAAAGGCATGAGATAACATAATATTCATCACGCTGCCACTATTTAAAGTTTTCTTTATTTTCTTCTGAATCTGAAGGAGGATCATCAGATAGGTGGTCTAATCTCTCTTAAAAACTAAGGAAGACTTTCATACTCAGCCTGAATAATATAATTCTTACCACTCAATTTGACCGTAGTACCGGTAACACCCTTGTAGTCAGGAATGGAAGCCATGGAAAAAAAAAATTGTGTGTGTGTGTGTGTGTTTTTAAATAAAGAAAAACCTGACTGGAGAAAAAGAAAAAAAAAAAAAAAAGCAAGAAACAAGGAGTTACGAGAAAGAGGAACCAAAGGAGTTGGCACACGTCTTGTAAGAGATTAGAGATTTCTCTAATGTGCGCCTTCTGACTTGGGTGTGGGAGTTTTCTGGGATTTTTTTTTATGTATCGTCTAACTTGGTGGGTGGTATTTTTCTGGCCTTGGGATTTTTCTGGGATATACGTCGATATTGGGTTTCTAATTTAGTTTATTATTATTATTATTTTTTTAAACTAACTGCTCGATACCATGTTAAGTGGAGAAATCTGATAATCTTCTTGTATATGCTAGTTTGATACAATAGACATATATATAGGGATAAAAAAGAATAGAAACCAACTAGGACAAGACCTCTAATCCTAACCCGTAAGTGATACTAACCTTATCCAATATCTATTAATCAAATATTCTAACATCTTGTTTATTCCGTCTTATGATAACTGGTGTCTCTTGAATGTGAGTATCTCTATTTTTAAAACATGGCATTCTCTTGTTTGTTTTGTCTTATGATAACTGGTAGACTTGAATGTGACATGTGTTTTACTTTTCACGTGTGGTAATATTATTACAAATTAATCCCATGGGGTTGGCCAAGTGGAGGCGCATGATTTGATTCTGACAAAGTCGCAGGTTCAAACCCCTTTTGTCTCCATGGGGTGAGGTATATGTAAGAAGCTTTGTAAGTGCTCGCTGAGCCTGAAGGCATTCCATGCCTTGGACTGGGGCGCCATCCCTTCAACTTAAAATTCGTTCACCAAAAACAAGGTAATATTATTACAAATAATTTTCCTAAATATTGTTTATGCGCAGTGAGTCATTATGGTTGCATTTTGCTGGACTTTCTATATATATGTTTGATGTAATCTGACTCCATTTCACCACGTGGTAGCCTCCCATTCGGTCCAGATGATCTCGCTCGATCTACAAGTTAAACAAGGTAGGCTCTCGCCAACTCGAAGTCACTCCCTTCATCGCTGGAAGTCCTTGCTCGAGTCTTGGGTCGAGCCTACTCGTCGAGGCACCAAGTCGGACGTCGGTCAACCACATCGAACGGCCAGGTCGATGATGGGACATTTCGGCAAGTGGGCAAGTGGCCCACCGATCTCTATCAGCAAGTACAACCATGGGCCCATCGCTGTTTCTGTGCATTAAATGCGTCTAAATAGTATACTAGGAAGTAGGAAGCATTAAATACACTTCGTACGCTACGTGCCATTACAACATGCCCTGAGGTATAATATATCCCCTCATTTACTCCGGTTGGTTAGCTATTTATTGCACCCTTTCGCTCGATCATATATTCGCAATCATTCGAGATATTAACTTGAGCGTCGGAGTGCCGACTCTGTGTACAATCTCATCCTATCCTAAGCCGGTCTTATATAAACTCATGTGTATTTTATCTTTTCAAGGAAAGCTAACTTACCAATCAAACATTTTTTCTCGAATATAAATACTTGAGTAATCGATCGAGTTCCAACTTGAACCCCGTAACAAGTTTTCAGTACCATCAATATCCCACTCTTTTGGCAGTCGTATCTTTCTTTAGAATTTGGAATCATGTTTATTATTTTAAAATATTGAGGGCTTTATCTATTTATTTTAATAATATAAAGTGAAAATTAATATTTTAAAATCTAATGCTTTTAAAAAATTTAATTGAATGCTTTGCAATATTCTATAAATATAATAAACATGTATAATTTTAAAATTTATAAGCTCCCCTAAAATAAATTCATTGTCCACTTTTTAGGAATCCGATTCTGATGTGTTAGTTGTCCAATATCACTTACTATAAAAATATGTTAGTTATTATTCTTATCTGAATTCTTGAAGTACAATGTTAGTGACCATTATACCAAATAATCATTGAAAACAATTAATAAATACATTTCGTTATGTGTTATGTCATTTCATGTTTCGTTAAGGTTATTTTGGTAATTTCATAAAAAATGGAGTGAAATCAAATTACAAATTTGAATTGGAGAGTTAGTATTGATATCTTTTCCATGGAGGAGTGATGTCAAATTTGTCTTGTAACTTGGGGAGTTTTGCCATATTCCTCCAAGACTAAGATTGGTTCACGTAATAAATTTATTATTGAGAAATATCATTTTTCGTCCTCTTAAATTGTCATTTTTCGATTTTGGTCCTAATATTTTAACTTTTATCACATTTAGTCTTTTTTGTTGTAAAATCAGATGGGGCAATATTATGTGGATTCTTAATTAATAAATAAAAAAATCCACATAATTAATTAAAGCATTCTTATTTAAAAAATCACCCCAATATTTTACTTTTCTTTTCATTCTTCCCCAATTTCATCTTTTTCCTCAATTTAACCCCAATTTTTTAAAAAAAAAAACACCTATCTACTACTACCACCAGTCCACCACCAGGTCAATGGTCACCACCACCCCAACACCCTCCAAACGTACTAATTTTAATAAAAATAAAAATAAATTAATAATTGAACCAACTCTTAATCCAATCCATCCAAATACATGATACGTAAACTAATAAATAGTAAAAGAATTATATTCACAACCATTCCCCAACAAATTGTAATTTTTTATTCCCAAAATTAGAGGTAGAAATTGAAAAACAACGTTAATAAATAGTTAGGAAAAAGGAAAAAAAATAAAAAAAACAAGAAGAAGAATTACGGAGAATAAGGATAGCATCAGGAATTGCTCCAAGCATAGGACGGAGAGAAGACCGCTGACGAGGCTAGGCCCGAGAATCTCCAGCAACAGCTCACTTCAATTGGAGAGATAAGTTGCCGACAAGAACATCAGATATCCGCGCATCACTATTAGGAACAGATTTCCGAGTTGGGTGATGGTAGATAGGTTTTTTGGTTTTTAAATTGGGGTTAAATTGAGGAAGAAGATGAATTCGGAGAAGAAGGAAAAAAAAGAGTAAAATATTGGGGTGGTTTTTTAAATAAGAATGGTTTAATTAACGGCAAATTAATGAACGCCTCCTAGTATGGTTGAAGATTTTTGCTAAACCCTCAATAAATAGATATATTTCATCCCTATTATCCTTTCCATTTTTTGTAAACCCCCCAAATCTTGTAAAAGTAACATAATATCCTTAATAAATTGAAGAAGAACATAGATGTCCATTGTCTTCTTCCCGTGTCTGATCTTTGCTTCTTCTTCCCGCGTCAGATCTTTCCGGCTACTCTATTCCGGCAACCAATTTCCGGCGAGTCTTTCCGAATGGCCTTTCCGGCGACTCTTTTTCGAAACGGGTTTCCGGCAACTCTGTTTCGAAACGCTATTTTATAATTTCTGAAATTATTTTTCTTTAACTTGACAAACAGACCTTTCAAATACTAATAAAATGAATATTTACACTACAAACTTAATAGATTATTATGCATTCCCTGAGACGCTTGAATTAAATGAAAAGCTGCCTGCACGCTTTCCCGGAATTTAGACTGGCCAATCAACTTTACAATGCGACGAAGGGGTGCGACAGTTGGTTTACGGTCCAATCACCTTTATTAGTATCTTCAATCTTGCCTTGTACGCAGACATCTGCAAAATTTTCATCCCCAAACATTCACCTGCAAGAAGCCTTGCTTCTCTTTCTCTCCCAGATTTCAATCCTTGACAAACGAAGTCATGAATCCCCCTCCAAGACCTATTCTGGCATGGGTGCAAGAGTACATGGTTGAACGTCTTCGGATATATGCCGGAGAGAACGAAATCGATCGGCTAGAAGTCTTCGACACAGTGCTGTTTATGGTGTCGCATGATTTGACTAGGCGATTCAAAATAAGATTCTGGGCCCAAGATGTTGTAGCAGCGGTGAAAGAATTGCGGATAAAATTTTACGAATTCTGTAGATTATTGGCGTGTCCTGGAGTTAAAATGGGTGCTAATCGTATTCACGCCGAAATTGAGACCCTAGTATATTTTGAAGCGAATACCATTGAGGTAAGTCGAATTCATCCGTGTCCCCTTTTTTTTTTTGGAATTGTTCATTATTTAATGTTTAATTTTACATAGGTTATTCGTCGGGATTCCAACGCCAGGGCATTTGGATGCCGTTATTACGACGACCTTAGGTATATCTTCAAAGTGCGGCGGGCGCACCTTTTGGAGGGTGAAGAGGAGCACCTCCACGCATAGTATATTGACGAAAGGGACTCGGACCTCGAGTCCTTTGAGAGCGCGGATTACCCAGGCGATGAACACTCCGAGGAGAGTGTTAATTCTAACATCCCTCAGGAAGATCCGGATGAGGTTAATCAGTTTCCTCCCCCATGATATAGACAGCGCTTCTCCAAAATTTGTTGTTTGTGGACTGTTTATAGTAGTTTAAATGTTACTATTAGTTGATTGTAGTGTATATTTTTGGTTCTGTAATGAAATGTTTAGTGTTGGTTGTTTATTGTTGTTTGATTCTAGTATATATCCTGCAAGGAGGTTTGTTTTAGTTGGAAGAATAAGAGTTAGTTTGATAAACTGATGAACTATATGACAGTTATATATGAAAACAGAGAAACTGGTGAACCATATGATCATAGTGAAACATTAGAAATGCGTAATTAAAAGAATGCTTTGTCCAGTGAAACGTTAAGAATGCGTGATTCAAAGAAGACTTTGTCCAGTGAAACATTAGAAATGCGTGATTAAAAGAATGCTTTGTCCAGTGAAACGCTAAGAATGCGTGATTCAAAGAAGACATTGTCCAGTGAAATGTTAAGAATGCGTGATTCAAAGAAGACATTGTCCAGTGAAACGTTAAGAATGTGTGATTCAAAGAAGACTTGGTCCAGTGAAACGTTAGAAATGCGTAATTAAAAGAATGTTTTGTCTTGAATTTGTCCAGTGAAACGTTAAGAATGCGTGATTCAAAGAAGACTTTGTCCAGAGAAACGTTAAGAATGCGTGATTCAAAGAAGACATTGTCCAGTGAAACGTTAAGAATGCGTGATTCAAAGAAGACATTGTCCTGTGAAACATTAAGAATGCGTGATTCAAAGAAGACATTGTCCAGTGAAACATTAGAAATGCGTAATTAAAAGAATGCTTTGTCCAGTGAAACGTTAAGAATGCGTGATTCAAAGAAGACTTTGTCCAGTGAAAAATTAGAAATGCGTAATTAAAAAAATGCTTTGTCCAGTGAAACGTTAAGAGTGCGTGATTAAAAGAATGCTTTGTCCAGTGAAACGTTAAGAATGCGTGATTCAAAGAAGACTTTGTAATGTTGTGTTCATGATTCAATAAATCTTGATTCTCTCTAATCTCTCTATTGTAAAGTTGTGTTCATGATTCAATAAATCTTGATTCTGTCTATTGTAATGTTGTGTTCATGATTCAATAAATCTTGATTCACTCTATTGTAATGTTATGTTCATGATTCAATAAATCTTGATTCACTCTATTGTAATGATGTGGTCATGATTCAATAAATCTTGATTCACTCTATTGTAAAGTTGTGGTCATGATTCAATAAATGGTCATGATTCAATAAATCTTGATTCACTCTATTGTAAAGTTGTGGTCACGATTCAATAAATCTTGATTCACTCGATTGTAATGTTGTGGTCATGATTCAATAAATCTTGATTCACTCTATTGTAATGTTGTGGTCATGATTCAATGAATCTTAACGTTTCACTGGACAAAGCATTCTTAATGTTTCACTGGACAAAGTCTACTTTTGAATCACGCATTCTTAACGTTTCACTGGACAAAACATTCTTTTAATTACGCATTTCTAACGTTTCACTCGACAAAGTCTTCTTTTGAATCACGCATTCTTAACGTTTCATTGGACAAAGTCTTCTTTGAATCACGCATTCTTAACGTTTCACTGGACAAAGCATTCTTTTAATTACGCATTTCTAACATTTCACTGGACAAAGTCTTCTTTGAATCACGCATTCTTAATGTTTCACTGGACAAAGCATTATTTTAATTACGCATTTCTAATGTTTCACTGGACAAAGTCTTCTTTGAATCACGCATTCTTAGCATTTCACTGGACAAAGCATTCTTTTAATCACGCATTTCTAATGTTTCACTGGACAAAGCATTCTTTTAATTACGCATTCTTAACGTTTCACTGGACAAAGCATTCTTTTAATCACGCATTCTTAACGTTTCACTGGGCAATGTCTTCTTTGAATCACGCATTCTTAACGTTTCACTGGACAAAGTCTTCTTTGAATCACACATTCTTAACGTTTCACTGGACAAAATCTTCCTTTAATTAAGCATTCTTAAACTTTCACTGGACAAACCCAACCTTTAATTACGCATTTCTAACTTTCACTGGACAAAGTCTTCTTTTAATCACGCATTTCTGACGTTTCACTGGACAAAGCATTCTTTTAATTACGCATTTCTAATGTTTCACTGGACAAAGTCTTCTTTGAATCACGCATTCTTAGCGTTTCACTGGACAAAACATTCTTTAAATCACGCATTTCTAATGTTTCACTGGACAAAGTCTTCTTTGAATCACGCATTCTTAACGTTTCACTGGACAAAGCATTCTTTGAATTACGCATTTCTAACGTTTCACTAGACAATGTCTTCTTTGAATCACGCATTCTTAACGTTTCACTGGACAAAGTCTTCTTTTGAATCACGCATTCTTAACGTTTCTCTGGACTAAGTCTTCTTTGAATCACGCATTCTTAACGTTTCACTGGACAAAATCTTCCTTTAATTAACCATTCTTAAACTTTCACTGGACAAACTCAACCTTCAATTACGCATTTCCAACTTTCACTGGACAAAGTCTTCTTTTAATCACGCATTTCTAACGTTTCACTGGACAAAACATTCTTTTAATTACGCATTTCTAGTGTTTCACTGGACAAAGTCTTCTTTTAATTAAGCATTTCTAACGATTCACTGGACAAAGTATTCTTTTAATCACGCATTTTTAATGACAAAATCTGCCATTATCACCCATTCTTAAAGTTTCCATTAGATCAAATTGAGAAAACAGCATCAAGCAATTTATCGACGTACTTTCAAACAAATAGAAACAATCATAAAAGGTTGTATACGATTACAACAACAAATAAAGTTCCTTAAAAAAGAGTGAATAAAATCAATCCTCAACTCCAGAACATGCCGTGGATCTGATCAATCCTCAACCTCAGAACGAACAGTGGCCAAGCATGAACCATCAGCGTAGGGGTTGTATCTTCTCTTCCTGACACAGAATGAGATTACTGACCAGAAATTAATAAATATAGTGCTAATACAGAAACGAAAAAATTAGATATCTCATACCTTCTCTTCGATGCTTGCTTCCCAACTAAATAGGCAGGAGGCCGAATCGCCCTCGGCTCAACAATGTTGAGTTTGGCAAGTTCACGCAGTTGGATCATAGTCCGAATCTGCCCGTCGCGTCGCAAACTAACCCAGAAACTTTTTTATGGGGTGCGAGGTATTGTACTATGTAAGCATCAGAGTTGAAGTCTGACCACTCTTCACCAATTTGCGCGTGAATCTCTTCCACTGACGCACTCCGCGGAATTGGAAATACCGTAATTTCGCCATTAAAACAACAACTTCCTAGGATTTGCTTGTCTTGAGCTTCGTCACCGGCCAACGCCATCTTTAGAATACCAATTTGAAGTATCAGTTTGCAGAGGATCAACAATTCGAGTAGATACAAAGTATCAGCAATTCAATTCAATTCGATAAAAATTATCAGTGAATTATACTGTCTATTTCACATAATTAACATTCAATTAACGCCAGGAATACATTCAATTAACATTCACACGCTGAGAATACCTTATAGCAGTACAGGAAATAGGGCACGATAACTAAATCGACTCCCGTTGCCGCCCCTTATCAAGATCCTGCTATCTTCGTTGCCGTTGCCGCCGCCTACCTTTATCCTGCTGTCGTCGCGGTTAGATCTCGTTGCCGACGAAGTGGAAATGTGGTTGCAGATTATAAGATGAATCTTTCCTAAAATGGGAATCCATTTTTTCGGCGAGGGGAAAAAGGGGGAAAAAAAACAAGAAAAATTGGGGGCAAAACAGACTTTTCAGGGTCATGGGGGGTTTAGAAAAAATAACTTATGCATTGGTAACCTAAAACATACATTTTCCAAACTAGGGGGTTTAAGATAACTTTTGAGGATATTTGGTTCTTTTAAATAACTCCCCCTTTAATTAATTATGTGGATTTTTTATTTATTTATTTATTAATATTCCACATAATATTATCAAATTAGATTTTGGAGGAAAAATTGGGAAAATTTTTCAATTTTGTGCCTCTTAGGATACGGAGGATCAAAATTGAGAAAAATTATAATAAAAGAGACTAAATGTGATAAAAATTAAAAGGTTGGGACAAAAGTAAAAAGATGATAATTTTAAAGGACAAAAAATGATATTTTACCATTCATTATTTATATGAGTAAGCAAATAGCTACAATGACCAAACTTAACTCCAAAATTCCTAATGTTGAAAACCTCAATGTTACCGGTTAAATAAAGCTTCATTAGTTTTGGTTTATTTTTTTTCATTTCATAATACATTGGATCTATCATGATGTTATTAAATTATAAAGTTAAGATACGGTCCCGATTGAATTTATTCACATCGCTCTCCGGCCGCCTTTTTGCTGTAATTTACGTAAAGAATTTTCCAAATTGTCCGCAATCAATAATCATACGTCAGTTGGCGATATTTCAAAATGTTTTTTTTCACTAAATGTCTAAATCCACATAAATGTTTGTCTTTTTACTAGACTGCTTTAAAAAGTGGGCCCCTCACTTATTGAAGTTTTCTGTTTATACTTAATTTTATTATTATTTTTTTACCACATGGGGTATTTTATGTTTATTCACTGAAAATTTGCATGCGTTCGTTGCTTCAATTTATATACTATCGAAATTCTTTTAGATAGTATTCTCTATTATAAATAGAGAGACAGAGCAACAGTACCAAAAATTTTGTATTAGTCGGAAGTAGCAGCTAACATCATTTGACATAAACTTATTCACTATCTGAAATGAGTTGCATTTTAATCGGTAGAAAATCACTTAGACTACAAAACTTAAATGCTAAGCGAAGAAATATAAGGGCATATTGTAGCACCCCACACGGTGGGTCACCACATTCCCACACCAAACCCAATCCAGTACATGAACAAAGCAGTGGCGAATGGGAGACCGACAGGCACACCTAAGTTAGGCGGTACGTAAACCCCGACTTCAAAATCAAACAACAATACAAGTATGAAAGCTAAAGCATACCACAAAATCAACACACACATCAACAATTGACGGGTTCAACTAGCATAGATACCTAATCACGAAATCAAACATAAATCATAAAAGCAACAGGTTCATACTTGTCCTAAAAGCCTGTCCCCGAATAACTTACCATAACATAAAGGAATGAACCTTATATTCAAACAACTTATACAAATTATCCAAAGATCCGAAAGTAATGCAACAGACTCGAACCGAATACAAAAGAGATGACCGACCGATTCCAAAGACTTGACACAAGCTGTGACACCCCGTTCCTCCGGCAAGTCAGGTACAACGTCACCTGTGGGTTTATTTCCCACAATTGCAATTCTTTTAATATCTTAAGTAATTTATTTATTTGATATCTTATTTATATTCAATTGTATATGTGAATTCTCTATGATCTATTTGATTTAAATATTATGGATTTGCCCTAAGTGATTATTTGATAGGAAACCTTATGATATATGAATTTTGTGATATGAATTTAACTCCCAAGCATGCTAATCTCATGATATATGTGACATATATTATTTAAGGGTGTTATTGTATGATTTATTTTGGTTTTGGACTTGATTAAACCTTAATTAGACTCGATTGCGCTTTTTCTTAAGTTTTGGGGATTATTTGTAAATAGGCCATTCTTAAGCCCTTTTTCGCTATTTTGAACTCGAAAATTCGGATTTGAATTCCGACAACGACAATGGATTCGTTTCGATGATTCGAGTCCAACGGAACAAGCCTCATAATTTTCTAAGCTCATTTGAACACCCTAAGCTTTAAAATTCGATTCAAACGGACTGAATCTTGGACCCAACCCGCTTGACCACCAAATTGACCCGTTTTTCAGCCATTTTTAGACCAATAATCAGCCTCACACTCCCTCATTCTTATACTACACGTTCCAACACAAGAAACAAGAGCAAGAAGGAAGAACAAGAAGCAGTCCCTCCATTTCTTGACACTTTAAACTCAAATCTCTTCCATTCTCTTCCATCTCTTAAAGGTAAGCTGGTTTTGGTTTCTCCTTCTTCTTGTGCACATCTTGAACAATAAGAATCTTGTTTTGATCTTAGTTTTCATGGAGTTTGAGCAACAAGATGAATAGTTAGGGTTATGTCAAAATTTTGATTCATGTGATCATCCTTGTACCATTTTGAGATTTAAGACTTGTTTCGTGATCCATTGTGCCTCATTAATGTATATATGGTCTTGGATTTGTTGGTAGTAGGAATTGAATTGCCATTAATGCACCTCAATCTCTCATGCATGAAAATGGAATTTTGTTGGAGATATATGCTGTGACAACCCGTATTTTCAGACCGACTAGGTATGACGTCACAAGTGAAAGCAGGCTGAGTGTTAAGTGTTTTAATTATTCTTTATGCCTTTAATTATTTAATTATGTATTTTAATCGCTAATTACGTGAATTAATTGTTAACGTTCCCTAATTGTGTAAATGTATTTTATTGTAGAATATTCACGGGGCACGCATATCCATTCCCGAGCCTCGCCTTTCTATTCCTTTTTAATTTTTCGAATCCCTTGATACCAGTTTTATTTAATTTGGACCTCGTTACCTTTTGAACCGCATTTTAATTCGATCTTTAAACCAGCTCAAATCTACCGAAAATATCCTAACCATCTTAAACCAAAATATCTACACCACACGCCTTGAGTTTGTCTCTCCCTCTCTCTCTCTCTCTCACGTTGTTCACGTAAGAATGTAATGCATGAGGTTTTGTAAAGTTGGATAATTGTTTATAAATGCTTTACCACTGCCCTTAGTTTACCATTTTCAACCAGACCCTATTACGGGCTGTTATAATTACTCCTCCTTCAAGAGAATCTGTCCTCAGATTCCACGATCGTTTCTGAAAATAACTAGGGGTAATGTTTCTGCTTTCCCATGTTGCCTCTTCCGTGCCATGTCTCTTCCAAAGGACCTTAACTAGAGAAATCTTTCTATTCCTTAGTTCTAAAAATTTTCTTTCCAAAATCTTGGTCGACTTCAAAATGTAAGTTAATTTTGGCTATAACGATATCTCTTCCACTGATACCACTTCTGACTCATCCGAAAGCACTTGTGAAGCTGCGATACTTGGAATATGTAATGGATTCCTATAAGACTTGCAGTGTAGCACCCCACACGATGGATCACCACATCCCCCGCACCTAAGCCCAATCCACATACGAGATGGAAAACCCATACATGAACCAAGCAGAGGCAAACGGGAGACAGACAGACACACACCTAAGCTAGGCGAAACGTAGACCCTGTAACTTAAAACAAACCACAAAACAAATGTGTATGCGGAAGCAAATCACACATTCAAATTTAGAAGCACAAGCAGCAAGTCACCGGTTCAACTAGAATAGATACCTAATCCCAAAAATAAAAGTAAAACATAAAAGCAAATGGGGTTCGAACTATTTCCTAGAAGCCTGTCCCGAATCGAATATACATAAAATAACAATGTAAACATAATCATACATACGTTCTTATACAAAATCCGAATCATATGAAATGTAGAAGACTCAAACTTAATAAGGACTCGACAGACTCTAGGACACGACTCACTCCGCCTAGCTCGAACTCCGCGCTACACCTGCACACTAAAAACAATGGAGAGGGAGAGGCGTCAGTCACATTGACTGAGTGAAGGGCCACCCACACATGCTACGTATAAATAGGACCAAAGCATGTTCAAATTATAACGTTCATGAACTTAGGGATAATTTTTACACACCAAAACCTTTTCCCATGATACATAATTATAGGGATTACTTATCAAAACTTAACTTAACAAACTCTTACGTATCATACACAACAAATTATACCAAATCTTATCAAATAATTTCATATCTTAACTTATATTTCCAAAAGATCCTTATTTTATGTTAATTAGGAGTCTATCCCCGTTTCATGAAATTTAACAGAGCATTCATACATAACTCGGTGGGTACGAGTATCAAATCGCCTACTGGGCTCCTTATGCGAATCGAATTATAACAAAACAAAACATCCTAATCAAACATACTAATCAAACTTACTAATCAAACCTCCTTCTTTGGTGATGGAAGGGTTGCATGACCCTAACCATCCATTACGGGTGAGGGGAGTGCAAGCTACTCCAAACCCTCAGGATCTCCATCCCCCACCAAACCTCCTGGTGAGTTCAGGGGTAATCCGATCAAACTTGGAGACTTTGTCTAGGGCAAGCCCGACGGCCCGATGTCATCCCGAGATTCCTAACCCATAGTCCCCGGGGCCCATCACACAAATATGAATCATTACATTACATTACACAACTTAACCCGCTACTTATTACCAAACTTGGTACGTACATACCAAACCTTACTTTGCAACAACCACACTATTCATACCTCTCCGTGTCAAATCCTTAACTCGTATCTCCTGGCTCATAAGAGGCAAAGGGTTTAAAGCGTGGTTTAATATTGCAAAGCATAACGCATCAAACCAAGTCAAATCATAACAAGTGTACATAGGCTTGTACATAGCGTATCATACTTGTAAGCGTATGATAAATTTATAAAATTACATATCTCGCACATATTTACATATATATACTTAAGGTTATAGTTCACATGCATAGTAAACGAGCACATTACATTAGGGTTCAACTATAACCTAACCTCACCTTACACTAACGAGGCCGGGAGCAAGACAAGTGATCCACCCCGGAATCACCACGGGTCACGAAACACCACCTCGGTTGCACCTGGACCAACTGGAGACCAAACACATAATTCGGACTCAAGGATAAACCACATAGACGCACGTCGTGTGCATAAGCACTTAAGAGATGCAATCACGTGGATAAAGCTCATATTCATATCAATTTCATGCAAGAGAAGTCATTAAATAGCTTAACATATTCAACCATATTCATAAAATATGTTAAGGAACGTTCATGTGCACAATTAATACATAATACCACATTTAGACACTTAACAAGGCGCACATACGATTCGTGCAAACAATTCACACCACTCAAGCAACGTCAAATGCATATAAGAACAAATACATACACATACACATGATATAGCAAGTTAGAAACAAGTTCGGAGGTGGAAAGGTGCAAGAAAAACACAAGAAAAACATAAGAAATGGTTCCGAGCAAAAACGGGCAAAAGCTGGAGATTTTCCGAAACGGACAAGCTGTAGGAAAACTATCATAACTTGAGTTTCAAAAATTGGAATTGAGTTTTGTTTCTGGGAAATGAAACTAGACACACAGAAATTTCCAATGGTATATGGCTCGAATCGTGGTTCAAAGCGAGACGAAAATGGCGTAGGTTTGAAGTTGAACAAAAGCAGATTTTCAACGAAGTGGCGACACAAAATTAAAAGGAATATATATCACAATCTAGAACAAATTTTGAGGTGATTCTGTTAGAAAATGTTCTAGACTCAAAAAGGTTTCTACAGTTAAAAATTCAGCCAAAACGGATCACATATGAAGGCATAGCGACCGCAACAAAATTGCATTGAAAACCATTTGCGGCCGCAAAGGCAAGACAGAAACTCTCCTGCATGATGGTCACGGCCTTGACACCTTTTAGGTTAAAAATGGTCGCGGGCGCGACCGAGCTTTTCAGCCGTGGCTGCTACTACGCGGAAAGGTTTCCAACCTCCCCAAAAACCATCCCAAACCCCTAGAAACGGCACAAAACGAACATATAACGTTAAATAACACATGTAGAACACATTAAAGCACAAATCGGACTTCGAAATAAGCCCGAACACCCAAAACACCAAACTCACACTATTCAACACCTTCATCAAAGTCATAGAAATGAGCAAGAAAAACGGGATTCAATCGGAAAGAAATGAAGCACTTGAAGGGAGAAATTCATTGCTTACCTTGTATCGTTGATCGGGCGAGAAATAGAAGCCGGAACTTGAGCTCAAAGTTCGGGGTGAATGGTGCCCTTCTTCTCGTTTCTTTCCCTTTGGACCGAAATGTAGAGAAATGAAGGAGAGAGGAGGGGTTTGGTCCATATAAGCCAGGAAAATCGGTTCGGTTAGATGGGTTCGGTTCAAAAGGTTAGAAATTAAAATGGCAGAAAGGTCAAACGGCTTCTGAAAAAGTCGAGGCTAGTTCCATCGGACCCTAATCATCAAAACAAATCCAATGGTGGGGTCGGAATTCGAATTTGAATCCCCGAGCTCAGTTAGCCAAGAAATGGCTCATAAACCCTAATCCTGGTTAGGTTCCTAATCTTCAAATAAATGGACTTTCGAGTCCAAACACATAATAACTAAGTTCTAAGGCAAATAATAACTTAAAAAAAAGTTCATATAGACACGTTAGGCATGCGACGTCACATAATTACAATCAAACAATTAAATTACGTAATAAAACTCACTTATGAAGTTATACCTGGATTGCCGAGAAGACGGGGTGTCACAATCTCCCCCCTTAAGAGAACCTGGTCCCCAGGTTCTACCACTCAAGTTTCAAGCTCGAACAACTTTCCGTATTCACCCAAGTTCAAGGTTCATGACATCCCGACAAGGGTTAGCTCGAGAAAGGTCTTCAAGCACAAAGGGGTTTGAATTTCCAAATCGATCCGGTCATTTGAATTGATCGGGCGACTCACACGAATAAGAGGGTTTAAGGTAGATTCAACTCTCACAGTTTGAGTTGATTTGAGTCAACTCTCGAGCTTGGTATTTCTCGATTGGTGGAGTTAACAAATTCACACCGCTCCATAACTAAGCCCTAACCGAATCTCCTTCCTTATCAACGATCTAGGGTCCGAACTGTCTAACATCCGGACCCTCTTCTTACACCACCAAAATCTTCAAGAGGTTGTTGATCTCGCTGCAAAGCTCGACCCTCATCTTACCCCGAGGCAACAAGTCTCGAACACTCAAAACTACCCCGTAGGGCAACAAGCAAATAACAAAAACGAACCAAAACTAAAATGCATGATGCACATGATATGTATATTCAGTGTACCATTCACCGATATAGGGAATCTGATGTTGAGATGGAAATTTGAACTATATCGGAATCCTTGTTGAAGTCCCCTTTTTGATTGAGGCTATGCCTTGGAATTCTTGATGTACTTCAACACTTTAACACTTCGACATCGAGTCTTGGAATTCCTGGTAAATCTCAATACCACGGCATTCATCCAGTCTCCAATTCCTCAATTGACCTTGGGTCTTTGAGTATTACTCTGATTTGAAATGCCACTTCTTGAGTGTGCGTTTGTCCTGATTCTTACTCGTTGCAACGACTTGGAACTTTCGGCTATCTCTTCTTGGAATTCATGAAATGTTCTACCGAAACCTTCCACCACCTTAATTGATCTCCTTCCTCCAGAGGCACGGTTGAACAATGAATCAATCTCCATGCCCCGGATTTGTGATCGGTCACAATTACCCTCAATTCTCGAACTGGATCCTTGTTCTAACACCGGTGGCCTTTTTCAAAGTCATATCATACTTGGAATCCTTCTTAATGTCCTATTTCCCAATTGCAAACTTCGACTCCAATTTTTAGACTTCTCAATCTGATTCTCTTCTCATCACATCCTTGATTCCTGAAGAAAGTCCTCGGTTCCAACCCCATTTCTTCCAATACCGTTGATCACACTTGACAATAGGAAGGGATCACCTATAAAACAAACACTAAGTATGCATGTCGGGTTACATATGTCGATGCTATGCATCACATAATTTTACTTAAACACATAGGAATGTTATAATTAAGAACCAAGGTACAAAGAATTGCAAGCACAAGGTTTAAATATGACGTGAATGCACGCGCAATAAATGCGAATACCTGTATCTTTAGATTCATGTTGGTTTTCGATTTGAAGACTTTGATCTTGTTTCCATTGCTTGTTAGCTCTCGATTGCTCACAATCGGAAACCATATGCTCTGTTGATTCACACGCGTAGCATCTCTTCAACCTATCCCGACACGCCACATATGCATGATTGTCTCCTCCACAATAGGCACACGTTCGGGGCTCTTTCTTCGGTCTCGTGTGATTTTTGGTCTTATGCTTCTTCCCACGAATCTTCTTAGCTCGAGTACCACGTTGATGGGATCTTCCTTCCACTTGTAGAGTCTAGCAAAATCCCAATTCATTTCTCGGTTCTGATACTTCTCTTTCTTTGCTCCTAGTCAATCTACGATTTTTGACTCGTAAAGCTTTCGTTGTAGCTTTATCCCATGTGCTCGTATCTTCCGCAACTAAGGCCTCCTTAAATTCATTTCGAAGGCCTTCCATAAAGTACCAAACCTTCATCCCATCGTTGCCCATAATATGAGGCACGTATGCACCCAACCTCCAAATTCTTCTATGTACTCCATGACCATTTTACCTCCTTGTTTTAAGGTTAGGAATTCTTCAAACCTTCGATCTTGTAAAATGGATGGTGTGTACCTTTTTCTAAATTCTCGGACAAAGGTATCCCATGTCAATCCTTCACTCGTTGCTTCGATTTGGGGGGCAACTCTTTTCCACCATTGTCTTGCTCATCCTTGTAGGAGTAATATGGAAAGACGAGCCTTATCTTGATAGTTGTACGACCATACTTCGAAGATACTTTCAATTTTGGAGAGCCACTCCTCAGCTCGGATATCATCACCCTCTCTGAATTGGAGAGGATTGAAGGTCCTGAAGTCTCTATATAATTTTGCCATCGGATTCATAGGTTGTATCTCGGCGTGATGTTGCTCTTGATTGTAAGGATATGGATGTGATGGTTGACCAAAATCTTGTCGACGTGGTGGTGTCCTGAAAATCCCATAACTACAATATAGGTATATGCATACCGGTCAGTATATGAGAATGTCACATATTTAAATCAAGTAAGAGCAACTAGGAAATGCAATGCATCACGGAAGATAAGATCAACAAAATGTTAAAAATTCAAACGCATATCATAACGAAGCATGATACAAATGCACACACATAATCACATTGTCCTACGCCGTTCGACTTAGACCGATACAACAAGACTCTAAACTCAGGTTTTGCAACCTAGAGCTCTGATACCACTTTAAGATGTATCATCCCGTACGGTGGGTCACCACATCCCCCGCACCTAAGCCCAATCCACATACGAGATGGGAAACCCCGTACATGAACCAAACAGAGGCGAACGGGAGACAAACAGACACACACCTAAGGTAGGCGGAACGTAGACCCTGCAACTCAAAACAAACACAAACCAAATGCGTATGCGAAAACGAATCACACATTCAAATTTAGAAGCACCAGCAGCAGGTGACGGGTTCAACTAGAATAAATACCTAATCGGGAAAATAAAAGTAAAACATAAAAGCAAATGGGTTTAAACTATTACTTAGAAGTTTTTCCGGAATCGAATATACATAAAATAACAATGTAAACATAATCATACATACGTTCTTATACAAAATCCGAATCATATGAAATGAAGAAGACTCAAACTTAACAAGGACTCGACAGACTCCAGGACATGACTCACTCCGTCTAGCTCGAACTCCACGCTACACCTGCACACTAAAAACAATGGAGAGGGAGAGGGGTCGGTCACACTGACTGAGTGAAGGGCTACCCACACACGCTACGTATAAATAAGGAGCAAAGCACGTTCAAATTATAACGTTCGTGAACTCAGGGATAATTTTTATACACCAAAACCTTTGCCCCGTGATATATACATATAGTGATTACTTATCAAAACAGAACAAAACTTAACTTAATAAACTCTTACGTATCATACACAACAAATTATACCAAATCTTATTGAATCATTTCATATCTTAACTTATATTTCCAAAAGATCCGTATTTTATCTTAATTAGGAGTTTATCCCCGTTTCACGAACTTTAACAGAGCATTCATACATAACTCGGTGGGTACGAGTATCAAATCCCCTCCTGGGCTCCTCATGTGAACTCAAATTATAACAAAACAAAACAAACTAATCAAACTTACTTATCAAATCTCCTTCTTCGGTGATGGAAGGGTTGCGTGACCCTAACCATCCGTTACGGGTGAGGGGAGTGCAAGCTAATCCAAACCCCCAGGATCTCCATCCCCCACCAAACCTCCTGGTAAGTTCAGGGGTAATCCGATCAAACTTGGAGACTATGTCTAGGGCAAGCCCTACGGCCCGATGCCGTCCTGGGATTTCTAACCCTCAGTCTCCGGGGCCCATCACATAAACACGAATCATTACATTACATTACACACAACTTAACCCGCTACTCATTAGCAAACTTTAACTTAGGTACCAAACCTTACCTTGCAACAACCACGCTATTCATACCTCTCCGTGTCAAATCCTTAACTCGTATCTCCCGGCTTATAAGAGACACACGGTTTGAAGCGTGGTTTAATGTTGCAAAACATAACGAATCAAACCAAATCAAATCATGACAAACGTACATAGGCTTGTACATAGCGTATCATACTTGTAAACGTATGACAAATTCATAAATTTACATATCTCGCACATATTTACATATACTTAAGGTTATAGTTCGCATGCATAGCAAACGAGCACATTACATTAGGGTTCAACTATAACCTAACCTTACCTTACACCAAGGAGTCCGGGAACAAGACAAATAATCCACCCCGGAATCACCACGGCTCACGAAACACCACCCGGGGTGCACCTGGACAAACTGAAGACAAAACAGATAACTCAGACTCAAGGATGAACCACAAAGACGGACGGTGTAGGCATAGGCAGTTAAGAGATGCAATCAAGTAGATAAAGCTCATATTCATATGAATTTCATGTAAGAGAAGTTATTAAATAGCTTAACATATTTAATCATATTCATAAAACATGTTAAGGAACGTTCATGTGCACAATTAATACATAATACAACATTTAGACACTTAACAAGACGCACATACGATTCGTGCAAACAATTCACACTAGTCAAGCAACGTCAAACATATAAGAACAAATACATACACATACACATGATATAACAAGTTAGGAACAAGTTTGGAGGTGGAATGGTGCAAGAAAAGCGGAAGAAAAACATAAGAAATGGTTCCGAGCAAAAACGGGCAAAAGCTGGAGATTTTCCAAAACGGAAAAGATGTAGGAAAACTATCATAACTTGAGTTTTAGAAATAGGAATTGAGTTTTGTTTCTTGAAATGAAACTAGACACAGAGATCTTTCTAATGGTATATGGCTCAAATCATTGTTCAAAGCGAGGCGAAAATGGAGTAGGTTTGAAGTTAAACGAAAGCCGATTTTCGGTGACGTGGCGACACAAAATTAAAACGATTATATATCACAATCTAGAATGAATTTTGAGGTGATTCTGATTGGAGAATGTTCTAGACTAAAAAAGGTTTCTACGGTTAAAAGTTCAGCTAAAAACGGAGCACGTATAAGGGCGTAACGGTTGTGACAAAATTGCATTGAAAACCAGTCGCAGCCGCCAAGGCAAGACAGAAACTCTCCTGCATGATGGTCATGGCCGCGACACTTTTTAGGCCAAAAATGGTCGTGGGCGCGACCGAGCTTTTCAGCCATGGCGGCTGCTACGGAACAAAATGAACATATAACATCAAATAACACATGTAGAACACATTAGAGCACAAATCAGACTTCGAAATGAGTCTGAACACCCAAAACACGAAACCCACACTATTGATCATCTTCATCAAAGTCATAGAAATGAGCAAGAAAAATAGGATGCAATCGGAAAGAAATGAGGCACTTGAAGGGAGGAATTCATTGCTTACCTTGGATCGTTGATCGGGCGAGAAATAGAAGCCGGAACTTGAGCTCAAAGTTTGGGGTAAATAGTACTCTTCCTTTTTTCTTTTCTTCCCCTTTGGACCGAGATGTAGAGAAATGAGGGAGAGGGGAGGGGTTCGGTCCATATAAGCCAGGAAAACTGGTTTGGTTCGGTTCACGATCGGTTCGATTCAAACGGCTAGAAATTAAAATGGTAGAAAGGTCAAACGACTTCAGAAAAAGCCGAGGCTAGTTCCATCGGACCCGAATCGTCAAAAAAAATCCAATGGTGGGGTTGGAATTCGAATTCGAATCCCTGAGCTCAGTTAGCCAAGAAATGGCTCATAAACCCTAATCCCGATTAGGTTCCTAATCTTCAAATAAATGGACTTTCGAGGCAAAACACGTAATCACTAAGTTCTAAGGCAAAAAATAACTTAAAATAAAGTTCATATAGACAAGTTAGGCATGTGACGTCACATAATTACAATCAAACAATTAAATTACGTAATAAAACTCACTCGTGACGTCATACCTGGATTGCCGAGAAGACAAGGTGTCACATGTAGGTAAATCCAATCGATAAGCAGTTTCTCTGATTCATTCCAACATCTCATATGGTCTGACGTATCTAGGGTTTAACTTACCCCTTTCCCAATTCTGGTAAACACTTTTCTTGGCGATGCTTTCAGAAACACTCTTTTGCCCACGACAAATTCTAAATCCCTTCTGCATCGATCAGCGCTACTCTTCTCCTGGGCAGCTTTCATTCTCTGGCGAATGATCTGAATCTTTTCTGTCGCTTATTAAATCTACTTAACCAAATTCACTCTCTTCGGTTCGTCCTTAGTCTGTCTCACTTTCTCGAAATTCCAGTACAACAGATTTGTATTTCCTTCCATAAAGGGCTACATACGGCCCTGCTTGAATCGAAGCTTGATTACTGTTATTGTATGCAAACTCCACGAGGGGTAAGCAATCTTTCCAACTATCTTGAAAGTCCAAAGCGCAAGCTCTTAGCTTATCCTCCAAGTAGTTGATCATTCTCTTTGATTGTCCGTCTGTCTGAGGATGTGCTGTTGTACTGAAGTTCAATTTTATTCCCATCAAAGTCTGAATTCCTTGCCACAACTGCAAAGTAAACTTCAGATCTCTGTCAGACACTATGCTATTCGAGACTCCGTGTAGTCTCACAATCTCTTGTTGATATAGCTTTACCAGCGTGCTGACTTTATCCGTTGTCTTCATCGGCAAAAAGCGTGCTGACTTGGCGAGTTTGTCAATGATCACCCATATGCTATCTTATCCTCCTCTGACTTTAGGTAATCCTGTGACGAAATTTATTTTGATCCGTTCCCACTTCCACGTTGGAATCGATAACGGTTACAACATTGCACTCGGCTTCTGGTGCTCTACTTCAACTTTCTGACAAGTTAAACACTTCTTGACATAGTTGGCTATGTCTTTCTTCATCTTATTCCACCAGAAATGCGTCTTAACATCTTGATACATCTTAGTTCTTCCTGGATGTATCGTATACTTAGTCTTATGCGCTTCGTCGAGAATTTTCTTCCTCAAAATGGTAGGTACGCATATTTGACCCTTGTATCAAGATTCCATGCTCATCGGTCTTGAACTTAGTCTCATCACCCTTCTCCTTGGAATTAAGACACTTCTTAATCCATTCGTCGTTCGTTCTCTAGAGCTTCTAACACTTTCTCCTTCAAAGGTTATATCATCACAATATTGCAATTTGGGCTTTAGTTATCACCTGCACTGCTTCTCTTTGATCATTTTCTGGGTTTGCTGAAATCTATACTAGAGAAGTCTTTCTGCTTAAGGCATCTGTTATAACGTTTGCCTTCCCTGGGTGGTACTGAATAACACAATCATAGTCTTCCAGAAACTCCATCCACCTCCTTTGTCGCATATTCAACTCTTTCGGAGTGAATAGATAACACAGACTCTTGCGATCTGTGAAGATCTCAAACAAAAGTCCATATAAGTAATGCCCCCATTGCACGAGATCGAAAATTATAGTAGCTAACTCCAAATCGTGCATCGAGTAGTTGACTTCATGAGGTTTAAGTTTCCTCGATGCATAAGCAATCACCTTTCCATTCTGCATCAGAACGTTTCCTAACCCTTCTTTCGAGGCGTCTGTGTAGATAGTGTATTCTTCTTTTCCTTCAGGTAGGGTTAAAATCGATGTTGTTGTTAATCTTCTCTTAATTTCTTGGAAACTTCATTCACACTTGTCGGTCCATTCAAACTTTCCTTCCTTCTTAGTTAATTTTGTGAGAGGTGAAGCAATCTTTGCAAAATTCCTCACGAATCTTCGGTAGTAACCTGCTAATCCCAATAACCTTGTTACTTTCGATGGATTCCTTGGTGGCTTCCAATCCATAACTGATTCACTCTTTGACGGATCGACTTCAAGTCCTAATCATGAGATAATATGTCTAAGAAACGTGACTCGTTCTAACAAGAACTCTATTGGGAAAAACACAAAAAGATAACGCAGCAGAATTTAAATTTTTTCCCAAAAGCAAGATCTAGACTTGCAATTCCTATTCCCGATTCATAGGGATTCAAGAACTTACTTAATTAATACCATATTAATTAATCAGTCAACAGATCACACTACTATATTCTAACAATAGGTGTGTGACCCCTAGCTGAATATTATTGTCTCAATTCGAAAAAACCTTTAAGTTACTAACATATTTGAAATAAGGTCCTCCTACATCCTATCTGTCAATCAAGATCTAGGGCAAGGGAATAACTAGAATCCCTATAATCTCGATCTTAAAGTTAAGTTCATTTCATATCCATTTGATCTCGATCCAAGAAATCCATTTCTGTATCAGTAAGCAAAGAAAATTTAACTTGTTTTTGTAAGATATTGTTGTATCATGTCAGAATGAAGCTAATTATTGTAGGAATGCAATTGTTGGTACTTTTTTATGATAAGTGAGGAATGCAATTTTCAAGCAGGCCTACTTTTTGCCAACGTCATAGACAAAATAATAGATGACTTGTTGTATTTTTGTTTGCATAATAGATTGCAGGTCTTCAAAGAAAAAAAAGAAAGAGTCACACTACATTGACTGAGCATACGAGTATGATGCCCCCACCAATACGAGCCCCAACGCAAAGTGATACTTTTATACCATTAGCCTCTCCATCACCAGGCCCTTCCCAATCACCCTCTTTGGGTAGTACTCCTGGTACTCCTCAAGTTCCAACCTCTTTGGGTAAGACTCCTGGTACTCCTCAAGTTCCAGAGAGTCCGATGAGTGCTGTCTCTGAGGTTGGTGGTAATCGGCTTATGATTTATCCACAATGAGATAATGAGTAAGTATATATTGTAATTTTATGAATTTAGTATGTTATTTCAATCTATATTTATATTATTTATGTGATTCAGGTTTACTGATGAGGATAAATGTAATCGAGTAATTGGGGATATTATCTAGGAAAATTATCATGGATTTTGGCCCTGGAGGAAAAAGGTTCCCCTTATGCACAAGAAGATGATGTTTAGAGAGTTTGGGGTAAAAATATTTACTTATCCTGATTATTTATTTAATAATTGTGAGCTTTGTTTTAAGAATTGTGAGCTAATTGTATTTGTTTGTAGAAAAAAATTGTGTGGCCAGAGAATAAGACAACTAAGATTTGGAAGATATTTTGTATTCGGGCTAGATTAATTTTGAAAAATAGACTAGATCGGGCTCGCAAACCAATAAGAAAACAACCTCAATGGATAGAGGATGAGAATTGGAAGTTGTTGTGTGATCTTTGGGATACACCGGAGTACCAAAAAAAGTCAGAAATAGCAAAAAAAAAAAAAAAAAAAAAACCGAGCTTCAGATTGTGGAGGCAAGGGACTTCCACTACACAAAGGGGGTTCTAGATCCCATTTTATACACTTTCAGGACATGGTAACTTATTTTTTTTCATTTATCTTATAGTATTTATAATTTACGGTTGTATTAATTATTGATTTTTACATTGGAAGACAATTTCAAATGGTGGTACACCTCCAAGTTGTTAGGAATAGTACCCTAGAAAGTCGATTGTATATCCGCTTTGTGCTTTTCCTTATTGTAATCACAGACAATCTTTGAATGAAATAACGAATTGAGGTAACACTTCTTTATATGCTCTTGTTTGGTATGCGTTTACTTTATCTGTGCATGTATGAGAACTCCCCTAATCCTGATGACTTTAGGACTCTACCATTTAGGTGAAATGGTTTATGAAACGAGCCCTATATCACATAAGTCATGATTAGTAAAATACTCCAAGCCGATGAGTCCTACCGACAGTGGGAGTGTCAACCTGACTCCTCTGAGGCTTGCTTGTGGGATCACGCCCTTAAGAAAGACCACCTTGTTTCATGGAGGTGCAAAGTATATAGTTGATACGTGCTTGATACATGAGGGTGCTTACTTCAATAAGTAAGTTCACTGAGGTGCCCCGTGTGAGAACATTCCTAAATGGGAAAGGAAGTTTCTATTTCAGGAAATGGAAACTTCCAGATTAGGAAATATCTCACGAGTCATTGATGTGATTAATTGATCTTTAGACTTGAGGTTCCATGTCACTTTATGAGTTAACTCTGTAGTCTTAGGTATAAGCTTTAAAGGGTGTCGCCTTAGACAACTGATTCAAGGCTTATGCTGGGGCTGCACAAGTGATTCATGAAAGTGGATGAGAATCAAGAAAGGACCTACACTTGCATTTTCAAGGTGATCTCTTATTGTGTAAGTCATTCATATGCCATATGGAGTCCTTGGCCAAGGCAGTAGATCAAGACATCAAGAAAATGGTTTCTTGGATTGAGATCAAATGGATATGAAATGCACTTTGCTTTAAGACTGGATTATTAGGGTTCTGATTATTCCCTTACCCTAGATCATGGTTGAGAGATAGTACGTAGGAGGATTGTATCTCACAATGAATCAATGACTTAAAGGTTCTGTCGAATCCGAACATTCCAATTCAGCTAGGGGTTAAACACCTGTTGCTAGACTATGGTCATTTAATCTGTGGACTGATTAATTAATTAGTGAATTAATTAACTAGGGTCACTGCTAATTGAATTGAGAACCTAGAGGGTCACACACAACAACTTGGTTACATGAGTTGAGGCTTTAAAATGATTAAACGAGTTAATCGGGCCTAGAGGGTTCCACACGTTTGAAACCACACGTGTGGGTCACGTGACTGGACTCGTGTCATTGGGACACGTGTGCCACACGTGTTTATTTGATTAAATATTAAATAATTAATTTAGTAATTATTTAATAGACTTTGGTTTAATTTTGAATTAAAAAGAAAATCTAATTTTGGAGAAAAATAGTCTAGTTAATTAATTGTGAATTAATTAATTAGATAAAATAAGTTATTTATTTTAAATAAATAAAGTATAATAATATCCAAAAGGGTTTGGATATTTTTAGCTCTCTTAAAAGTTGATTTGAATTTGAATTCAAAGTCAAAGTTGGAATCACTTGATGATCAAGTAATTAGAGAGAGGGACCAAATCCTTGCCCCATAAGGACTAGGTTCGGCATCCCTCTCCCTCTCCTATATATAGGGGAGCTCGAGCTCCCCTTAGAGGGTAATTGATGATCTTCTTTTGGTTCATGTGTTGAACACCATCCTTTCTCCAAGATAAATTAGACCCTAGGTTAAGCCTAACCACTAACTAGAGAACTAACATCCTTACTAGTTAGATTGTAGTCAAGTTGGTGGACTATCTCTAGAGAGCTTCAAGTTAGAAGTTTGAAGATTCGAGCTTTACCAAGGAGAGGGGATCAAGCCGCGAGAAGAGCGTTCTTGGGTGGCTTGAAACGCTTCAAGAAAGATTATTGAAAAGTAAGTTTCTAATCTCTACGAATTTGGATACACGATTGCGAGCCTAAGATCTTTTTGTTGAAAATTTTTAAAATTTCCGCTGCTTTCTGATTCCTGTTTTCCAACACAAGTATGTCACAATATTTTTTGAGTTTCCGTTCATCAATGGATGAAAATGGAGAGATTAAGTTTGTCGATGAGCGTTCGAAAAGAACTTATGTAAGTAATTTATTTTATTGAACTATTGTGTATATTTTTATGTATGAATAAGATTTATGTGTCTGTTATTTGTCTGGTAGAACAAATGACAAACTAAAATAGCAGAGCACCCAATCCCCCAAAATTTGGAGGGCACGTCAATTGAGTTTCAGGTGAATACATATCATATTTGTTTCGCAAGTGTAAAATAATTTATGTATGGTGTTTAGAAAATTCATTGATATTTCAATTATTTTTATTAGGAATGGATAGAAGAGCAAGGTGGTCCGAACAAATATGGATTTGTTTATGGACTTAGTGGTGCAGCTTCATTTGTGACTGCTCCTAAGACCTCAAATCCTCCATCTATATCTTCAATGGAAAAGGCAACAGAGGTTGCAACTCAAAATTTGCTAGCAGCTCAGATTGAAGAAAATAAAAAGATGAAAGAGGAACTTGAGTCATTAAAGAAAATGGTCTTGGATTTATCTTCCCAATTTCAAGCTGCTCCGGCACCATTGTGGACTCCAGCTAACCAGGGGCCATATTTTATGTCTTCTCCTGGATTTATGTCTTCTTCGGGATTCATGTAGTCTGGATTTGTGTCTCGTACAAGGGTCACACCCTCTACAGTAGCTCAGGTACACAACACCACTTCTACACCATCGTATTATTGAAATGGGGAAACAACAAATTACTCTTAATAATGTGGGTGATGAGGGTGCTTATACGTACTGATGTGGTGGAGGAGGAGGGAGAGGATGAGAAGTGATAGAAGTGTGAATGTTTTGTGAATATTGGTAACTTTTGTAAAACGAATCGATGTAGATGATGATAACTTTTGTGAAAAACATTGACTTAGATGTTGGATTAGTAGAAGTTTTTGTAGATGTTGGTTTAGTTGAAGCTTGCTAACATTGATGTACGTATCTGTAAATGAAGCTAATATCCACTTGTAAACGTGGCTATTTTCCTCGTATTTGTCAATGTTGGTACTTGTAAATGTGGCTAATTTCCACGTATTTTGTAGATGTTGGTATATGTAAATGTGGTTAATTACCACGTATTTGTAGATGTTATTAATTATTTGGTAGTGTTATGTGATGGAGAATGATTTATGAATTGATAGTGTTTTATATGGAGAATAATTTGATTTTTATTATTGGTATATTGGTTTTATGGATTTTGAATTGTTATTGTTGGTATATTACATAATAGGTTGATTTTATTGGTAATATAGGTTTTGAATTAGGATGTTGTAAGATTACTTTTTGCAATCGAGTTTTTAAAAAAAATTATAATATTGAATTTTATTTTACAGGTGTATTAATTATTTATTGCAATTTAATTTTAATTGCAAGTAAAAGATATTTTCGGTTGCAAAATTCATTTGCAAGTTAATTTTAAAAATAAAAACAAATTATGTTTACAACTGAATTTTTGGTTGCAAATCTGGTTGATGTTTTATAGAAACTTTGCAACAAAAATTCGGTTACAAATTCGGTTACAAAGTTTTATGCCACGTCAAATTTGCAGCTGAAATTTCGGTTGCAAAATTAGTCATACGGTTGCAACCGAATATCCGGTTGCAAAGTGACGTGGCTTATATGCCACATCAACAGTCTTTTGCAACCGGAAATTTGATTGCTAATTCAGTTGTAAAATATTCGGATACAAATTTTGCAACCAATGGTTTTGGCAACCGAAATGTTCGGTAGCAATTTGGTTGTTAAATGGTTGTAAAATGACCTTTTTTTGTTGCTAATTCGATTGTTAAAGTCATGTTTTCTAGTAGTGAGTTTACCTCCCCATGCGTGATGCGTCACCTTTTAACTAACCATATACGTAGGCACTTTTTTAAATCTAACAATATAACACAAACACACACCACCCCTCCCTCATAATTCGGTTATGATAGAGTTAGAGAACTAATTTAAAAAAAAAAAAACTAATTAACGGTTTCTCATTGAATTTCTCATTCTCTACCATTGTATTTTTCTGCCCTCTTTCTCTCCTTGAAAGAAAAACACATGATCTATCTGTATCTATACATGCAAATTTATTATGTTTAGGCGTAATTTTTTATAGAGAAATAATCCATAAGATTTCTAGTGTTATAGAACCATGGCATTTGACAATTTCATCGATAAGACAACCCTTTTCCGCAAACTCCTGGCGAAGTCTGAAAATAAGGTGATTTTTGTGGTTATAGTTTTTCTCTGTGATGTGTTAAATTTTGATTAGTTGATTGAATTGTTGTGTAGAGGTTTTGTTTGATTGAATTGCTGGAATCTGCTTCAGATTTGAGCAAATCTTTTCATTTGTTGAAATTTTATTTTTAAATTGATTGATTTCAGATGTGTTTCGATTGCAACTCGAGGAATCCCACGTGGGCATCGGTGACGTATGGGATATTCTTGTGTATCGATTGCTCCGCAGTTCATCGAAGTCTTGGTGTTCACGTTAGCTTCGTTAGGTAATTACTGATTCAAAAGTGTGTTAGATCTCTTTTATGGTTTGGAATCATGATTCCTTTAGTTTAGGATTTGAGATTGTGTATCAATATATTGTGCATGCCATTTGAAAAGGGAATATTTTATGATGATGAGGATGAGATCACAGTGCTGGCCTGCCTGTTTCTATGGCATGTTATGCTTAGAAATTGAAAAGATGTTCGTTGGATATACTTCTCTCTTACAATTGTTTGCTAGTAGATTATTATTTTATGGACTAATGAAAAGTTGATTCGACTCTTGAATTAAGGTCAACAAATTTGGATACATGGACTCCTGAGCAATTGAAAATGATGTCATTTGGAGGAAATAATCGTGCTCAAGTTTTCTTTAAACAACATGGATGGTCTGATGGGGGCAAGATTGAAGCCAAATACACTTCAAGAGCAGCTGAGTTATACAGGCATTTACTTTCAAAAGAAGTTGCTAAAAGCCACGCAGAAGAGGCCAATCCACCTTCGTTGCAAGTTTCTCCACAATCCGATAGCAACAACAATGAAGTCTCCAAAGGACAAGAAAATTCTCCTGTTAAAAATGGAAATCCTGAAGCTCCTGCTTCGCCAAGAGCTTCTCCAAAAATTCCCAGGGCAACATCTCTGAAAAAATCCGTTAGAGCCAAGAAAACTGGAAGGGCAGGAGGATTAGGTGCTCGAAAACTTACTACCAAGGTAACTTCAACTTAATGGTCAAATATATATATATATATATATATAACCAAAAAATACCTAGAATCACCAAATAACTCCACTTTTGCCCTGGAGGAGTTCAGTGAAGAGGAAACGCAATAAACTTTTAGCTTTTAGGTATTGTAAAAATATACGAAAAGTAATAAGAAATCTACATACTATTGCTTCTTCAAATGATTGAACTATAAAGGCTTTCATCTATTACAGCCTAATGAAAAACTTTATGATCAAAATCCTGAAGAACCTCCACCTGTTCAACCTTCCGGAACAGACTCTTTTAGTAGGAGCAGCACCACAATGAGTTCATCATTTACACCTCGTTTTGAGTATCCAGACAGCGCCCAACCCACCGACCAGCATTTTGAAGATGTTCGTGTTAACCATGTATCTCCACCAATGACGTCCAACTTTTTTGCTGAATATGAAATCGACATGGGATTCCCAAAGAAGAGTTACTCAACCTTATCAAAAATGCAAGTAAGGGAAAATCCTCGTCTACAATTAGGATTTTAGAAGGAAAACTTATTATTATATTTATTATTATCCTCTATCTTATTGAAGAAATGTTTTTTTAATTATGATGGAGTATCTATTAGTGCAATGGAATTCTCTACTTGTTTGTTGGGATTAAAGTTTGTTATCCATATTTCATAAACAAGTTTGTATATTTGCTCCGAATATTTATTTTGTTCTAACTTGCAGTTGCCCATTGTAGAAACATATATCCTCTTTACCTCTTAGAGGTGAGATAAAATTGGACCTCATTATGCTGACAAATGATATTAATCTTTTGATATTGCAACAAGATCAACTTGGAACTTTGCTGAAATATATTCATGAGATTTATTGCTCTAATTTTACACCTTGATCATTAATTGGATTTATTATCATTCTTTAGTCACATATATATTCAGAGTACTTATGTCTATGGTGTTTCACATATAAATCATTCACATCGATATCAGATACAGGAAACTAATGAAGCAAGGAAGAAATTCTTAAATGCAAAATCTATATCTTCAGCTCAGTTTTTCAATGATCCAAGCAAGGCTAATGATTTGGAAGCATCCGCCTCCCTGCACAAGTTCTCAGTATGTATCTTTACTCTATCATATGTCATACTTGGATCTCTTTATTGTTTTTGTATTAGGAATTTTGATATATTTATTATAGTCTTTCTCGAGATATTTTGTCTCACATGTTTTATCGCCAGAGCATTATTTATTAGAGGAATGATTGAAGTGTCACTGAGATGTTATGTGTGAACAAATATTGAAAAGGTTGTTTGAGGATGCATGTGTAGTTATTCCAGTAACCACTGTGTTAAAAGATTCTTTCCATAATATTCTAGTGGCCACAAAAATAAGAAATAATAACTTTTTCGTCCCTGCAGCTCCAGACTTGCCATTACATTAGTAAGATGTGAGATGCATTTTAATTTTTACTTTTATACTTCTAGCTTCTAGATATTACTTTTGCATTTCATTTGTAAATCGATGTCACTGTTGAAATGAATATTTTTATGAACAGTTATTTTTTGTAAATTAATTGATCCTTCACATGTGTAAATTAATCTTGCCATTTCCTTCGATGTGTTTTAGGGTTCATCAGCAATCTCAAGTGCTGAACTCTTCGGTCAAACTTCACCTACTAATAATGACCTTACTGCTAGTGATCTCATTAATCGACTTTCATTCCAGGTAACAAGCAACAATTTGGTGCTTCGTCTTTTTTCAAAATATTGATCATAAATATCAAAGGATTTTTCACTTGAGTCTTGCTATCTTTGAGCTCATGAAATCCCTTCACATGTCGTAATTTATATTACTGAAAATTATAACTACTTAGGTTTTACATAACTACACATATTTCTAGTGAAGTTTCAAATATTTTACTTTAAATTCATAACTATAATAGCATGGGTTAAACCAAATCTTAGAGCATTTCATGGGAAGTTTGTGTTATTGTCCCAAACCTCATATTATACGAGTGTAGTGTAATTATGCCTTTTATATTATTATGTTTGTTTTGCCTTTTTCCCCATTCGTATCTTTTACCTTAAGCTTCATAAGTGTAAATTTTTTTTTTTTTTAACAAACAGGCACAACAAGATTATTCTTCTCTGAAGAATATGGCAGGGGAAACTGGGAAGAAAATAGGCACTATGGCGACCACAATCCTAACGGATCTTCAAGATAGAATCCTCTGATACATAAAATTACTCAAATGTAGACACCTTTGTTGCTTTTGTTTGCAAACATTTCATGCAGTTTGTGTAAAAGAGGATCTGTATGATTTTCACAAGAAATGAAATTAGATGTAATACTTCATATGTTGTATTGCCCCTCAGATGTAGAAACTATTCAAAAATGAGGCTATGGCTTTATTGGATTAATTTTGGTTCAAAACACTTCAGTTTTTTATGACTTGTCTCAATATTTCAAGGAGAATTTTTTTTTTTGCCATCCGTACTTTGCTCATTTTTGCAGTTTACCATCTCGGTCAAATTTCATTGCAAACCGCTCACAAACAACCTTCTCCGATGATTTTTTAGCGGTTTCGGTGCATGAAAACAACTCACGTGAAACTTTCATTGTATTTTGCCATCTCGACTTTGCAATTTTCACAAACAACCTTCTCCAATTGGAATTTAGGCTTAATATTGAAACGTTTTCATACAATATAAATCTTAGGTTCTTTTGCCATATTAATTTCAATATTAATATTAACTTGGTAAATTTTAGGTTTTCCAATATATTAAGTTTTATGTTTCTTTTATTTTAGGTAAATTTTAGGTTAATATTAAAATTTACCTAAAATTTACTAGAAATTTCAATATTAATTACTAGAAAATTACGTATAAAATTTTAGAAATCTAGTAATTGCAATGCCAGCACAAATACATATTGCGATTTTCATAAACAACCTTCTCCAATATTAATTACGTATGAGCAATTATTATTATATTAAGAAAATAAAAATATAATAGATAATGAGATATGTTCCTAATATAGAAATTTCACCGTCAATACGCACACACATACATACATATATACGTACATATATATCTATATTTTCCTATTTCATGAAATTAAGGGTTGCTTTATCTAATTATATCACGGAATTCATTGACAAACGGGGAGGAGTAGCCACCCTTATAGAAGTCAACCCTTGGTTTTTAGATTAAAGTGTTCCTTATCTTTATTGTATTTTTTGAGAAAAAAGATTGATTGACTTAGAAACAAAAAAAAAAAAAAAAAAAAAAAAAAGAAAAGAAAAGGAGGAGGGGACTAATTGTATCGAAAAATCCTAATTGTTTTAGGTGAAGAGAATGATTATATATGAAAGATAAATTTATCCCTTAATAATGGCAAGTGAACTGTTTTCAAAGTCATCTAAACCGCTAAATGTCCATTGGAGAAGGTTGTTTGTAAAATCACAATGTTGGGATAGCAAAATGCAATAAAAGTTTCATGTGATTTGTTTTCAGGCCACTGAAACCGCTTAAAATCCGTCGGAGAAGTTTGTTTGTGAAAATCGCAAAGTTGGGATTGCGGTATGCAATAAATCGCGAAGTTCAAATGACGGTTTGCAATAAAAGTTGATCGAGATGGTAAACTACAAAAATAACGTACGGATGGTCAATTTTTTTTTTTCTCTATTTCAAATGTAATCGTGGGGGATAAAACTTTTTCTTCAGACTATGAGTTGAGTTAAGATGAAAAGATTTTATTCAAAGAGTTGAAAGACAAGAGGTTTATACACAAAAAATCTCTATTTCTAAAAAAACTTTCCTTTTTGAAAAGAAGAAAAGAATTGGCTGCTATGCGATGCAGAAAGTGTTTCACATCAACAATTCAATTATTTAGAATCCTAGCAAATTTATTAAGTAAAATTGGTTTAAGAATTAAGCTTTTGACAGAGGATTCTAAGAATTCAAACCCAAGCCAAGAAAAAATTTGAATCAAGTGATTTCCAGTCAAAGTCGAGCCTTTTATTTTTTTATAATAACTCACAAATGGGCTCGCAAGCTTTTATATAAATTAAATAAAGACTATGATCGGGTTGAAATTTCGATTCTGTGCTGATTCGAGTTGGAAATAAAGACAAATGGGCTCGCAAGCCTTTTATCTGTTTACTGCTTTCCATAACTGTCATTGCATGAGTCTTAGAGTTGTTTCAAGATACCATTAGGACCGTTGATAGGATCATGCCATTTCATTTATTGTTAGCATGATATTATTCTTGATATGTTGAATACGCTTCTGGATATGTTGATCATGCTTCTGATCATATTACAGTTCTTGTTGATATGACAGTACACGTTCTGCTCCCGTTTACATGTTGATCATGTTTTGGGATATGTTATACATGTTTCTGATATGTTGATATGTTACCCGAGCTTCTGTCCCCGTTTACATGTTGTCTGACAGTTGTTTCTGATTATATGATATGTTTGGAGATCTTGAATCTTTGCTGACATGTTGTTATGGGAATGTGTTGTTCTCATACATATATGTGACTACGTGGGAATGTGAATACGTGGTTACGGATTCTGTGAATCATTATATGTCATGCATCGAATATATGTATCTGAATGCTTATGAATTCAGTAACAACATGCCACCGAGAAGAGCACCCCGGAATCGTGTACCACCACTGCCACCCCAAAGAGATGTCACACCACCCCAAAGAGATGTCACGCCACCCCTGAATGGGAGGGAACTCCGGAATTAAGGGATGTGCTACGATAATTTATGAGGGCTTGTGCACCGAGAGATAATCCTCCTAATGAAAGGTCATTGGAAAAGTTTCTGAGGATGAATCCACCTAAGTTCTATGGAGAACCGAACGACATAAAGGCTGAGAATTGGATTACTAGTCTTGAGAAGATTTTCGAGGCTATGGAGATCTACCCAGAGGATTGTGAACGAGTTCGATATGCTACTTTTCTTATGGAAGGAGCTGCATACAATTGGTGGAAGCACGTTCAGCATATATGGATTGAGAACAACGTTGAAGGAAGTTGGGATGAGTTTATCAGAGAGTTTCAGCAGAAGTATACGCCTCAAGTGACTCGTGATGCACGAGAGGCTGAGTTTATGAGTCTGGTTCAGGGAACTATGAATGTGATGGAGTATGAGGCTAGGTTTGTGAGGCTGATCAAGTATGCGCCTCATATTCTGAATGATGAGCGTCGCAAGACAAAGAGGTTTATTGATGGACTGAAGCCCGAACTTCGGTTGGCACTTGCATCTTTGGACATTGAGACCTACAACCAGGCTGTTGATAGAGCGTTAAGGGTTGAAGCTGCACACAAGAAGATCAAGGTAACTACTGCACATCAAGGACCTTCTAACCCTAAGCCTTATTAAAGGAATAAGCGACCATCCGGACCTTTTCCCCAAGGAACTGGAAAGAGGCCAATGGTAACACCACAGCGTCAGCAGCAGAGCGCTCCACCGAAACAGCAAGCACAGAAGCAGAAAGCGCCACAACAGTACCAGAGGGCGCCACAACAGCAGAGAGCACCTCATCCAGGACCAGAGGAAATTGTTTGTCGATATTGTCGCCGAACGGGACACACTGAGGAGAACTGTCACAAGAAAGCTGGACAGTGTTTCGTGTGTGGTTCCCCTGAGCACCAGATGGATAGTTGCCCGCACAAGATCAGGAGATTTGGGGTCCAGGATAAGGGAAAAGGGGTGGTGGGTACAACGAACAAACCGGTGGTCAAAGGCAGAGCTTATGCTTTGGATGGTAAGGAGGAGGTTGATCCTTCATCTGTTGTGGAAGGTATTGTGCACATTCTTAACACGCCAGTTAAGGTCTTGTATGACCCTGGTGCCACGCATTCATTTGTTGCTTCTAAATTATGTGCGCATTTACAGTTTCCACTTGAATACTTGCCATAGAAATTTGAAGTGAGTTCTCCTTTGGGAACTTGCCTTGTTACGGATCAAGTATATAAACGCTGCCCTATATGTATTGGTACCCGTTGTTACCCGACGGATCTTATTGAGTTGCCGATGACAAGATACGACGTTATACTTGGTATGGATTGGTTGTCTAAGTACCGAGCTAAGTTGGATTGTTACAAGAAAGAGATCATCTTGGAAGAAGATGAAAGTTGGACATCAGAAGGGAAAGTTGAGAAGTTATCAGTGATTTCTTCGATAGAAGCTAAGAAGTTGATTCAGAAAGGAGCCAGCGGATTTGTTGCTTATTCTTTTGAATAGACCGAAAGATCAACTTAAGATCGAAGAAGTGGAAGTGGTGAACGAGTTCCTAGATGTGTTTCCTGAGCATTTGGATTCATTACCTCCTGACAGAGAGTTGGAATTTACGATCGAGACGATAGCAGGAGCTGAGCCGTACTCAAAGACACCTTATAGAATGGCACCAGCTGAATTGGAAGAACTGAGGAAGCAATTGGATGAACTGATTGAGTCTGGATATATTCGACCGAGCACATCGCCGTGGGGAGCGCCTGTGCTTTTCGTTAAGAAGAAGGATAGATCATTGCGTTTATGCATTAACTATCGGGAGCTGAACAGGATGACAATCAAGAATAAGTATCCTCTCCCTCATATTGAAGAGTTGTTCGATATACTTCAAGGATCGAAGGTCTACTCCAAGTTAGATCTAAGACAAGGATATTATCAATTGAAGATCAGGGAAGCAGATATTCCGAAGACTGCTTTCAACAGCCGATACGAACATTTTGAGTTTGGGGTAATGCCGTTTGGTTTGACGAACGCACCAGCCGCATTCATGGATATGATGCACCGTATATTCAAGCCGTTTCTCGAAAAGTTTGTAGTAATCTTCATCGACGATATTTTGGTATTTTCAAAGACACCGGAGGAACATGCTGAACATCTTCGAATCGTGTTACGCACTTTGCTGGATCACAAGCTATATTCTGGCTTGAGAGAGTTACGTTTCTCGGACACATCATATCAGGATCTGGAATCGAAGTAGATCCCTCGAAGATCAAGACGATTATGGATTGGAAATCACCGAAGAATCCTTCAGAAGTGAGGAGTTTTCTGGGATTAGCTGGTTACTACCGGAGGTTTGTCAAAGATTTCTCGAAGATAGCTACATTCTCGAAGATAGCTACACCTCTCACTAAGTTGACAAAGAAAGAAGGGAAGTTTGAATGGACTGAGAAGTGTGAGCAAAGTTTTCAAAGACTGAAGGAGATGCTAACAACTGCACCCGTGTTAGCGTTACCAGAAGGAAAAGAAGGATACACAGTCTACACCGATGCTTCAAAGGAAGGACTAGGAGGAGTTTTGATGCAGAATGGAAAGGTGATTGCGTATGCATCAAGGAAACTCAAAACGCATGAAGTCAACTACCCGACACATGATTTGGAGTTAGCCGCGATAATTTTTGCTCTTGGAAAGTGGAGACATTACCTGTATGGAGTTACGTTTGAGATCTTTACTGATCATAAAAGCCTGCGATATCTATTCACTCAGAAGGAGTTGAATATGCGACAGAGGAGATGGATGGAATTTCTGGAGGACTACGATTGCATTATTCAGTACCATCCAGGAAAGGCAAATGTTGTAGCAGATGCTCTAAGCAGGAAAGTTCGTTTGGCACAGATTTATGCCAATCCCGAGGTTGATCAAAGAGAGAGAATGGAGATGATAACTAAAGCTCGAGTCGCGAACGTTGTGATGATATCACCTTTGAAAGAACAAGTGCTGGAGGCACAGAAGAACGACGAGTGGATCAAGAAATGTCTCGAATCTAAGGAGAAAGATGATGAGACCAAGTTCAAGGTTGATGAACATGGAATATTGAGGTACAAAGGTCGAGTATGCATACCAACTGTTTTGAGGAAAGAGATTCTCGACGAAGCGCACAAGACTAAGTACACGATACATCCCGGAGGCACTAAGATGTATCAAGATGTTAATACGCATTTCTGGTGGAATGGAATGAAGAGAGACATAGCCAACTATGTCAAGAAGTGCTTAACTTGTCAGAAAGTTAAAGCTGAGCACCAGAAGCCGAGTGGGAAGTTGCAACCATTACCGATTCCGACTTGGAAGTGGGAGCAAATCACGATGGATTTTGTCACTGGATTACCCAAATTCAGAGGAGGACAAGATAGTATCTGGGTGATCATTGATCGATTGACAAAGTCAGTGCACTTTTTGCCAGTTAAGACGACGGATAAGGTCAGCACGTTGTCAAAGTTGTACCAACAAGAGATTGTCAGATTACATGGAGTCGCGAACAGTATAGTCTCGGACAGAGATCCGAAATTCACGTCGCACTTTTGGAAAGAAATTCAGACTTTGATGGGAACAAAGTTGAACTTCAGTACTGCAGCGCATCCTTAGACGGATGGACAATCAGAAAGGATGATCAAATACTTGGAAGATATGCTAAGAGCTTGCGCTTTGGACTTCCAGGAAAGTTGGAAAGAGTGTTTACCTCTTGTGGAGTTTGCATACAATAATAGTTATCAAGCTTCTATTAAAGCTGCTCCATATGAAGCTCTGTATGGAAGGAGATGTAGATCCCCGTTATACTGGGATTTGGATGAAGTAAGATGTACTGAGGAAGGACCGATCAGAGTGAATTCTGCTAAATGGATAAGAGAAGCGACAGAAAAGATTCAGATCATTCGCCAGAGAATGAAAGCTGCCCAGGACAGGAAGAAGAGTTATGCGGATCGACGAAGAAGGGATTTGGAATTCGCAGTGGGTGAAAAGGCATTTTTGAAGGCATCGCCAAGGAAAGGGTTTTCCCGAATTGGGAAAGGTGGAAAGTTAAACCCGAGATATGTTGGACCGTATGAGATACTAGAGAGAGTCGGACCGACTGCTTATAGATTGGATTTGCCTGTAGGTTTAATAGGAATCCACAATGTATTTCATGTATCTCAGCTTCGCAAGTGTTTCTTGGAAGAGACAGAGGTTGTGTCGGTAGAGGAGATACCGTTGAAACCGGATCTGACTTATGTTTTGAAGCCCTCTAAGTTTCTAGACAGGAAGTTTCAAGAGTTAAGGAATAGGAAAATTCCTTTGGTTAAAGTCCTTTGGAAGGGACATGGGACAGAAGAGGCAACCTGGGAGACAGAAGAGAAAATGCAGAAGCATCACCCTGAGTTGTTTGCAGTTACAGCGGAAGAATCTGAGGACAAATTCTCTTTAAGGAGGGGTGATTGTAACAGCCCAAAACAGGGCCTGGATGAAAACAGTAAGTTAAGGGCATTGGTAAAGCGTTTATAGACCGTGATCCAACTTTTTGAATCATCATGCATTGCATTCTTACATGAATTTTGTGCTCGTATATGATCTGACATGTTTTAAGGGGGAATTCTTGACCTTTGATACAATTTACTATTCATAGCCCGAGCCTACCCTGTTCATATTGCTACTCGAACCCTAGAGGTTCATCACACATGTTTCCCAATCGTTTGAACTTGTTTCCCGAGCTCAGAAAGTCTTTCTTGAACCATAAGGGTATTTTTGGAACTTACCGACCAAAGTTACTATTCATCAAAAAATGAGCTTTTGATTCTGATACCTTTCCTACCCAAGTTTACAGTCGAATCGATCCTTGAGTCGAGACGAATCTTTTGAAATCATTCTTGGCTTGGAAATCTATTCCGGAACTTTGTTTTATTGAAAATGTTTTCGAAAACCCTAGTTCACTATTCCTTCTACGAACGGTTTTCATTCGGAAAATGTTTTCTCTTCGGATTTGCACTACTTGAACTATTTCAAGATTTTTGAGATGTTTTACAACTCTTGATTCAAACCCTAGCTTGAAATTTTGAAGCGTACGTTCGTACGTGAGGATTCACTATTCACTCTACGTTTTCAACTTTTTAACGGTAAAACGTTTTATAGTCGATTTTGGACTCAAAACGCTTCTCGATTTATTTCTTGAATTTTGGAAACAATCCGGACTTGAAAATCATTCTAGAAAGTCGTTTTTCACTCGTGTTGAGTTTCGAGCTCAAAACTTTTATTCACTAAAACTAATGTATCTTTCAAACGGTAAATCCGATTTCGACGAATGAATATGCGTTCAGAAGCTAATTTTCTTGCCGTCGGAATGGTTAAACTTCCAGCCACTTATCCTCGAGTCTTAGGCAATGAAATTACAGAAATACCCCCAGCAGCCCCATTTTTAGCTTCAAGATGATGAAGCTTCCAAGAGAAGCTATTCCATTTTGCTCTCCTACCCTTCCCTACATTTTATTTCCAAGGTGAGGGGCTTCTCTTCAACTATAAATACCCCTCTCATGGCATTTGAATCCTTGCTCAAAGTTGTATTGACAACACCCTTTCTTCCTCTCCCTCTCCCCCTCTTGGCCGTCGGTCATCCCCCCTCCATTAGCTAGGTTTGTTTTATTTTTATGCTTTAGTTTATGTTATGTTTTAGTTTAGTTTATGTTTTTATGTTATGGTATGTTTATATTATGTTTAGGTTGGGTCTTAGGGTCTTCCCTAAGCCATATAGGATTTTATTTTATGCATTTATTATATAGTTTTCATGATATGTTTGAATGTATGTTTATATGTTTTAATTGTTTAGTATATGCTTGAATATGTTATGAATTGCTCTAGTATATACTATGATCATGTGATATGATTGTTATATTATGAGAATTGATGCATGATTATGGAATTTGAATTATGTTCATGCATGCTAGCTAATGGAATAGTGATTTACAATTAATTATGCCACAACTTGTTACATATTGGTAGTGAATTAAATTGTTACATGTTACATGCCTAAAGGTTCATGATATATGATATGATAAATGTTGTGACATGTTGTCACATTGTTATATGATTCTTGAATTATGAATTGAGCTAATGATATGATTTGGATTAATGGAATAGTGCCTTGATCATATGTTATACACTTTAATAGTGTCACATGTTATAACCTAAGATAGAATAGTGCTTCATAACTTGATCTTATGCCTCAATTGGATCTCTTAACCATAGGTTATACCTTTAACCTAGATCACACTTGATTACATTAACATGAACTTGAAACTATAGGTTATAATCAAGATCACAATTTAATTAGGGTGTGTGTGTATGTGCATGTCGTGTGTGTGTGTGTGTTCGTGCATGGTGTGCGTGTGTACCGTGTGTGTGGGTGTGGGTGTGTGTGTATAGTAAGGGTTTGACCCGACCCTTTGACCCGACCTGTGAATAGTAACATGTGAATAGTAATCTTGAATAGTACTTTTGAATAGTGCTTTTGAATAGTAAAAATGAAATAAAACTTGTGCTTTCCTAATAGACATTTGCACCTAGGGTTTCCATATCCAGGGTCTAAAATGTGTTTTCTTTCGTGGACTTGTTTCTTAACCTAAGGTTTGCGATAGGATTCATAATTTGACTAAAGCTTACTCGGTTATAGTAAGATCATAGTCTCCCGTTGAGAGTAACTCACTTTGACTTATTCCTTTGTGTGTTACCTTTCTTGAATACCTTAAATGGTATTACTCTCTTATGTTACCTGTTCTTTACATGTTCCTTGTTCATTGTTTCATGCATTTCATATGCATCTTGGTTAGTAGTGGGTCTTAGTTCTTAAGCTCACTCTAGTACACCACCTACAGGAGTTAAAGTTGAGCACTGGGATCCCCAGGGCACCACATAATCTGTCTACCTACCTTTTGTTACTATTAGGTGAGGTGAAGTTATAAATGTTTTTCAACTGGAACCACGATTATACTATCGTATCATATGTTTTGAAATTCAAAGCCAAATCTCGTTTTGAACTATCCCTTTTATCGGGACATTCTTTTGAAAGGATCATTCATACTTTAATAGTATACCTTGATCTACAGCACATGTTTTCCAAAGTTCTGCATTCTTGTTCAAAGACAGTTACATGATCTGCATATGTTTTCAAAGTACAGTTTCACATGTTTTACAGACAGAATCATATGTTTTACAGACAACATCATATGTTACAGTTACAGTTTCACATGTTATAGTTAGCATACTGGAGTGGTACTCTGGTCACTGCTAATCTTGAAATGCAAGCATACAATTTACAGTTTGGGCCCGACGGTTATGTGCGGAGGTGATGCTCGGGAGGTGAGCGCCAACGATATCACCAATACCGGCCGCCACACTTAGACAATTGACAACGACTTTTAACAGGAGGTTTGTTAAGTCAGGACAATCTATCTGGGAACGGACAGCAAATCTGTTCCCATTACATGTTTACAGGTCGCCTAGGGATAGCTACCCGAAGTGACAACCGATGGAGGATGGTGCATGTTTGTATGTGTTAGTGGGATATTGTTGACATTGGTCTGATACTCTACTGTGTGTGGAGTTATTGTTGACCTCAGTCCGATACTCTACGAAATCATGTTTTTCTGGAGTAAGGATGGAGAAGCCTAGCTTGTGGGCAAAATTCTGTTTCATATAAGATGGTTCATATCTGGAAAAGTTCACTTTACCCTTATCCCGTTTTATGAAAGAACTATGAACCATCTACAGCATATGTGTGCGCGTGTGATAGCATTCATGAAAATGTTTTATAACGTGCATTCTTTTACAGCATCACATTCAAAGATTTTTATCAACCGAACTTGTTTCAAGTTCTTCTTTAAAGCATTGCATTTAACAGTTCTGACTTTACACTTCAAATTCTTTATCACTCAGTACTTTCTTTAAAGTATTCCCTCACTTAGTCCTTTTGACTAATACCTCTCCCGTTTTCTTGCCTCGTGGTTTCAGGTCTTGCCGCCGCAGTCTAGAGGTATCTTGAAGCTCTAGATTGTCATTTTTGTTTCAGTCAGGACCTAGTATTACTTCCTCTTTTGCGTCCTGCATATGTTTTATGGCTGCATTACTTTATGTTTCTGAATACTTGAGTATCTTTGTTATACTCTTTCTGCTACTCAGTTACTGATATTTTGAACTCTGCTGTATCGGTATTTATATGTGATTATGTTACATGTTCTGATATGCCGAGTCTCTCTTACACGATCAATATGTTCTTGCTTGTTACATGCCATCACGCACATGTTTTCAAAAGTTTTAAAATACTCTGATTTTCCGCTGCATAGCCACATCGTTGTACATGTATAGTTCTGAGATAGACAGCCGTTCGCTGGAGTATTTCTTGAGTGATGGCTCACACCATTACTTGAGAGGTGCTTCAGTGCGGGGGTTGAGACGCCGCTCTCCTCTTGTTCCGGTATGGGTGGGGGCGTTACATAAATTATGTTATGTGAATATGTGTTTATATGTGAGTTTGGGGAGTTGGGTGAATAGTAAGGGTTTTGGGTTTTGGTGTGTCTAAGCTCGATTCGTGACCCGATATTTGTTGCAATGTGTTTATCGTATGCTATATGTTTATATATGTTCGTTTTGGGGCATTTTGTAGGGTGGCAGCTAGTTTTGGGGAGGTTGGAAACCTTCCTCGCACGAACAACCACCATGGTTGTTCTACTCTGCGACCGAATTATATGTAAGTCTATCGTGGCCGCCAGGCCTTTTGGATTTTTGTACGCTGGAACCTCGTCGTGGCCGCAAGGCTTTTCAAAGGATTTTGGGCGCGGCCGCGAGGATTTTTTAGCTAGGTTTCGAGTAGTGCATCGCGGCCGAGATGTAGTGTAAAGGGAAGTGGAATTTTGTGCTTTGATCCCGTTTTTTTACCATTTTCCTCGTTCTTTACGTTCCTTTCCCACCCCAAGCATAATCCTAATGTGATTTATGATTAATGAACGTTATGCATTATCTTAATTGCCTTGTTATGATTTTATGCCTTCTGATTATGTGAAATTTGTATGAATTGGGATCATGCATCATATGTGCTTGCATATATCACATTCATATCTACCGTGCATTTATGTAGTTCATTCTTGAGTCTAAGTCTTGCATTTTTTGTTCAGTTCGTACAGGTGCACCTGGGGTGGTGAACCGTTAGTTGTGTTGATTCCGGGGGTGAATCAATGGTCTTGTCTTCAGCTCCGTTTGGTTTAAGGTTGTAGCACCCCGCAAGGTGGGTCACCACATCCCCCGTACCTAAGCTCAATCCATATACGAGATGGAAGGCCTTTACATGAACCAAGCAAAGGCGAACAGGAGACAGACAGACTCACACCTAAGCTAGGCGGAACGTAGATCCTGACTTCACAAATCAAACATCATAAATGCGGAAGCATAAACATGCCATACAAAAATCCAAATACACAGATGATAGGTTCAACTAGCATAGATACCTAATCCCGAATATCAAATCATAAACATAAATTATAAATGCAAATGGGTTCAAACTATCCCCAGAAGCCTGTCCCGAAATTCATAACATAATTAAACAATGCTTACTTATACATACGTATGATCATATTATACAAACTTAATCGAATTCAAATGAGAATGCAAATGAACCAAACTTATACAAAAGACTTGACTCAAAACAGACTCCAAGACCAACTCACGCCGCCTAGCTTGAACTCCAAAGCTAAAACCCACAAAGCTAAAATCATAGGGAGGGAAGGGGTCAGTCCAAAGACTGAGTGAGGGGCTACCCACACACACCTACATATATATAGAGCACATCACGTTCAAAATTAAATGTTCGTGAATCTGGGATTAGTTTTTGCACACCAAAACATTTGCCCGTGATAATAGATATACAGGGTGACTTATCAAAATAGAACAACCAAAAATTAACTTATACATATATCAAGGCATACGTTCGAATTCAAGCAGACTTAGCAAACATATCAAAACATGTTTTATTAGGTTAATAATATTCCAAATTTTTTATCTTAATTTATGAATCTACACCCATTTCATGAACTTAGACAAACTGACAGAACACTCAGTGGGTACGAGCTCAAACTCCAACCAACTCCTCAATTCAAAACCATACTAAATTCAAACAAAGTCAAAGTCAGACATACCTATCTCTTCTCTGGTGATGGAAGGGTTGTACCTACCATAACCATCGGTTCCAATATGTGTGGGTCATAAGTTTCATGATACTCATGCCCGAGGATTCCATCCCCCAACTAAATCTCCTAGTGGGTTCCGAGTTGATCCTTTCAAATAGTGATCGTTCTCAAGAGTTGACCTGACAGCCCGACACCGTCTTGGGCTTCTTCGTACAAATCTCCAAGGCCTATCAAAATTCGAATTCAAAGTTCAAAGTTCAAATTCCGCTACAGACAGACAGACAGATAGACATAACTCATGCATATCGTACTTATCATATCATACGTGCATACCACACACATACTTACCTAAAAAATCATATCAAAATCGAGACTAAGCATACATAGGTTCATACATAGCGTTCATACTTTCAAACATATGACAAAACCATCAAAATACATACCTCGCACATATTTACATACACATATGGTTTATAAGTCACATGCAATCGAAAACGAGCTTATTTCATTAGGGTTTAACTATATCCTAACCTCACCTTACACCGAAGAAGCCAAATCATGATGAATGATCCACCCCAGAATCAACTTGGATAACAAAACACCACCCCGGGTGTACCTGAACAAACTGAAGACAAAGCACAAAACTTAGACTCGAGAATGAACCACATAGACGCGTGGTGTATGCGTAAGCGCTAAAAGATGCAATCACATAGACAAAGCTCATAATCATATCAAATTCATGCAAGAGAGGTCATACCACAACTCAACATATTCATTTAATATCATGTAATATGTTAAGGAGAAGTTCATGTGCACAATCAATGCATATCACCACGAAAAGATACAGAACAAGGTGCATATGTGCTTTGTGCAAGCAATTTACACTATTCAACCAACATAAATGCATATAAGGATGAATACATACACATACACATGATATAACAAGTTAAGAACAAGTTTAGAGATGGAAAGGTGCAAGAAAAGTGGAAGAAAAAGATAAGAAATGGTTCCGAGCAAAAATGGGTAAAAGCTGGAAATTTTCAAAATGCGCAAGTCGTAGGAAAACAAGCATATCTTGTGTTTGAGAAATGGGAATTGAGTTTTGTTTCTTGGAAATGAAACTAGACAAAGATATTTTTCTAACGGTATGTGGCTCAAAGTGTAGTTTAAAGGGATCCGAAAGTGGCAAAGGTTTGAAGTTGAACAAAAGCAGATTTCGACAAAGTGGCGACACCAAAATAAAACAGTTATATCTCACAATCTAGAATGAATTTTGAGGTGATTCCAATTGTGAATGTTCTACACTTAAAAAGATTTCTACAATTAAAGTTCAGCCAAATCCGAGCACATATGAGTTCGTCGCAGCCCTGAAAACCAGTAGTGGCCGCTAAGACAAATCTCGAAACTCCTTAAAAAAAGGGTTGCGGCCGCAACCATTTTTACACATAATTCAATCGCGGGAGCGACCGAGCTCGTAGCAACACAGCCATAGTAGTGGATACATGCGGGGGAGGTTCCAACCTCCCCAAAATCGAACCCACACCCCACGAAAAAGAAAAAAAATCAACATATAACATCAAATAGCACACGTAGAACACATTAGAGTGAAAATCGAACTTCGAAACGAGTCCGAACTCCCCAAAACCCGAAACCCTTACTATTTATCATCTCTCCAAATAGGCAGATAAGCAAAAAATCGAGGCATTAAAGAGATATTAAATCGAAGCACATAACGAGAGGAGTACATTGCTTACCTTGGATCGTTGATCGGACGAACGGAGGCGGAGTTCTTGAGCTCGAAGGGCTTGGGTGGGTTTTTGTTCTTTTCTCTCTTCTCCTTCTTGTCTCGCGTGAAAAATGGGGAGGGGGGGGGATGACTGATATTTCAGCTCTTTTTAGAGCTAAAATGGGTAGGGTCAAGTGAAAACGGGTTAGGTCAAAAGATCCGATCCATTCGGATCGGATTTTAAAATAGTAGGGGTATCAAATGGGCTCAGAAAAATGCAAGGTTAATTTTATTAAATCCGAATCATTGAAATGAATCCAATGGTAAGGTTAGAATTCAAATCCGAATTCCCGAGCTCAAGATAGGCGAAAAGGCTGCAAAACACCCTAATCTCAATTAGGTCCCTAAACTCTCAAATATTGGGCATTCGAGCCCAAACCTATTTAATTAAATTCTAAAGTGCATATAAATTAAAATAAATTCACGTTGACATATAGGGCATGCGATAGCACATAATTCACAAAAATACTGAATTAAACTCTCTCGTGATGTCTTACCCGGGTTGTCGAAAAGTCGGGGTGTCACAACCTCTCCCCCCTTAAAAGGACCTGGTCCCCAAGTCCAACCGCTCGAGTTAGAACTACGAGCAACTCTCCCGTATTCACCTAAGTTCAGGGTTCCAACATCCCGACCAAGATTAGCCCGAGTAAGGTCTTTAAGCACGAAGGAGGTTTCACTGGCTTGCTTCAAACTTCACACGAACTCGATCCCGACTAGGAGTAGCTTGGATGTTTCGCACGATAGGAGAGTCCAAAGTGATTCAAATCCCACCGTTTGAATCCATCCAAAACCAACCCACAACTCGGAATCACAAGTGGAGTTGTTAAAGAACATCCACCACTCGTTATCCAACCCAAACGGGCCTTCTATCATCACCTCGATGGACAGTTCGAAGTTGTTGGTCGAACCACCACTAGCCTCCAATTGTTGGTCCCCAAGGATGTGTCATGAAATCTGTTACAAAGCACGACTCTCGCCTAACTGTGCGACAACGACACTCGTACACTCAAAGCTACCCTGTAAGGCAACTAATAACCAACAACGACACACACACACAAAGCAAAAACTAAAAGATGCATGACGCTCGTGATATGTATGTTGAATGTACCGTTCACCAATGCATCTGAACTTTGTCTTTATGATGATTTGAATCAATGCCAAATTTTCTTTGCCCACAATCATGCCTTCGAAATTTCCCAGTGTGTCTTATGCTTCAAATATCACCCCGGTCCTCACTCTTCGGTCATAATTCTACCCTTGATAATTCTTCAACCCGAGCCTTCCTTTCTGAAATGTTCTCTTGGTCTTGCTCTTGTTTCCCAAGAACTTGGATTCCTCGGGCTCCGGTTACTTGTTATGATGGTCCATTTAACTCATGAGTTCGGTAAATCATCATCTACTTTACAACTCGAATTCCTTCGCCCAAAGGTTTCTTTGTAGAAGTTCCAAGAAAGGATCTTGTTCCCTTCTTCTTTCGAAACTCAAGTCCACTAAAGGCTCGATCAAGTCTTCTAACAATTTCATCAAACCACTTTCTCCAGAGACACGGTTGAATAATGAATTAATCACCATGCCTCGGGATTTTGATCAATAACACCTTGTGCCCGGTAATAGAAGCTTCCTTGGACATTTATCTCATTTCCAAAGTTTGTCCCAACTTCCAAATCTTCAACTTCGTTTATAAACTTCTTAAACTTGATCCTCTTTAATGAATCATCATATCACCCTAACCGGTAACTCAATTTCAAGGAAGGTCCTTAGCTCGACCCTTACTTCAACCATCTCTTCCAATCTCATAGAACACAAAATCCGAAGGTATGATGGAAGCAATATCCTATCAAATAAACACTAAACATGCATGTAGGGTTAAGGGTGCAAATGGAATGCATCACATAGTCACCATCGAGCACGTAATAGTACGAATAATCAAATAAAATTTAAGGCAAGTAGGATAAATAATTGCAAAATTTAATTATGATATGGATGCACGTGTCATGAATGCAATTACCACAATTTTTGGGTTCATTTCGGTCTCCATTTGAAGCCATTGGTCCCATCTCCTTTACTTAATCACGGTTAAGACTTATGCTCTTCCAGTTGACATTATACCCGGTCCCAACTTTTCAATTGAAAGAAGATCTTCACTCTTTCATTTGCACTCACATGTCCTTGGTGAGCTTTGACCCAAAAGATCACGACGATCACCCTTCGACGTTAGGAGTCATCTTTTTGATATCCGTTCTCCACGTACCCGCTCTTTCAAGGCATTTGGATGATGTAATTGTATTCTTTTAAGCGCTAAGTCCTCATGATATTTATTGAGGCCTCTTTGATCTTAACCCATATAAGATGCCAAACTTTGTTAATATAAACTTAGTCATATATGACTAATCTCCTCCTTAACGGTTTTAGAATATGAGATTGTCCCTACATCCTTCTCGATTACTCCATGCTACTAAGCCCCTTTAGAGCGCTTTATCGATCTAGATTAAAACTTTTTAGTAGCCCCTATCAAAGATAATATCCCCAATTAAATTAAGAACCCCAACCTTATCTTCTGAAGAAGAACTCTAGCACTTAGATTCTTCCAAGATCAAACTCCACATTAACTAGCTCCTCTTTAGTTTTCATACAAAGTCCGTTCAAGCACTCCCTTGTAAATTTCTCTTTATCATTCTATCCTCCATACAAAATGTCAATAGTTCAATAAGGAAACATTACTTCATCTTGATAATCCTCTTCTCAACTCTTCTTCTCATACTTGCAAGATACGGTTCGGTGGCATAAGGGATGCAATACCCTATCAAGTAAACATTCAAGCCTATGCATGTTTGGTTGGAGATGCCAATGCTATGCTACATATAATTCACAAAGTAACACGTATAACACGTAATTGCAACAATTAATGCAATGCATAAAAAAAAAAAAAATTGACAGAATTGATAGTAGTCAAACACATAGCTTAACAAATCATGATACATATGCACACATAATCAACTTGTCCAATGTCGTTCGACCTAGATAGACATAACACGACTCTGAATCCCAGTTTTGCAACCTGGGGCTCTGATACCACTTTAGGATATAGCTGTTGAGTGTAGAATTTACATGAATATTAGCATTGATTAGACTATAGTTGTGTGCCATTTGATGCGTTTATGCATTTATTTTGCTCCATTTAGGTAATTATTGAGTTGGAGATGAGAAACGACATTCCAAGGCAAATTCACGCATTTTTAGAGAAAAATGAGTAACCTCCGTTACCCCATGGAAGAACAAAGAGGTTAACCCCCGTTAACAGACACTGGAGCATCATCTTGGCAAGACAGGAGGGGTAACGCCCGTTATCCCTGGGCAGAAGGAAAGTGGGAACGCCCGTTACCACTTATAAAAGCGTTATTACGAATTCAAGGCAGTAATGGGCGTTAACAATAATTGCACATGGATAGGTAGTGCCCCTTACCTGGCGGCGAGACAGAATTTCGGGTTGCTGTTTAAGTGCGTTTTGGAGTCGTTTTGAGGGAGTTCTTCTTTCGTTCGTGACCTAACCTGAGGAGAGAAGTTCTAGAGTTTTGAAGATTTGTTTGAAGAATTCCGAGAAGACGAAAGGATCGAGTTCTTTAACAATTTTGGTTTTGTGGTTTATTTACTGCTTAATTATCAAACTATTTCCTTTGAGTTTAAGTTTGGTTTTAGTTAGTCTTAATGCTAGATTCGTTTTTCCAAACTTTTACTGAATGCTTATGAGTTTAATTTTGAGACATTGTCTTGATTTGATGAACATGAATTCCTTTAATGTAGTTTACTTTACTTTTATGAGTTTTGTTTTAATTATGAGTAGGTAAACCCCTCGGGGCTAGGGGAGTGATGATGAATGTCTGATATGTGTTTGATATGATGCTTGAATGACTTGTGCTAATTCTTAGTATGAAAACTGGTTTGAAATGAATTGTGAAGACCTGATCACTCTTAGCATAATCTAGAATTACTTGAGAATCGAGAGGTTAATAGTAATTGAGAAGGTTTTCATAACTAGTAGATTGTATGAATGCAAAGAGATTTGGTTCTGGTCTATACAACAGTAAATCTTATTCCATGCCAAGTCGGTAGAATAGGAATTGCACTAGTCTTGGTCTTGTTGTTTTAATTAATACATTGATGATTGCGAGAGCAACGTTGAGCTTAATTAGATACACGGTTATACCTTGAGAGAGGATAATTCATATATAAGTGAATATGTTGTAGAATTGCACTTGTCAAACGAGTATTATATTGAATCATAAATGCATAAGTCATTGCTTCCCCTGCCTATTTAGTTTACTGAGTTTAATTCGTGTTTAAGTTTGTTATTTGTGTTTTCTTAGAGTTAATTATTTCAATTTCATTCTAGTAGATAGATATAACAACTTGAATTCGTTCGGTCTTTAGATTAGAAATAGATATTGAATAGTGATTGATTTCCCTTTCCTGTGGGTACGATCCTATTGTGCTATGCGTATATTAAGTGTACACTTGCACGATTGGTTTTAACTTAAGTAAAACACACTACAAGTTTTTGGCGCCGTTGCCGGGGAAGGCATTTTAAATCAATATTATTTAAATATTTTAATCTAGTGCTTTAGACCATTACTTTACTTTGTGTTCATTATCTTTTATCACTGTGGAATTGGACTGAGGATTTCTTTTTCCTTTGTGCAGGTTTAGGGTGCATGCGAAGATCTCAAGATTCGGAATTAATACTATACGATCTGGAGATTGATAGAACACTGAGTGCTATTAGGAGGAAGCGTAAAAAGGATAAGAAACCGATTACCATACCGATGGCTGACCCACCTCAAGATCCACCACCACCGGCCATAAGAGATTATAACGTGCCGTAAGATGGAGCAATTCAGACTGCAGCCCGTCCCCCGATCGCAGCAAACAATTTTGAGATCAAACCAGTTATCATCAATCTGCTGCAGAATAATCCATTTTTAGGATTACCACTGGAGGATCCGACATCACATCTTGAGTATTTTCTTGAGGTGTGTGATACCTTTAAGATCCACAATGTCAGTACTGATGCTATCCGAATCAGGCTTTTTCCCTTCTCGCTGAGGGAACGAGCTAAAACATGGTTAAGTACTGTCCCAAACGAATCTTTTCAGACTTAGGCAACATTATCTCAGGCTTTCTTAGCCAAGTTCTTCCCATTTAGCAAAACCACGAAGTACAGGAATGATATTCAAGGTTTCAGACAGTTAGACGGAGTGTCATTCTATGAAGCTTGGGAGAGATTCAAGGATTTGCAGAAGAAGTGTCCACATCATGGGATTCCCGGTTGGTTATTAATTCGGACATTCTATAATGGGATGTCGCCTACTTTTAGAGGAGCGATGGATGCCGCAGCTGGTGGAGGTTTCTTGTCAAAATCTGAATCCGTTGCTATTGAGTTGTTAGATAATATATCACAAAACGATGTATTTGTGCATGAGAGGAGCTATTCGCAACCAGCCAAGGTGCAAGCAGTAGTATTAGAGTTAGATGGCCTAACCGCCATCAATGCCAAATTTGAGGCCCTCAACAAGAAATTGGATCAACTTTCTGTCAATGCAGTTGGGATACCACCCCAACCAGTTCAGGTAACTTGTGAAATCTGTAGTGGTCCACATGCGTTTAATATGTGTCCTCATACCAATGGAGGAGAATAGGTGCAAGAGCAGGTGAATTATGTAAACAACTCCAAACCAACAAATGATCCCTACTCAAACACCTACAATCCAGGATGGAAGAACCACCCTCATTTCTTGGTCTAATAATCAGAATGTTCAGCAACCACCTCAACCTAGTTTGCAGTTTCGGCCTGGGCAGCAATTCCAACCAAGACCGCCAGCCCCCTACAATGTTGCGCCCCATCAACAGGAGCAAAAGCAGGGATGGGAGGCTGCACTTGAGAAATTCATAGCCGTGTCTACGGATCGACATCAGAAGTTGGAAGCTCAAGTAGAACAAATGGTGAATCAGAATAGAAATTTGGAGACTCAAATTGGTCAGATTGCCCAATCTTTAAATATGAGAGGCCCAGGAATGCTACCAAGTCAAACCGAAAACAATCCTAAGGAGCATTGCCAAGCCATATTTGTAAGAAGCGGTAGAGAGTATGAAGGTCCGAAGTTACTTGCAGATCCGGACATTGAGAAATTTGTTTGTGAAGAAGTTGAGGAGGTAGTTAAGATTGAAAAGGTAAGCATAGAAGAGAAGAAGGAAAAGTTCCCTTCAGAGCCAAAGGTGAATGTGGCAACTGAGTCATATGTGCCACCGATTTTTTCTCCCCAACTATTTCAGAAGCAGGAGTTAGAGAAATGATTGGTTTCAAGTAAAGGAAAGTCTGACGACTGTACCACTATTGCACTTACTGAGGAATGCAGTGCCATTATTCAGCATAAGTTTCCCCCGAAACTTAAAGATCCAGGGAGTTTTTCAATTCCTCTAACTATTGGTTCTTTGCAATTTCATAATGTTTTATGTGATTTAGGAGCTAGTGTGAGTTTAATCCTTTTATCTACTTACAGGAAGTTAGGAGTAAAGGAGCTCAAACCAACTGATTTGACACTCCAACTAGCTGACAGATCAGTGAAATATCCTACAGGAATTCTTGAGGATGTGTTGGTAAAAGTTGGGAAATTCTACATTCCTACTGATTTTGTAGTTCTTGTTGTTAAGAGTGATGATAAGATGCCATTGATCCTTGGAAGACCGTTTCTAGCCACGGCAGGAGCAAATATTGATGTTCAGAATGGACGCCTCACATTCAAAATAGGAGATGAAAGCTTAGAGTTTAGGAATTTTGGTTCCATACCACCACCACCGATTCCGGATAAATATTGCATGATCAAGGTGATAAGTGAGACCTCGAACGAAGTGGTATTATTTTCGGAGAAAACGGATGCAGTTGATTGGGGAGGAGAACCGAAGTCTCGAAATTCAAGAGGAGAGTATGTTTTGAAATTAAACATTTAGAGTTCAAGCCCCGGTGTTGTGAGTAGCAAGAACGAGGTCACTCCATGTGACTCGTTGCTTGGGGATTACTAATCCCTAATCCGGTTCTCAAAGTCAAGCCAACGACTATAACTTAGAACTAATCCCTCTCTCTTGTTTCTTTTCTTTTCTTTTCTTTTTCCTTCACTTCGCTCACCTCGTTTTTCTCGTCTACTTTAAGTTCTCTCTCTCCCTTTTGCAGGTTAAGTAAGGTGTTGTCAGAATATGGAGGCAAGGACCGTGATTTGAGCTTTATTGTTGACATTAAGGTCCATTTTTGTTGTATGTGAGCATGTGTGCGCATGACTGAATTTGCTTTTGAGGAGAATGAATTGTTGTGATATGTTGCAATATGTGTTTTGAGATATTTGTAAGTTACGAGATTGGTGCACTATGGTTTGATTGAAAATTTTGGGTTAATCTATGTGAATTAATGTGATTAAGCACCGTCCGAGTTAGCTTTTAGGTAAAGTTGAGTTTTGTGCGAAAACGTGAGTAATGGGCGTTACCCCCCTTCTAGGCCTTTTCCGGTAACGCCCGTTAATGGAGTCAGGCATCTCAAGATCTGTTGGTAACGGGCATTACACCTCTTCAGTTCATTTTAGGTAACGACCGTTAACGGGTACAGGCGAAGTAGGACAGTAGGAGTAACGGGCGTTACACCTCTTCAATTCATTTTATGTAACGCCCTTTACGGCCTGAAATCGCGTTTTTAAGTTAAAAGATGAAGACTTGTGTTTGAAGTTTAAATCCTAATTCCTCCCAACTTAGGTCCTACCCCACCATAACCTATATATTTGGCCTGCCCTCTCTTCTTTTCTCACATAACACAATCTCTTAGAAGAGAAGCAAGCAATTCTTCCTCTCCAAGGCGTCACCACCATCATACTTACCCCTCTTTCTGTTGAATTGGTAAGTAATCCCTCCCTCTAGGCTTGATGATAGAATGAATTCTTCCTGTCTAAGATGAATTTTGGGCTAGAATTGTTGAATTTGGAGAAATTATGCATGCTAGAACTAGCTTTAATGTTTTGTAGTGAGTTCATCTTGAATTGAGTGAATTTTGAGAACCCTAGTCTCTAGCTAGCCTTTGAATTTCAATTGGGGAATTGATTTTGGAGAATTGAGAACGTGAAACATAGTATTATAGAGCCTTGTTGTTTTGAATTGGGTAGATTAAAGAATCTTGATCAAAACTCAAACCCTAGGTTAGTACATACACGGTGTTCGATAAATTGTCTGAATGAACGATGATTGATTTTTATGTGCTTTTCCTTGTCTTATATGAATAATTTAGGTACCATGGGTCGCACTAAGCGCTCTAGAGCTCCTGATCCCTTCACTACTTCATCCTGATTGGATCATCAACCATTAGAATCGGTCAATATAACGGTGAATGCTATGGGCAATCCCTTTCAAAGGAATTTGATAAGGAACATTGTGTCTACTAGATTTTTCAAGGATATGTGGATGGAGAAGTTTGAGGCTTGGGAAGAAGTGAAAAGATTGTTTGACAACATAGGTTGGTTCCCATTCCTTACTAGGAAGGATTTGACTTATGCCGAGATGACGGCCGCTTTTATCACCACAATAAACTTTAACCCGGTAGACAACATATTGACTTTCACTCTAGATGACATGGAAACTCGAGCATGGAATGCGAATCGAATACGGAGGATCCTTCATTTTCTGGTCCATGCCACTTCCTCCTTGCCTAAGTGGAATAATGCTCAAAGACAAGAAGTTTGGAGATCCTTCCCGTTGCGCAAGGTGTCCCGAGTTATTCCCCACGATGTACACATGATAGCTATCTTGACTCATTGGCTTGGGTGCTAGTCCATAGGATCTTGGCTATGGGATTTTGTGCTAGATATGGAAGTGATAGCCACATCAATGAAACGGAGTTGCGAATAATGTATATGATGAAGTAAGGTATCAAGTTCGATGGTACGATTGAGTTTTTATGGAAGTTGCAGGAGATTGCAGGACGAGCTACTGGGAAGTTGCATATGTGACTATGTTTGCCCGTGAGATGAATTGGAGCCCTCGAGGATCGTTGCCCGTTTATTTTGGTTATGATCGTGGTCCACAGTACTTGGAGACTATCGGTTTGGCTATTGCTTGGAAGAGTGGACAACTCAAGGAGTGTATTTTGCCATGGTGGCCAATTCGGGATAGAGATCGGCTCTGGCAGATGTATAGCTGGGGTAAGGCCCGTTTTGATGAGCTTTCAATGATGCAGAATGAGCTTTTAGCTTGGATTCCTGATAGGCTGGATGACAAGTTTGGGATTCTCCGCAGTGTCGCGCCTGTTGTTGATGAGGCTAATGATGAAAACCCAGTTACTGTGAGAGGCCTTCGTACAGAGTTAGCAGGATTAAGGGCTGATTTAAGTACGATGATTGCGAGGATTGAGGATCTAAGGCAGTATGTTGATGAGCGATTTGATGAGTGGAAGGCTCAGGTGGAGGCGAAGTTCGAAGGGTTCTATGCTCGTGTTGATCAGTATTTTAGAGGACCCCATCGCCTTGATGATGTTATTTTTCTTTCCCCGTGTTTGCGTTTATTTTAGACATTTTATTTGGGCATGTTCTTATTGCCTTAATCGGATATTTTTGCTACACTTAGATCTTTGCATATGTTGAACTCCATGAATTTTGCTTATGCAACTGTGCCTTCTTTACGTGAATTTGTGACTTGTGTGTTGATTGTTGAATGCATGTTGATTGTCAATTGCCTTGTATTTGATCCGTGTTTTCTAGTCACTTATTCAGGTTTTGAAAGCTTTGCTAGCACGTTGCCGGGTCTTCATGTGATCAGGGAGTTTTTCTAACTTTAATTCTTTCACTTGTATGAGGACATTGCAAAGTTTAAGTGTGGGGGAGCAGTACAGAGTTTAGTTAAATATTTGCATGATAAGATGTTTGGTTACACTTGGGAGTTGTTAGAAATTGAGTATTTATGAAATTTTTGAAAATTTACCCCCGTTTTGAACTTTTTCTTCGAAGTTTGATTGTTGAGCTTTTGCTAGAACGAGTTAGGCTATTCGAATTGAGGACATTTGCATGAGACTTGATGATTTAGTGTGTTAGTATGTTGTTATATTTTGCACACTTTTCGAACGTGATGATGTACTTTGCTTAGAAAGGTGAATTGATGATTTCCGAATGAGTCTAAGATTTGATTAGGATGCAGTTTAGTCCTATTGAGGCGAAATTTTGAGTTAATGAAAGATTAAGGAAGTGAAGTAGGCATTCGTTGTCGAAGGATTTTAAGCCTTTATATTGTGTGGCGTTTTTCACTAAATAACATAATCTTATTGACCCCGCTGAGCCTAATTGTTGTGCACGATTTTTGTAGCCACATTATAAGCCAATTGCACAACATAAGTATACCTACCTTGTTAATTTTTTACCAAGGCTTGCTCGTTTGATTTTATGGTGAATGTCTGTCTTTTGATCCCTTTAGATTGGTCTTGTGTTTGAATTGAGAGATATATGTAAAGAAAGAAAAAGAATGAGAAGAGTGTGAAAAAGAAAAGATATGAAAAAGAGAAGAAAGAGCAAAAGAAAAGAAAAGAAAAATTATGCAAAGTGTGAAATTGAGAGTGTGGTATTCAATTGTTGGAAGGGGAAGGATTTTGTGTTTAATGGTGAAATTGAAGTGCCGTGAATTAAAGATTGAATGATGTAAGCTTGTTGAATAGTCACTATCCAAAAATTTCCATAACCTTACCCAAAGCCTGCATTACAAGTTCAAAAGACCTACCGATCCTAAGTCTCGATTTGATTCCATTAGTGGAGGTAGGTGCGAAGAGTGTATTCCGAAGTTGATGATTAGAACTAAGGAGGAAATTGTGAATTTGTCATTCTAGTCGTTGTACATTGTTTTGTTCGAATCACACACTACACAAGGGTATACTTCTCATACTATGTCTGACGATCTTATGTGCATGAATACTTAATTTGAATTGCTAGACTTGTTTAGGTGATGGTTCGATGATTGCTTTGAGGATGAGGTTTGATGGGGATGTGTTACCTTTATTTCCGTATTACTCGAGGACGAGCAATAGGCAAGTGTGGGGGAGTTTGTTGAGTGTAGAATTTGCATGAATATTAGCATTGATTAGACTATAATTATGTGCCATTTGATGCGTTTATGTGTTTATTTTGCTCCATTTAGGTTATTATTGAGTTGGAGATGAGAAACGGCGTTCCAAGGCGAATTCATGAATTTTTGGAGGAAAATGAGTAACCCCCGTTACCCCATGGAAGAAAAAAGAGGTTAACCCCCGTTACCCCATGGAAGAAAAAAGAGGTTAACCCCCGTTAACAGAAATAGGAGCATCACCTTGGTGAGAGAGGAGGGGTAACGCCCATTACCCCTGGGCAGAAGGAAAGTGGTAACGCCCGTTACCACTTATAAAAGCGTTATTGCGATTTCAAGGCAGTAACGGGCATTAACGATAATTGCACATGGATAGGTAAAGCCCGTTACCTAGGGCGGCGAGACAAATTTTAGGGTTGCTATTTAAGTGCGTTTTGGAGTCTTTTTGAGGGAGTTCTTCTTCCGTTCGTGACCTAACCTTAGGAGAGAAGTTCTGGAGTTTTGAAGAGTTGTTCAAAGAATTTCGAGAAGACGAAAGGATCGAGTTCATTAACAATTTCGGTTTTGCGGTTTATTTACTGCTTAATTATCAAACTAATTCCTTTGAGTTTAAGTTTGGTTTTAGTTAGTCTTAATGCTAGATTCGTTTTTCCAGACTTTTACTGAATGCTTATGAGTTTAATTTTCAGACCTTGTCTTGATTTGATGAACATGAATTCCTTTAATGCAGTTTACTTTAGTTTTATGAGTTTTGCTTTAATTATGGGTAGCTAAACCCCTAGAGTTAGGGGAGTGATGATGAATGTCTGATATGTGTTAGATATGATGCTTGAATGACTTGTGCTAATTCTTAGTATAAAAACTGGTTTGAATTGAATTGTGAAGGCCTGATCACCCTTAGCATAATCTAGAATTACTAGAGAATCGAGAGGTTAATAGTAATTGAGAAGGTTTTCATAACTAGTAGATTGTATGAATGCAAAGAGATTTGGTTCTGGTCTATACAACAGTAAATCTTATTCATTGCCAAGCTGCTTGCATAGGAATTGCACTAGTCTTGGTCTTGTTAGTTTAATTAATACATTGATGATTGCGAGAGCAACGTTGAGCTTAATTAGATACATGGTTATACCTTGAGAGGGGATAATTCATATATAAGTGACTAGGTTGTAGAATTGTACTTGTCAAATGAGTATTATATTGAATCATAAATGCATAAGTCATTGCTTACCTGCCTATTTAGTTTACTGAGTTTAATCAGTGTTTAAGTTTGTTATTTGTGTTTTCTTAGAGTTAATTATTTCAATTTCATTCTAGTAGATAGATATAACAACTTGAATTCATTCGGTCTTTAGATTAGAAATAGATATTGAGTAGTGATTGATTTCCCTTCCCTGTGGGTACGATCCTATTGTGCTACGCATATATTAAGTGTACACTTGCACGATTGGTTTTTAACTTAAGTAAAACACACTACAAGTTTTAGCGCCGTTGCCGGGGAAGGCGTTTTAAATCAATATTACTTAAATATTTTAATCTAGTGCTTTAGACCATTACTTTACTTTGTGTTCATTATCTTTTATCACTGTGGAATTGGACTGGGGATTTCTTTTTCCTTTGTGCAGGTTTACGATGCATGCGAAGATCTCAAGATCCGGAATTAGTACCATACGATCCGGAGATCGAGAGACTGAGTGCTATTAGGAGGAAGCGTAAAAAGGATAAGAAACCGACTACCATACCGATGGCTGACCCACCTCAAGATCCACCACCACCGGCCATAAGAGATTATAACGTGCCGCAGGCTGGAGCGATTCAGACTGCAGCTCGTCCCCCAATTGCAGTAAACAATTTTGAGATCAAACCAGCTATCATCAATCTGCTACAGAACAATTCGTTTCAGGATTACCATTGGAGGATCCGACATCACATCTTGAGTATTTTCTTGAGGTGTGTGATACCTTTAAGATCCACAATGTCAGTACTGATGCTATCCGAGTCAGGCTTTTTCCCTTCTCGCTGAGGGAACGAGCTAAAGCATGGTTAAGTACTGTCCCAAACGAATCTTTTCAGACTTGGGCAACATTATCTCAGGCTTTCTTAGCCAAGTTCTTCCCATTTAGCAAAACCACGAAGTACATGAATGATATTCAAGTTTTCAGACAGTTGGACGGAGAGTCTTTCTATGAAGCTTGAGAGAGATTCAAGGATTTGCAGAAGAAGAGTCCACACCATGGGATTCCCGGTTGGTTATTAATTCAGACATTCTGTAATGGGATGTCCCCTACTTTTAGAGGAGCGATGGATGCCGCAGCTGGCGGATGTTTCTTGTCAAAATCTGAAGCTGTCACTGCTGAGTTGTTAGATAATATGTCACAAAATGATGTATTTGTACATGAGAGGAGCTATTTGCAACCAGCCAAGGTGCAAGCAGTAGTGTTAGAGTTAGATGGATTATAGTTATGACCCTATGACTTATGTGCTCATTTTCGAATGCATGTGATTTAATAAGCCTTAAGTGTACGTATGTAGGTGCGAAGTATGTATTTTATGCCTTTGGCATATGTTTGCAAGTATGATATGCTATGTACAAGCCTATGTTCGCTTCTTATGATTTGTTATATTTGGCAACGTTAAGCTATGCTCCAAACCGTATGCCTCTCACGAGCAAAGCACTACGATAAATTTTGAACGACACAGAGAGGGATATATAGCATAGCTTGTTGCAAGGTAAGGTAAGATAAGTATGTTGGAAAATTTTGTGCCTTTTTGTGGCTTGTGGGGGTGGTTTTGGGGAGATTGAAAATCTCCCCGCAACTCACCCGCCATTGATGTTCTACAAAAAGCTTGGTCGCGACTGCGATCGAATTTGTGCTTGGCTTGATCATAGTCTTGAGGCCTTTTGTATTTGTGCCCGATTTATGTGTCGCGTTCGCGACGCCATGCAGTTCATTTTACGTAGCGACCGTGACGGCCCTTTGAATTTTTATTTTGAATATTAGGTCGTGGGTGCAACACTTCGTAGTTCATTTTATATCGCGGCCACAGTGGCCTTATTATTTTTGCTCGATTACTGCTGCATGGTCGTGATGCTTTTTAATTGCTTTGGGGTAGCGGCCACGACGCTGTGCAGGAGAAGGGAACTTATGTTTTGGTCCCGTTTCTCCAGTTTTATTCATTCCTTCCATTTTTTCCCACCTCAAGCATGATCCTAATGTGCCTTATGATTGTTTTATGTTATGCATTACCTTAATTGCTTTGATATGAATTTATACATTTTAATTATGTGAAATTTGTGTAATTTGGGATCATGCATCATATGACCCATGTCTAATGTATGTCCATGCATTGCCGTATGTCTATGTGGTTCATTATTGAGTCATAGTCTTGTATTTGTGTTCAGTTAATTCAGGTACACCCGAGGTGGTGTTTCGCTAGCCGAGTTGGTTCTAGGGCGAATTAACTGTTTGGTCTTCGTAAGGTGAGGTTAGGTTTATTAGTTATGACCCTAATACAACGTGCTTGGTTTTGAATGCATGTGGTTTAATAAGCCCTATGTATAAGTAAATACATGCGTGATAATTAATTTTATGACCTTGTCATAAGTTTGAAAGTATGATACGCTATGCACAAGCCTATGTACGATTGTTATGGTTTGATTTGTTATGTTTTACAACATTAAACTATGCTTCAAACCGTGTTCCTCTTATGAGCTGAGCATTTGCATGGAAAGGATACGTTATGGAATGGCACAGAGAGGTATGTAAAGCATAGTTGTTGCAAGGTAAGATATGTAAGTATTTTACGATATGATAAGTATGTATGTAGCGGGTTAAGTTTCTGATATGATATGGTCTGTTCTGCTCTATTCTGTTTGTTGGGCCCCAGAGTCTATACACCAGGACGCCCGGGATAGCAGCGGGCCGACGGGATAAGCCTGGGTATAGCCTCCGTATGATAGGATCAACCCGGAACCCACCAGGAGGTTTGGTTGGGGGATTGAGTCCTTGGGCGTGAGATTCATGCACTCACGACCCACACATATATGTAAAGATGGATAGGGCGTATACACCCTTCCATCACCGAAGAAGGTTGGTAAGATATGTTATGCATGTTTATATTTTAAATTACGCTATGATATGAGAAGATTGGTTGGAGTTAATGCTCGTACCCGCCAAGCTATATGATATGCATGATATGTTATGGTTTATGTAAGGGATGGATTCGTAAACAAGATAAAATATGATTATATTTCGAAAAGATAAGATAAGTTATGAAATGATATGTTAAGCTATGAAACGTATGATATGTTATTTATAAGATAAGTTAAGTCTTGTTTTGCTTTGTTGAGTAACCCTTATACATATGTATTATGGCAAAATGTTGTGGCGTGCAAAAACTATCCCCGGTTCAGGAACATTTCCGTTTTGAACGTTTTGTGTTTACCTTATATATACGTAGTGTGTGTGGGTAGCCCCTCACTCAGTCAGTGTGATTGACTCTCTTCCTCCCCAACGTTTTAGTGTGTAATTTTAGCTTTGGAATTCAAGCTAGGCGGTGTGAGTCGCGTCTTTGGAGTCTATCATGTCTTTTGTATAAGTTTAAGTCCGTTTTGAATTCACACTTTACATTCTAATGAATATTGTATGAATGAATTATTTATGTTTTGATTTGATATTCGAGATAGGCTTCTAAGATCAGATTGAACTCATTTGTTATTGTGATTATGTTTATGAAATATGAATTCGGGATTACGTATCTATCCTAGTTGAAGCCATCACCTGCTGCTTATTTGTTTTATGTTTGGTTGTATGCTTCTGTATCCGCACTCGCATTTTGTTGTTTTGATTTTCAAGTCAGGGTCTACGTTCCGCCTAGCTTAGGTGTATCTGTCTGTCTCCCGTTCACCACTGCTTGGTTCATGTGCGGACTTCCCATTTCGTATGTGGGTTGGGCTTTGGTGCAGGGGATGTGGTGACCCACCGTGAGGGGTGCTACATATTTGATCTTCGCAACAATACCTTTTCAACCTGACATTTTTGTGTGACACTCTAAGTCACATGACCGCAGTCTAGCAACAGGTGTGTGACCCCTAACCAAACAACGAATTAAATAGAAAGAACTTTTCAGTCAATGACATCCATGAGATACAATCTTCCTACCATTCCATCTCTCGATTAAGACCTAGGGTATGGGAAAAATGAGAGCCCCATTAATCTTAATCGTAAAGCTAAGTTAATTTCACATTTATTTGATCTAAATCGAAGAAACTCTTTTCTTGATGTCTTGATCTAATACCTCGGCTAAGGGTTTTGGGATGGTATATGAACGATTTATATAATAAGTGTAGCACCCGGAGCGGTGGGCCACCACATCCTCCGCACCTAAACCCGAAGTCATATATGAAATGGAAGTCCATACATGAGTCCAAGTCTAAACGAATGGGGACCTACACTCGCACACTAGGCGAAGCGGGGCTAAGAACAAACCAGAGCTGCAAAATAAATAAACAAAGTGCGGAAGCAATTAAACAAGATCCAAAAGAGCACGAGCCTACAACAATATACATGGCCAACACGGCCCAAAAATACATCAAGTGTCAACATAATCTCCAAGTTACAAATTCATATCAATACGTAGGTACAAGAGTTTAAAAGCAGTAAATATGAATGCAGACTCGACCGAAATAGACTAGTACAACTCGACGACGCACTTCCCCACCTAGCTCGAGCGATCTTGCAGCTAAAAGTGGAAAATGAGAGGGGCCAGTCTTAACTCGACTGAGTTGGGGGGGCTAACGCACACCCACACACGTATACGTATACGTATAAAGCATATCATAAATTAAAGAAATGGTCATGAATCGAGCTAAGGTTTTACATACCAAATCATTTTCAAAAGCATATCATATAATATATAAAAGAAAGCCTAACTCGATCCATAATCCATCAATAACATAAAGTAAACAAATGCCTTGCGAGTACGGGCCTCCACCAATACACCTTTTGACATATCATAACAACTGAAACCATAAATACATATCCATTAGCACATCCTTGGTGTTTGGGGAATCAAACCCTCTCCACCTATTTTACCAATACACACGGGGTAGCTAACCCACATTGTGCCTTCCCCGGTTATTCATCGAGGGCTCAAAGCACCACACCTCGTCAACCTCCAAGAGTCACGCGTAAGTACTTCACATGGGAACTTTGCACATGCTTAACCCGACGACCCTTGCCGTCCCGGGCATCCTTGCCAACAATTCCCGGGGCCCAAAATAGCTTCTCTTACACATTCCCATGTTTCAGAGCTTAACTCGCACTTAACATATCATATACGTACATAAAGAGTCCAAAAATGTAAGCTTACATATGCTCATACATATACCGTTTCATAAACTTTTAAACGTATTCATAAGATCATAAACATAGCCTATAAGCATGTATCTATTATATAATATGTATATAGTCGCATGCGGGGAGAGAAAATCAACATATAATAGGCCATAGGTCGCTTATCTAAAAGAAAATTCCTAAACCTCACCTTAAAGCGAAAGTGTAGAAAAAGAGGACTGGAACGAACAACCAAACACCTAGGCCTCGGGAACGATGTCTTCCGGAAGTGGCTCTATAACAAACAAACACAATACCCGAGACTTAGACTCAATTATGTACCAAATAAATGCTCGACAATGCTCATGAATGCAAATGCATATGTTATGATGCTTATACCAAGTCAAATTCGTTCATATACAAGCATCGAAGCATGTAATCGTGCGAAGTGATCATAAGATTGCATGCATGGCTTAAAATTACATATAAAACACATTTACATATAGGGGTCATGATCGGGAATAGAAGAAATAGAATAAACAAGCCAACATGCATCAAGGTACATTCAAAACACACATGCGGCGCCAAAACACCGTCGCGGCCGCGACGTAAGATTTTCTGCATTGTCATCGCGGCTGGGGCATAAACTATTGTGGGCATGAAGAAAGAGAAAAAGGAAACGACAGCAGTAACAAACCAAAACCAACCAAAGCACAAACTTAAACACATGTTCTCCGTCAAGGATAGCATCAAAATCCTTCAACAAAGAAGCATGAAAGCAAGCACAACATATTTCACCGTTTTTAAAAACCTTGAAGCTCATTAATGGTATATCATTTACTACTCAACTACCAAGCTAGAAAACAACATAAATGTGACATACTAACTCATATAAACTTCATTCAATGCGTATCTTGTCATATAATTCCAAGTTCAAAGCATAATCTAAGATTTCAACTAAACCCTTACTATTCTCATATAAAACCATCTAGCATGTATCTCTAACTAAAAACAAGATTCCCATGGATAGAAATGAGCACAAGAATGTGGAGAACAGGATTCCTAACTTACCTTGAAGCTTGGAGAAGAGATGGGAGTCTTATGAGCTCTTAAGGTGAAAACAATGATGTGGAACCCTTGTTGCTTCTTTCTTGGCTACTTTCTTGGCTTTGGAACTTTGTGAAGGAGATGAGGGAGAGAGATGGTTTACGTCTTGGTAAAAAAGGCCATCAGAAATGGGCTTAAGGGTCCAAAAACGGGAGGGTCAAACATATGGTTCTCTTGGATCGAATTTTAGGTCGTCGGGGGTCCGAACGGCTTTAGAAAAATACAAGGCTTGTTCCATTGGATCCGAATCGTCGAAACAAGTCCAACGATATTGTCGGAATTCGAATCCGAATTCCCGATCTCATATCTTGCATACAAGGACTCAAGAATGGTCAAATTGCTAATTGGCCCAAAACCTTAGATGCACGGACACGCCGGAAAATATCGCTGTGCAGTGTCGGACACGGACACGCCTCCGACACATGTCCGACACGCTTAATCTGGACACTCCGCTTCGGAGTGTCCAACACGGCTTGGACACAGATCCGTAAGGATTTAGAGTTTGGGAAGGAGAAAGCTCCATCACGCCATCTCTCATCAACTCAGATGCTAAAAGCTCAACATTTGCGGTGGTAACAGTGGTCGACGCGGTGGTGGTGAAAATTTTGGGAGACGGCATCATCTTTCTCATATTTTCTGCCAAATCTCATGTTGTAGATTCTACTCCGCGGCCGTGATGGCAGCAGTGCCGGTGGGCATTTGGGAAGGAGAAGAACCCATCACCAATGCCGGTCGGAATTTTGAAAGAAGCAGAACCCAACTTCATATGAGCAGCTGCAAGAATGAAGAATGTTAGAAAGAAATGTAATGAATCCGCGGCGCATTAGATTTTAGGTTAAGCCAATATATTTCTCCTAACTCTCAGTTAAAGTTAATCAATTGGGCCTTTGGCCCATTAAAATTCAAAGTGTAATTTACTAATTTACTATTTGAGTTATTCAGCTTGTCTTTTTTTATTTATCCAACCTCAATATGACATTAATAAATAATAATTGTTATATAATTGAGTATATATATTGACTTTGTATAGGTCAAAAACTATTTTATAATTATAAAATAAAGAATATTTGGCTTAGTGTTACATAAATTAATATTTTTTAATATATATATATAGTCGTGTCGGAGCCGTGTCGTGTCCTAAACTTTTAAAAAAATTCGTGTCGCCGTGTCCGTGTCGTGTCGTGTCCGTGTCGCCGTGTCCGTGTCCGTGCATCATAGCCCAAAACTTTAAGGAAAAGTGCATTTGAGTCCCAAGGAGATCCAAACAAGTCCAAAGCTTAATAAAATCATACAATTAAGCCCTTAAATCAATTATATCATATAATTCATGAATTTAGCGTACTTGGAACATAATTCATATCATATAATTCATAAATCATAGGAATGCATATCATATATTCACTTAGGCATAATCTTGACATTTAGAGCATATAATTCATATAAAATCACATAAGTCTTGAATAAAGAAATAGATATCAAATAAATGCATCAATTAAAGTATGAAAATAAATGCGAATATGAAAAATAAACTCACACGTGGTACGAACCTGTACGTATGAGCAGACGGGGTGTCACAATAAGAGATATTCTCGCCTTAAATAAGTGTAGTTCCTTTATTGATTCTCAAATACCTTCATCTGCCACTTTTGTAACCCCAACATAAGTCATAATTCAGGTTTTTCGAGCGACACCCTTTTAGACCTATATCTAAGATTACTTAGTTAGCTCACAAGAGACATCAATTGAATCTCATGTCAAAGGATTAATAACTCTCACCATTGACATGTGAGATATTTCCTAATCTGGAAGTTTCCTCTTATTATTAAAATCTCTCAAGTTGTTTCCATTGTTTCTTATTGTCATTTTATGTTCAAAAGCATTTTTGACAATTATGGAGTGAATAGGCTAGGAGATTGACTCTTCATCGCCTCTCTTTTGGCCCAGGTCGGACTTTCACTGGTAGGCAAAAACTCCTCCTTGTAGAGAACACTTTTCTCCTTTCAGAATTTAAATGGATTTTAGGATCCAAAACCAATCAGAGTGGTTAGGACTTAGTCAATTCATTTAACTTAAAAATAGATACGAATGGGTTACATTTCAATTTGTAGAGAATCATAGAACTACAGCCTAAGTGCTAAGCAGAGAAAATATGAGCATGTTGAATAATAATGTAATACATAAGATTAGGTCATTTACCATATGTAGCCTCTACTATTTTTAAAAGATCTCAAAATCCCAATGATCTAAGAGGAAACTTGTTTTCCCAATGGGTACTGAGATCCCAAGCATTTTACCTTAGAGCCATGATTCATGGGTCATCCTCAATAAAACCTTTAGGTAGGTACTACTTACCAAGTCTATCTACTATAGAATTCTCAGTTTTATTTTGCATCATTGTTATTTCAATATGGACCCACGGCTCGTGCGACATCCACATCTACTTCGGCATTAAGCAGGACCCATCAATCATTAGATCATGATTAAACTTAGTTCGCACGACCTACGATTCGTGAAAAATCTTACTCCCCAAAATAATCATGAAATATCAATCACTAAAAATAAATTGATCAGGAATTAAGAACTAATAAATTATCCCACGACTCGCGAAATCACCAACCTACTAAACTTAAAACCTATTGATGGAATGCAAGGAATTTTATTTAAAGTTTTCACTTTATTTAACACCTATTTTTCGAAATTGCTTAATATTTTGCGGGATTTTTGAATACTGGAGAGTTGTCCAGTTTGACATCACCAACATGTACAGTTATCCATTTTTAATTAGTCTTGTTTAATGAAGTTTCACATAAAATGCATCATACTAGCAATTAGTAGATAACATGTTCTAACATGATACTAATATGAGATAATCATGGGTATCCTATCTTATGCACAATTATGAGAGTCTCTCCATAACTGCAAATTCTAACATACATGTCACATAAACGGATATATCACATAAGGAAATATAACAAACATTTGATGGTACCCTATTATATTACATTAATAGAATATCCCCTCCCTTACATTTTGAAGGGTCTTCACTTATGGCCACCGCGCTCCTTGCTCCGTGGATCCTTCTTATTCTATGGGTGCATTGTTTTCCAAAATAAAAATAAAACCTCACCACTTAAAATCTACTCTCAAAGTACATTAAAAAGAAGAAGCCTTTAAAATAATAAGGCTTAATCTTCATATTGACCTTAGACAACTACACAGGGCATATCCCGACCCAAAAATAATAATAAGGAAAGTCACATAATAAAACAACTAACAGTACGCACATAAGTGGGACACCAACCCCAATTGAAATTGAGCAAATAGGGGCTTACAGACCCAAATTGAATTCCATTCATGTGCATAAATTAAAACATCCACAAGACTAACTCATGATCATTTAACATACATTTCATGCAAGAATTTAAATTTACCAATAAATTTAAAATTCTTTTGACTTTGAGTTCTAGTAGCTCAAAATAATTTGAAAAATAGTTCTTTGTGCAAGAATCAATTCCAATAAGTCTAAGTTCGAATCTGAATAAAATTTCAATTAATGCAAAATTAATAATTTTATCCAATTATTATTTCAAAAATAATAATATTAATTTTCTCGAAAAATTAAATCCAACTTTAATTCCCAAATATCCCAAAAGGTAATTTTATTTCAAAAATAAAATATATATTTAATAATATATTTGTTTGTTAAAAATTAAATTAAAAATTATATTTCTTTGATTTTTGCTTTTGCAGTTGATTGACTTCCAGATCTGATTTGAACTCGAGCGGACAAGCCAAACTCGAGTCTAACAAAGCCCAACCCAGAAGTCGAGCAATATTTCATTGGGCTTGTTAAGTTTGGGCTCGAGATTATTGGAACTAGCACGAACTAAAGCCTTAAAAATGGTTGGGGTTTGCTTGGGAGATTTTGTTAAAAGGGATGCCCAAGTTTGTTTTTAGTTAAGTAACCCCCAGTTTCAAAACCATTGACTATATAAACTTTTTTTTAATTATGTCTAATAAAATAAATATTAAATATAATTATTTTTCACGTGTTCATGTTGATTACTCGATCGACATATCGATCTTCAAGATTTTTTTTCTTTATTTTCTTTTATTAATGAAAATTGATAGAACCGACATATAGATTTTTCAGATTTTTTTTTTTAATTTTCTTTTATTCTTAAGATCTTTAGGATCGACTAGTTGATCCTTTGATCGAGTAGTCGATTCTATTGAATCGACTATCACTTGAATCGAGTAGTCGGTCAACAGAAGAATTGACTATTCGATCGATTCAAGTGATCCAGTAGTCGATTCTATTGATCTACTACTCGATCACTTGGATCGATTAGTCGATACTGTTGATCTTTAAGAGCTTTAAAGATCAACAGGATCGACTAGTCGATCACTACTCTTGAAGATCAACAGGATCGACTAGTGGGTCACTTGAAGATCGATAATCGATCCTTTGAATCTTCAAACATCAAATACAGAAAAAGAACAAAAAGAACAAAAAGACAATAGAAGAAGATCAGATTTCTGTAATTATTTCTCTATCTTTTTTCTTAATCGTGGTTGTAGAAGACGACGACAAACATAGGCGAGAAGACGGTGGATGCAGGCGAGAAGACGGCGAACACAGACGCAGGTGAGAAGACGACGATTTTTGTTTTTCATGGTTGAAGGAGAGATTCATCGTTGAAGAAGAGAAGGGGAGAAAAACATGGTTGAAAGAGAGAAGGAGAGAAGAGAAGATTTGAAGAAAATAGAATTGATTTGGGTGGGAGATCTAAAATTTAAAATCCAAGGTGTGTTTATCTAGATAATATCGAAAAATAAAAAAAGAAAAAAAATTAAGGAGGACACATCACATAATAGAGAAAAAGAAATTGAGCATTATTTCCCTAAAAAAAGACTTGGTTTGCTTCCCTACTCTTCTCACATCTCCACTTCAGAGCATGCCAAGTTTCCTTCGGCTTCTGATTCAACATTCTCTACCTACTGTAACAGTCATTCGGTCCTTTCCATCGGTAAAATCCTACAATTTTCGCCGGATAGAAGTGCGAAGCTTTGCGATTATGGCCGACGAGTTCGTTAGAGGGAGTGTGCTCCCCAACGGCGTTGCTCTTCTCACTCTTGATCGCCCCAAAGCCCTCAACGCGATGAACCTAGGTCATGTTTTCTTGAGATAGAATGGGGTTCTCTTACTTGCTGACATAATTATCTGTTGCTAACTTAGGTTTGATTGGAATCTGATGTAGATATGGATGTGAAGTATAAGAGTTTGCTGGATGAATGGGAAACGGACCCAAAGGTGAAATGTGTCATGGTCGAGAGTAGTTCGTCTCGTGCATTTTCAGCAGGTTATAGAATCTCTAATAAGGATATTTTTTATTCTTTATGCAATCTATTCGTCGGCTAGGACTGATTTTTTGCTTTCATTAACCTCAATTCACTTATATTTATAATTTGCTAGTTGTATTTAGTCGTGAGTTTTGATTAGGGGTTGTTACATTAGTAGTTTTTCATGAGTGTGTTTGGCAAGCTTTTGAGAGTAAACATTCATGATCGATGCAGGAATGGATATTAAGGGAGTTGTTGCTGAAATTCAAAAGGACAAATCGTCTCCTCTTGTGCAGAAGGTTCTTTATTGACATGAATTATGTGCTATAAGCACTTGTTGCATGTTGTGAATTTGCTCATAATTTCCTACGTGGAATCAACGTGGACATTTGGCCTTTTTATACGTCTTATTTATTTGATAGATGTATTGGTGCGCCAATTTGTTGAAAACTAATTGGATATAATCTGACGAATTGGTTGCTGAGATCCTAAGACTCCTAGTTAACTACTTCATGTGCAGGTGGTGATGTGAAGCTGATATCTTCAAAAAATCAAGAATCGGACATGATAGAGGTCTTGTATCAACCCTGACTGAACAATTTGCTATAGGACTTCACATGGCCTAGGAAATCACTTTGCTAGTATATGTGACTGTTTACTTGTAGTTGACTATGAAAATTGTACCCTTTCTCAACCACTTTTATTGCTTAATACCTCCATGCTTGGAGGATTTTCTGTTTCAATGAGCCAAACTAGTCAGATGATTATATCATTGAATCAAGTTCAAGTAAATGAGGTTTTTTTTTTGCGAAAAGAAAAAAAAAGTAAATGAGGTTTCTAGATTTAAAATATTTAAAGGCTCCTGTCTCACTCTTGGATGTGGTGAATACTAACAAGCTTCTTGTTGGTTGAACCAAGGCTCTTGATGTCTTTTTTAGACTTTCAGTCTCTCGTGCAAAATGAAATAAGAGAGAAATCAATAAAATCTTAGCAACATTGCTTAGAGCAGATTCTCTCCACATTAGATAAATCTTTCAGTTGGCAAAAGGGTTGATGTAGGACAAGTATCTTATGATATTTCCCTTTACAAAACTGCTAGAAATTTGAACACGGGCAGGGTTTTGATAATATAAGGGTTGGGAATTGATTGAGATGTTCTTATTTCTCTCTGTACTTCGTAATGACGGCAAGATGGCGTTTAAAGCTGATTAATAACAGCTTATATTTTCTAAATTGAATTTTTGAAGATCAAGTCTAATCATATAATAAATCTCTAAGTTAATCACCTTTGGTTGACCGGAAAATTGTGTGCTTCACCGCACTAAGTGGCTTGGAAGCGTATCAAAATTTAGGCTTGGAGGTGTATCAAAATTGTGTCACTTAACTTTTCATGACCACCTCTATATTCAATGTATATAATAAGTTTGCTCTAACTAGGCTAACTAAGATAAAGCATGCGAGTGTTAGTTGTAGTTCATTTTTTGCTGTGATTTACATGCTTCTTGATTGTGTATTTTTGGAAAGAAATTAATTTTCTAATAATTTTTGGATACTTCTTTAACTCATGGGTAAGCTATTTGGTCGAACATGGTTTAACCTTCGAAAATTTATTTTAGTTTTGTCAAAATGAGTTTCATGCATTGGGTAATATTGCATGTTATGTATTTGTAAGATGCATGTTTTTGTGATAAATTTTTCTATTTTTGGTCAAATGTGCTGCTGAGCTTCCTCATGATCTTGAGTTCTTCATTAGGTTTTTACCGCCGAGTATTCGCTAATATGCAAAATTTCCGAGTACAAAAAGCCTTATGTCAGCTTCATGGATGGCATAACAATGGGATTTGGCATTGGTCTATCTGGTCATGGTCGTTACAGGCTCATCACCGAGGTAATCGATTGTCTGCTCCAGTTAGATTATGTGTCTGCTTAGTGAACAAAGATCTTAATTATGATATTTTGTATAATTTCATGCCAGAAAACTGTACTTGCTATGCCGGAAAATGGTATTGGTCTGTTTCCAGATGTTGGTTTTGCACATATTGCAGCAAAAAGTCCAGGTGAAGGAGCAGTAGGTTAGTCTTTGCTGTTTAGTTGATTTTCATATTATTCATTTTTTGTCTGAAAGTACCTTCTGAAAAACATCTCATAAGTTAATTGTGATTTATTATGATACATTATGTGCTAGAGATGAAAATAACGAATTGGCAAGATATGATGTTAATTGACAGGCGAACTTTATCATGGGTTCAGCACACACTTTAATTATCGTTGGACACTAAGACAGGAATCATTACTTGACAGACCATTAATCTTGATACAGATTGAGATTCTTATCTATTATGATTTTGCATTTTAGCCATTTTGGTTTTTATTCGATTTGCAGGGGCGTACCTTGGATTGACTGGAAATAGGATCTCAACACCAGCTGATGCTCTATATGTTGGTCTGGGAACACATTATGTGCCTACTGAGAGATTAGCTGCCTTAAAGAAAGATCTCCTGGCAACTACCTTGTATGTTTGTTTGGATGATCAAACTTACATGCTGAAATACCTTCTAATTTCTAATTTATTTGGGTTTTGTTCTTATGCTTTGCTTTATGGTTTTGTACTTTGAAGAGAACATTTTCATGTCTAGTTCTTTCTTTTCTTCTCTGTATACCGTAATCCTAAGAATTAACATGATCAGTAATTGTTGCCTCTGTGCTAGCTGTTGTTTTATTTCTTGAGACCTATTTAGTTTGGTATCTATAGAGCATCCTAATTTAGCAAAAAAAGATAATATTGAGTGATTTTTACATACACATAATAGGAACACTAGTTGGTAACGACATTCATCAAACTTGTGTGATGTTTGATGAAGTTCCGAAGACCCTGATCACATTATCCAAGCTCTATTGGAAAGATACAGCACAAACCCTGAGTCTGAACCTCGTCTGAAATTGCTTTTACCTCGGATAATTTCAACCTTTGGAAGTAACAAGTGTGTAAAGGAGGTAATGGAGGACCTAGAAAATCATCAGTTGAGTGGTGATACCCTGGGTAAGTACCTACATCCAGTATATTGTCTTCTGATTTCTGAATGTATTAGTAATCATTTATATTGATTTGGCACAATTTTTCGGCAGTGGCTGAGTGGGCAAAGGATGCCCTGCAAGGGCTTAGGAAGGGAGCTCCCTTTTCTCTTTGCCTCACTCAAAAGCATTTCTCAAGAGTTGCCTCGGCCCGAGGCAAGAGTAATAATGATCTATCTAAGGTGATCAAGTGACTTACTTTTCATTCCCCATTTGCCCCCCCGGTGAATTCATCATCATCATCATCATCATCATCTTATCCTTTTGTCTTCTGATATTAATCTTTGTCCAAGTTTTTTCACATTTGAGTGTTTTGAAAAATGCAGCTGAGTGGTGTGATGAAAACGGAATATCGAATTGCTATAAGGTCTTCTCTTCGAAGTGATTTCGCCGAAGGTGTTCGTGCTGTCTTAGTGGACAAAGATCAGGTTAGTTCTCATTTTGTGTATTACCGATTCACGACAATTTGACTTGTATTTTATTTTATTGAATAATGTGTCAAAGATGGATGCCCCAAACAGTTTAGTACAATGGCATGCGTGGTCTATCTAATTTACAAAAACCATGTCTAAAGTCGAATTTACACATAACCCACTAACCTCATTCAATTTACAATAGCTTACTGTAAGAGTTAATATCCAACCTGATTATAAATTTTTGGTTCTATTTACTACAGTATTAAAACTAATTACATTGTAAATCATTTTAGTCAAATATATTACTTAAAAATTTGAGTATAAATCTGAGTGTAGATATATCTCCAATATTTCACTTTGTGCATCACCTATCTTCTGACTTCTATTAATGAGTATTGCAGTGATTTGACATCATCATAAACAATGCATTGGTAACTTACTCAAACATCCCACTTTTAGAGGTTTATCTCAATCTTAGGCTTCACAACAAACGTGATTGTGGCTAATTAGACTAAACACTGGTCCAATTTCTTTATATAGCGCCACAAACTTATATTTAGACTCGAAAAGTTAGGTTCAGTTGCGGTTGAGTCTGTACGTGTTAGATTATGATTTTAATAAGAAAATACCAAATGAATTCTAGTGGTAAATTGAATAATTTTAACTAAAATAGTTGTTGGATGTCCCCATAATTTAGTCCAATTATAATATACTTCGATTCTTCTTTGTCTACCAAGTGAATGACCATGATATATGTTTTGGTTTTGTCTCTAGACGTGCTTTAAGTGCTTGCTATTGCTTTTGCAGTTAGACTCGAGTTACTAATACTGCCATTTGGATCCTGTTAAGAGGATTGTTAAGCTCGACCTAATAAGTAATCTTCTGCAGGAGTTCGGTAACATTAGCCAAAGTTTAACCATCATCAGATGCTTCCTTTTGACTTGTTTCTCCAATTTCCATAATTTTTGCCATTAGCCACTCATTGCTATCATTCCCACATTTGTCAATGATATCAAATTAGCTTACTCCTCATCATCACCAAAACTCTTTTGCAATGGGCTTACTTATGCATACACTTGTAGGCGTGTCCGGTTTAAAGTTTCTTCTTATCATCAACTAGTTAAAGAACCTTAACAAGAGAATTGACAATCTTGGCTTTGAATCCTCCTTGCCAAAATGTAGTAAGAGAAATCTTTGGCTCTTTGTACTTTACGATTTCTCTAGCATGTGAAAACATGCTAATTTAGTAAAAATCTAATCAATAAACATCTTCATCAAGTTTTCACTTGGATGAGTGGCTACATATGCAACTAGTCATTTTCATCAGCTTTGCAAACATTAGATGAATATATATATGGGTGACAATTCATTGATTATAGATTCTGGTTGCTTGAGGTTGGATTATGACACCAAATTCCCCAATTTGTTTGCAATCTCTTGTCAAACACATGAAACCTCAAATCTAGTCTAAGCTTGTCTAAGCTAGTAGGTCCTTTCCACTTTTGTAATCCCAACATAAGTCGGAATTCAAGTTGGGAATACGACACCCTTTTGAGCAAACATAAGTCGGAATTCAGGTGTCGAAGGCGACACCTTTTGAGCTTACATCTATGAGTACGTAGTTTGCTCATATGAGAGATATCGTGGAATCTCAAGTCTAAGGATTAATGAATCACGTCATCGACACTGGACATCTTTCCTATAAGTTTCCATTTCAACTTACTTACTCATTTAGGAATCTTGTCATGCAGGATACCCAAGTAAACTCATTCTCATAACGAGAACCCTCGTACATTGTATACGCATCAACTTATGCACTTTACATTATCATGAAACTAGGTGATCCTTCTTAATGACACACTATCAAAAGCAAGTTTCAAGAAAGTTTAGTTGACACTTCAACTGTTCTTTGGACTCATTGACTTAGAGTAATTTTTAATACGAGTTAAGACTTGTTTCATGTGCCATTCACAAAATGACAATCTTTAACAGCCTGATGGATTAGGGGAGTTCTAGTACATGCATAGATAATCATACACATACTAGACATCAAAGATTCTTTGTGATTTTACAAGAAAATAGATAAAGCGGACTGTTACAATGTCGGCTTTCAGGGTACTATTCGTGACACGCCGTTGAAATAGAAAACCGTAATAATCACATGAGCATCAATCAATGTGTTAGTGAATCTGAATAAATATATGTTAGAATTATGGAAACATATATTCCTAACGGGGGTAGTTCTTACTGCATCCACATTAAAAATAAAGAAGTAGCATGCCTAATATTTACAAAAATATATTAGACATCTATGAACTCTATTCATAAAATTAGTTCATCATGAACACATCAAATTATCGTTAAGTAGCATTTTTTACAAAAACCAAAAATTGATTTTAGGTAGGCACAAAACTTGTGTCAAATTTTTATTCAACTTTGGTGGTAGAAGATAGGTTCTTATATCAAACCCCTTAGGAATTTCAATACTTGCATTAACCCTTGTTGTCATTGGACATTTTATTATATATACCCCTTGAGCTTCAAGAACATTACAAATGCCCTTTTTAATATATTAAGGGTGTAATCTATGATGCACGGACACGGACATGGCGACACGGATTTTTTCTTGAATTTCCCACGTAAGGAGTGTCGGACACGGTGTGTCCGACACGACACGGCAAAATGATATTTTTAGAAGTGTCCGTGCATCATAGGGTGTAATGGTAAAGTCGCAATTCTATTAAATTTAATGGAGAAAATAACAAGTCGAGGAACTAGTAACTTTTAAACTTTAGGGGGGAATTTGTGTTTTTACCTTATGTCAAGGGGCATTCGTAATCATCCCACATACAAATAACATACATACAAATGTTGGAGTAGAATCTTACAAGGGTTTCACCTATCGACCAAGTTAAACTCCACAATCAACATTAATTTTTATACTAGCACATCATCAAGTATCAGGATAAGCATACCCAGTGTGAGCATTATACACAACCTAAGGGTATTGGGCATTATGCAGCAAAGGATACACGACTAGTTATTTTTAATCGGACAAAGCTCTACCAAATTGAAGTGCTTCTTCTTGTTTGTTTTTGTCTCTAATATTTGGTGCTAGTTTACTTTGACATGTACTGATCTAATTGATTTGGATTATAAAAATATACAAATTTATTAAATATTTTAATATCCAATTTTGGACATGTTTACTTTAATGTATTTAAAACTTTTTCATTACCCACCTCAATTAATTAGTTTACTTCACTAATTTGGTTGGAACCCTTTCTATCTAAAAAAATTATTAATACCCTTTGAATATTTTTGAGTCATGGATGTATTAGGCACGACAATTTAAGTTACATTACCAAATAACAAAAAACCTAATTAATCTCTCAAAAATTCTATGACAAAAAAAGCTTGTCTAACCCATCATATCCATTGGCTTCTCTTCTAACACAAGGTCAAAACATAACTAATGTAAAACAATGTTATATGGATGATAATTTAACCCACCTAACATAATCGATTAAAGTAAAATACTCCTTAGTATTGCCAATAGCATGCAGCACTATCCTTCCCAACTTGCTCTTGCTAAATATATAATTAAATATTGTTATGCATTAATTGCTTGTACTCTTACATTAAACATATTATAACCAAATTTTCTGGCATTGAGAACCCAAGTTGAAGCATTTAACAATTTAATTTCTTGCAGTATTGTTGACTACTATTCTTGTTTCATGTTAGAATCCGAAGTGGAGTCCATCTAGCTTGGATGAAGTGAATACCTCCGAGATAGAAGGTCTCTACGAACCCTTGGGCCCAGAAATTGGAGAATTGAATGTCTAGTTGGTGTACAGTGTCCTTCCAGTTTTTGGTAACTTCCTCACACTTCACTTTTGAGGTTTGGCAACTGAGTCCATCATCTTAGCTAATAAAAGAAGAGTTAAATTGTCACTTGGATACCTATTGAAAATTAATTGAAGATTTGCTGGCAGTGTTGCTTCATCTTGCCTTTTGGGCTACTGCACCCTCCCATGTATTTTAGGTATATTATTATGGCAAATATTCTAATACTCGGCAAGTTATTCTGGTGGTTTTCTTTCTTTTTCTTTTGTTTTTTTGGTTTGCTACGGAGATCAGCGACCTCAGTCTCTGCTATCATCGTCAATCATCATATTCAGCACTATCAGAGGCACATCCCAAACCATTTTTCAATCAACATCATGGCCCATCTTGGCGAAGGCATCCACATGTACATTGCATTCTCTGTAAACATGTTTGAAAATTAATTTTCCAAGGCTTGTTGAAATTAGATATGCAGTCCTCAATAATACGTCCGAGAGGGTGGTATTCAACATTGCGTTTATTTTTTTGGACAGCTTTCGTAATCAATTTAGTGACGACTTCTAAGTTGCACTCCACTTCGATCCTCCTAAAACGCCTTCCCTACTTGACTTTTAGTCCTTCGTGGAGTTTTGCTGCCGCAATCTATTTAGTATCGTGTTTCATTGCGAAACTGCAATCCACCCACCATGGTCACCCCTGATCAGCCGCCCATGGTGGTCATCTCTGATGGTTTTTCTAGAATCAATGCAAACAGAAATAAACATAAGTATCGAATATCAATCCAAATGATTATTGATAGGACACTATTTAATAATCTCACCTCCTATATATTGGTATATCGAATTACTTAAATTGTATTACTAACAATTTCGCTCTGTACGATACGCATACAATGCACCCTTTTAGTGCAATACATTGCATCACTTACAAAACAAACAACACAGACACAGAAAACAGCTAGAAGCAAAAATATACATACTCCGAAAACCTACTTAGAATGTAATCTGCAAATCTATACTATTGGATACTTGTGAGTATTTCTTTGCACCGTGAATTGACATGATTATCCCTAATTCAATTTAATAATTTAATTTATATAGCCCGAAGATCTATAGTCAATAGGACCTTAAATCAGTTTAATTATTTAAATTGATGCAATTAAATAAAATTTGGATTTGATTTAAGTTCCAACTATTCCAATTCTCTTTACATTTCATATTCTCATTCAATGTTAATAATTATTATTTTTTTATTCACCATCAATTAATTTATTAACATGAATTCCTATATTTTTGTATTTTCTATTAATTTATTAATTTTATTATGAATTCCCTACATGCCTAATATCTAAGAAAGGATATGCTAAACATATGATATCAGTATCACAAACTTAGACTATGGACCATTTGAAAAAAATTTAGTTCAAATTAAAATTTATCCAACGAAATAGCTGACCTCCGTGGCTCCGTAATATACTTGAATTTTAACGAGTCAGTCTTTTGTGAAGCGTTTGCACCAGTCTAATGATTATAATTGTGAGTTTCAGTTCTTAGAAATAGGATGATTTACTTTTAGTCTCTTCCTATTACCACTGTTTATTAACATTGAATTTAAAGAAAAGGAAAAGGGAAAAGAAGATAAAAAAAAAAAAAAAAAATTAATGTCAATAGAAAAACAATTTTCTCAATTATTGAGAAAAAAATTTCCCCTATTGGAAAGATATAACGTATATATTAATTGATTCTATCATAAATCCCCGTGTTATATATGCATGGTGCCAATAAAAAATTTAAAATAATATATTGAAAAATAAAGTTCATTATTGAAATGAATATTGAGAAAATACTAAATTAACTATTGTATTTACTTTAGAAAAATAAATTAATGAGAAATTTACGGATATCATCATAAAAGTAATGAATATACAAAAAAAAAAAAAAATTTAAAAATAGAATAAAATTGAATAATTTTATTTCTTATAAGAAAAAAGACCATCAAACTATAATAATGAAAAGATAAATTTTAATATAATTAAAATAGAAAACAAATAAATTATAAATAAATATAAAAATATGTCAAATTTTAACAATGAAATAATGAACATAAAGAATCACAGTGAAAATAATCAAACATAAAAAAAGATAAGTAATAATATTAAAAGAATCGAAATTAACAGAAAATTTAAAGCTAAAATTATAAAGAAACAAATATAAAGATAGAGAGATTATAGTTGGACAATATCAAAAAAGAAAAAATAAATAAACACAAAAAAAAAAAAAAAAAAAAAAAAAAAACAAACAAACAAAGAACTAGGGATCAATTATAGTCAAGAACTAAATTAAAAAGATAAAACAAATTAAAAATATCTAAAAAAAACTACCTTATAAAATAATAAATAATAAAATACTATAAAAAGTTTAAAATTAATAAACTACTCTTCACTAAATAACATAGCTAACAAATAAGCATTGACAAATAAATTAAGAAAATAATTAAGCAAATAAGTATTAATGTTTGAATAATGAAATAGTAATTTGAAGAAGTAGTTGCAAATATAAAAACAACTTCAGAAGTAAATGATACTACTTTCATAATCATAAAAAAAAAAATTTAAACTAAGGCCAATAAATATATAAACAAAAAATAGAAGTAAATTTAGAGATTTGTTTTTGTTTTTTTTTTTTTTTATTTGTCAGACAACGAACTCGGCCCAAACTAACTGGCCTCCGCTTCAAACAGCCGCTGCAGCTCCATGGGTTCTTCATCCCAAAGCACAAAATCTTCCTGAAGGTCATGACCTTTTTTCGCCAGCATATCCGGATGACCATTAGCAGCTCTATACATATGCTTCACTTCAACTTCCCAAGGCATTCTCAAGAGGTCCCGACAATCATTCACAATGTCCCCATGAGGGTGTCGATCAGTGTCGCCCTCTGCAAGAAGTTTGACTACCATCTCTGAATCGCATTCAACAATGAGATCCCACGCTATCCTCAGGCCTGTCCTAGCAGTTCTGCAAGTGTAACACTAGCCTTTCCCACCCTCATCGAGTAACGTATCAACCCACCAGCAGCTGCCGCTTTGTCTCGAGCCAAAATGCTACCATCCGTATTGAGTTTCACTCAACCAGGAGCTGGAAAGGACCACTTAGCATTAGCTTTCTGAACCAAGTGCTTGTGTTTCTTGAACATCAACTGATCTATATCAGTAGCGAACATGATCGCCTGCCTCACAGTCATGTGTGGGGGTTCCTGCTTGCCCTGGTACTCCAAAAGATTACGTGCCTTGCAAATGCCCCAAATTGTTGCCTTAAATGTGCTACACCAACTGCAACCAATATTGCTTTGCAACTGAAATTTTTCCCGGAGCTTATTCCTTATCCAGTTCTCCTCTTGAGATTGAAAGAATTTGGCAACTCCCTCTCCTGAATCACTCTCTCCCACACCTTCCTAGCATGAGGCATAGGCATAAGACATGTAAAATGTCCTCGCGGACAGAGTTACACTGTCTGTAACTAACATCCTCCGACATGTTGCGATCAAAACCCAACGCATTCGTCATGAGGCTCCGATGTTGTATGAGCCAAGCGAAAGTTTTCAGCTTATTGGGGACTTGCAGTTGCCAAATCCATCTCCATTCGCCTTCAGTCATCATGTTGTTCTTGCACAACAACTCATACGCCGTGCTGCAAGAGAAACCGCCTAGGTTATCTCTTATCTAAACCATCTTATCCTGTTGAGTTCTATTGAAGGGCAGTGGGATCTCCGTAACCTCTGCAACAACCATGGCGGCAGACTTGTCTTGAGTTTATGTAAATCCCATTTACCATTTTCCGTGATCAGGGCTGCTACGCTGAGGTAGTTATCTTCTGGGTGAATCTGCATTCCTAACCTCTCCCGAAAATTCGTGGAACCGCACCAGACATCATCCCAAATGGAGATTTGGCTCCCATCTCCAATTCTCCATCTAACCCCATATTTCACCCACTTAAAACTTTTGACAATGACTTTCCAGTTACGAGAAACATTCATTTTGGGTGTATGCTCTACCACGTCGCCACCCTTGAGGTATTTCGCCTCAAAGATTTTAAACCAGAGATTAGTACTCCGTGTAGCGAAATTCCATCCGGCTTTCGCAAGCATCGTTACATTATTTTTCCTTGCTTCTCTTATGCCAAGACCACCCAGCTGTTTGTTATTAGTCACCTTGTTCCATCCGACAAGATGTTTTTTCTACTTCGTAATGCCGAAGACCATAGGAAGTTGCGATTGGGTTGATCCAACCGATCACAGATTGAACTCGGAAGCCAATTGGACTGCATATGGTAAACAGAAATGGATGTCATCACTGATTAAACCAACGTAAGGCATCCTGCTAAGTTGAGGGCTTTCGCCTTCCAACTGGCCAATTTACTCTCCACCCTTTCCACAATATGTGAGAAAGCTTCTCTGTTGTTTCGGCCTCGGGTCAGCCGAATCCCCAGGTATTTGCCGATATCTTTCGTCTCTTCAATTCCCACTATCGCAACCACTTCCTGCAGTGCACTCATTTGGTGTTAGCCCCAAAGAACGCCTTAGATTTTGATTTATTAATCTTGAACCCAAATGTAGCACAGAACTTGTCCAGAATTTCTTTCACTTTCAAACCATTCTTCCTGTTAGTTCTGGCTGCCATGATGATATCATTGACAAAAAGTAGATGCGAGATTTTGGGGCCGCCTTAACAAACCGGAACCGACTCCCAAGCTCCATCCTGTATAACTTTCTCAATCAGATATGAAAGCCTTTCAATGCAAAGTACGAAGAGATAGGGTGATATAGGATCCCCTTGGTGTATCCCGCAAGTTGGGACAATAGTTTCGGTGGGTTCCCAATTCCAAAGAATGCTTGGTTGCATTCATTTAACCCCACTCATGATCAGCCGTACAATAGTGTCGGGAAAGCCAAAGAATTCCAGCGTTTCTTGAAGAAAACTCCAGCTGACCTTATCATAAGCTTTCTCAAGGTCAATCTTGAAAACCATACCTCCTTTCTTACTGTGTGAGCCATGCAAAGTATGTAGAAGTTCTTGCATGACCAAAACATTGTCATGCGTGCTTTTTTCAGGTATAAAGGAGCTCTGACACGGGCTGATAAGTTCTACTATGAATGGTTTCATGCGCAACACAAAGGTCTTTGTCAGGAGTTTGAGGAGAACATTGCACAGTGCGATTGGGCGAAATTCACTCGCATTTTGGGGGTTTGGGGTTTTCGGTATTAGGCAGATAAACGCCTTCCCCATAGCCTCAGACCGACCCCCTGCGAAAACAATCCATGATCAGCTGATAAATGGAACCTCCAACCGTTTCCCAACATCGTTGGTAGAAGAAGGCTAGAAACCTATCTGGCCTAGGCGCTTTGTAAGGACTCATAGAATGCAGAACCTTAGTTATCTCAGCAAGCGTGGGCTTGCTATCCATGACTTCTCTTTGATCAGCCGTAGGTTGTCTTTGGAAGCTACTTTGAGGCAACTTAGGGGTGCTACTGTTGCCAACTATAGTGAACAAATTTCTGAAAAAGGTCACAACATGCTCCTGCATTTTTGCCTTATCCTCAATCCATTCGCCATTAATTTTAAGAGTCACAATTTTGTTACGTTTACGTTTGCAGATTGTCGAGAGGTGAAAAAACCTAGTGCTCTTGTCTTCCATGCGTAGCCAGTTAATCCGCGATTTCTGGAACCAAAGTGCCTCTTCCTGTTGGAGCGTCGTATTGTATTCCTCAATCAGTTCGCGCTTAAGAGCACGGAGATGTGGGTGGAGCTGGGTGTTCGGAATCTTCTGAATGCCTTCAATTCTAGCCCTCGATCTTCTCTTGCGAGCAAATATGTTCCCAAAGATCTCCCGGTTCCACACTTTCAGCTGTTGGGGTAACCGTTCCAAGTTAGAGATAACATCTTTATCAGCAGCCCACTCACTCTCTATCAGCGCTTTGCACGTTGGGTCAGAGTCCCAAGCGGCTTTGAAGCGGAACGACTTGTTGCTGATAGTATCTTTCGGGCCTAAAGTATTCACGTATATCAGGTTGTGGTACGAGTGAAGTCTAGGCCAAACACGAACAGAGTGATCCGAAAATTGAAGTGTCCAGCTCTTATTTGCTACAACACGATCCAACCGTTCTCGGACAGTGAGTCCCCCAGTCACTGTCCCTATCCAAGTAAAGCGTGGCCCAACAGCCCCCAAGTCCATCAAGTTACATTTATTCAGATGCTCTTGGAATCTGTCGCATTTACTCCAGCTAGTTGTCTTGCCCCCAATTTTCTCACTTGGATATAAAATGTCATTGAAATTCCCCATGAGTAACCATGGGTTGTTGTGTGATTCCTTGAAAGCAATAAGGGATGCCCACATCTCTTCCCTCCTTCTCAGCACTGGACTTGCATAAATACTAGAAATAATCTAGCTCTCACCTCTTGGTTGGTAGTGTTAGGAATAGTGCCCTTAAAGCAGCTTTTGACTTTACTATTTCCTTGTAAAATCACAAATAGTCTTTGAATAATAAGTGAGATGATTTTGTTCATAGGCATTCACTTCTTTATGTGCTTATTTATGTCTGTTTGGGTTAACTGTGTTTTTGTATGTATTGAACTCCCCTAATCCGATGAGGCCGTTAAGAACTTTGTTGTTATGAGAACGACACATGAAACAAGTTCTCAACTCCATAGGCGAGGATTAGAAACTTCTCCAAGTCGAGAGTCCGACAAACAGTTGGAGTGTCGACCTTGACTCTGCTGAGACTTGCTTGTGTGATTATATCCTTTTGAAGGATCACTCAGTTTCATGGAGTGATAAGTGCATATGATGATGTGTTCATAATACACGAGGGTGATTGTTACTAGAACTTCATCACTGAGATGTCCCGTGTGAGAACATTCCTAAATGGGAAAGTAAGTTTTCAGAAACTTCCAGATTAGGAAATATCTCACAGGTCAATAACGTGATTCATTAATCCTTAGACTTGAGATTCTGTAATGTCTCATATGAGCTAACTCTGTAATATTTGATATAGGCTCAAAAGGGTTTCGACATACTGAAACCTGAACCACGGCCTATGTTGGGATTACACAAGTGGCATATGTAGAATTAGTAGAATCGATAAAGAACCTACACTTGTTGCAAGAAAAAGAATGATCTCTTACTGATTGAGTCGTTCGTACTCCATTAAACTTAAACCCTTGGCCAAGGTGGATAAAAGATCAAGACATCAAGAAAATGGGGTTTTCATGGATTGAGGTTTAAATGGATATGAAACGAACTTAACTTTAAAGATCAAGAATATTTGGGCTCTGAGAATATTCCCATGCCTTAGTTCTTGATTGAGAGATGGAGTTGTAGGAGGATCGTATTTCACTGTATTTTATTGACTGAAAGGTTCTTCGATTTATTTTGTCATTCGGGTAGTGGTCACACATCCATTGCTAGATTACGATAGTGTGATCTGTGAAGTGATTAATTAATTAGTGAATTAATTAATTACTGTCACTGCTAATCGAATAATGAACCTAAAGGGTCACACACAAATGCCAGGACACGAGGGTTATGGTAGGATGTTAATATGATTAACGAAGGATCAAATTGTTGATCGAAATGGAGCAAGGATGGCCTGAGTAGCTGCCACATGTCAAGCACACGTGGCTGCCACATGTCACGCAGTCCACGTGGCTGCCACGTGTCACACACACGTGGCACGTACGTGTCTCTGGACGTGTAATTTTATTACACGTGAATTCTTTTCTAAACTTAATTAATTAATTAAATTGTAATTAATTAATTTAAGTTTTTTAATTAATTTTGAATTAACTATTAAGATTTTATTTCTCAAGCTTAACCTAATAAATAATTAATTGAGAATTAAATTATTTATTGAATCTTGACTTTTAGCTTTAGGAAAGTTAAAAAGTCTAACTTCCTATTGTAAGAGAGAGGAAGTTGATTCTTGCAAAACTTGGAGAACAAGTTAGGAACTTATTATTCCAATTAAATTAATAATTGAATTAGTTAATTAGTGAGCAAGAAAACAAAGCCCATTAGGTTTTGGAAACCCTAGGGGCTCGATCCACACTAGTATTTATACTAGTGGTGGTGCTTCTCTTATGCTTTCGACCACCACTCATGAAGTGTTAAGTTTTTGAGAAAACTAAAAGAAAAGTTTTCAAAGCAAAACCCTAGCCATTAACACAAGCTATAGAACTAGCATTCTCACTTGCTTGATCGTGTTCTAGGACTAGTGTGGATACGCTTTGGAGGCCTTCTACTTTGGAGTCTAATTCAAAGGACCGTTCGAGGGACTTTCCGCTTGAAGGGTGTTTGTTAGGCGGTAACAACATCACAAGAAAGCTTCAATTTATGTAAGTTTCTAAACACCCTGTGATACGATATGAGAATTGCAAGTCCATGATCAATCTTTTGGAAAAAATTTTAAATTTCGCGTTTCTATACTCGTTTTCCAACAAGTGGTATCAGAGCCACCTTGTAACGCTCGTATTATATCGTTACAGATTTACGAATTTTGACGAAAATTCTTGAATTTGAGTATATGTTGTGTATTCATGGTTTTGGTTTGAAATACGAAGTTGCTGGATCAAAACTGTTTCTTGAAAATTTTGGGAAAATTGTTTCCCGAATAAATCTGGTTTTAAACTAATAGGCCGGAACTGGGTAATCAACTCAGGGGATTTACACTTTGGGATCAACACAATATGAGTAAAATTCAATCTTTAATCAAACTTTCCCCTAGTCAGAAAATCAAGAACACAACTAACCACATCCCGCCCAATAATATCCCAATAACGTTGAAAAAATAAAGGGGGGAGGCCATCCGGGCCCAGGGATTTAAGAGGGTACATGGATTTGAGAGCTAGAGTTACCTCGTCGTGCACAAAAGGATCTAACAGGCGATGTTCCATAGCCTCCATTACTCTACGTGGAATGACCCCAAGAACCGCCTCCATCTCATCCGATGAGCATTCCCGAGACTTAAAGAGATCACCAAAGTAAGATTCGATAATCGACTTTATCCCTTCCTCCGAAGAATGGGCTACCTCCGAATTATCTTTAAGTGCTTCAATGTAATTCGTCTTCTGTCGTTGTGAAGCCTTCTGATGAAAGAACATGGTATTGTTATCCTCTTCCCTCAACCAGTGAGTTTTGGCCCGTTGCCACCACCGTACCTCCTCCTCCCAAAGAACCTGACCCAACTTCGCTCTCAACTCGGCCTCTTCCATTTTCGTATCTTCAATGATCGGTTCGTTCCTCATCTTTTTCAATCTAGCCTCCCATATCTCCTTCTCCTTATCCCGATCACGCTGTTGTTGCAGCCAGTTTAAGAAACCCACTTTGTAACGCTCCACACTTTCCAGAACCCTATCAGTAGCCGTGTTTCCCACCGAAGAGTTCCAAGCGGAATCTACAAACTCACGACAAGCCGAGCTACGGATCCAAACAGCCTCAAACCTAATGGGTTTAACTCCCTTCCTCACCATCTTCGGGGTATTATCAAACTTAGTGAGAATGGGAATGTGATCTGAGCAAGACGCAGAGAGGTGTATAACTCTCGCAGTCGGGAACTGAGCTCTCCACGAATCTGACGTAACCGAATGATCAAGCCTGGCTCTCAACGTATCCGGATTGCTTCTATTTTTCCGCCAAGTGAAAGGAAATCCCGTAAATCCCAGATCAGTTAGCCCGGACGAGCGTAAGGTGTCGGTAAAGTTCTCCATCTGAATAAAGCTTCTATCATGTGTTCCCGTTTTTTCCCTGTTGTGTAAGATCTCATTAAAATCCCCTGATACTAACCACGGCAGCGAGAAGTACTGGCTGAGAGTATTTAGTAGTTCCCAAGAGAAGTTCCTGTTCTGACATTCTGGAATACCATAAAAACCGGTGAAACGCCAGTCCTCCCTAGGATCAAGCCCTGACACAACGACGTCGATGTGATTTTTCGAAAAGCTAAGTAAAGAAACCCCGATATCCCTCTTCCACAGAAGGGCTAAGCCCCCGCTAGAACCAATAGAATCGACACCAATACCTTGCATATTAAACAGAGTTTTCCAGTAATCAATACGCCTTTGCTTGCACCTAGTTTCAGATAAGAAAACCACCAAGGGGTTATGATCCCTAATCAGAGACCGAAGATTATGAACTCACCAGGGGCCTCCCGAGCCCTGGCAGTTCCAGCTGAGGCAACTCATTATTCTCGGCGGAGCTGCGAAGCAGCCTCCACCATTGAATTAGTGATCTCCATAAGAGTATTATTGGCAGAAGAAGAGAGAGATGATGGAGGGATGGACAGAGGTAAGAGATTTTTGGGTAGAGAGGAAGTTTGGGGGAGTTTTTGTTTCCTACGGAATTTTATGTTGTTTAAGAGGGGGACCAGAGTTGATGTTTGTCAAACTGAGGGATAGAGGAATGTTAATAAGTGATGTCTCCAAGGCTGAGTTGGTTTCCAGAATTATCAAGGGTTGGAGGTTTTTTTATTGAGTTCAGGGCTGTGGGTTGTTTTCTGTTTCTGAGAGGAGCGACTGGGGCTAGTGCTGGGTGATCGGTTCCTAATGGTTCCACTTATCTGGTGTGAGGGTCTAATGCAGGAGTCAAAGTGGGAAGAGAGAGTGTACGAAGTATGTGAGGGGGGTAGGCGCGTGTTATCTCCCAGTGTCAGCTGGTAAGAACTGTTTCCCGGGTGGAAGTAAGAAGGGTTTAATAACTCCGTGGAAGAAAGAAGGGTGGTTGGGCCGGCGTGACTGGTTTTGGTAGGGGGATTACGGAAAAGATCAAGGGAGGGAGCTGTCCTTTCATCAGGGGTCCAGCTAGGGTGTCGAGATGGTGGTTTGAAAGGTGAATGCTCAGTGGAGGCTGCCCTCAGCCAATCGCCGTAAGGAAAGCGCGGAGTAGGTTCACTGAAGTTTTCCTCGTACCTTTGAGGGCAGTGTGTATCAATATGATCGCAAAGACCACAAAGATAGCAGAAATTTGCAAGTCGTTCATAGGTAAAGGTAAGCATCACCTCTTTTCCCTCTATGTTCAACTTCAAGCATCTGCATAAGGGTTCATCCATTCTCAGGCTTACTCTAATTTTGAAGAAATTAGCAAACAAGGGTTGTTTGATGTTCTCCCCAGTATCCCTATAAAACCCAATGCAGTTTCCGATCATGCGGGCAATATCATGGTTCCGGCGGTTCAACGGGAGCCCGTGGATACGAACGAAATAATCGTACAAGTTCAACTCCACTTACAGAGGGTCATCATATTCTTCCAATACTTTCAAAATAAGCGAGTATTTGTCAAAACACCAAGGACTAGCCAAAACTCTATCCAGATCAAGTATGTGGTTAAAAGAAAAGAGAAAACGTTCCTCATTCAGTTTCTTAATCTCCATGCCTTTCACGGGATTCATATTCCTGAAGAAATCGACACGAACTGTCCGCCGAGTGAAAACCCTACCCACCAGAGAGAGTGGGTAGCTCGGCTTATTTTCCCCTTAAGAAGGGTCCGAAATGACCACGGATTGCGTTTCCCTAGTAGTAAGGGTCAGAGTTTTTGTCAAACGAGTGAATTCGGCATCCCTCAGATTTTCTGTCGTGCCTGCAGAGGAAGAGGAGTCAACCATAGAGTAACGGGGAAGCCTGATAGTCCAAGTGTAGCGACGCCAAAACCTACAGGAAACCAAGAAAGTGATAAGAACCACGAGACCCAAATGAATAACACAAAAATCAAGCGCAGTAGCAAGGAACGGAGAACGGGCAAAGGCGACGACGCGTGAGATGGTGGCAATCGACGACGAGGCACGATCGAACTACAGCCGGAAGGATTAGGGTTTTTGGGGGACTCTCAAAGGAGAGGGACTCTCATGAGAGAGGGATTCGCTAACTATTATATATCTAACATAAAAATTAGAGGAATCATAATCGATGAAAAACCATATCGTAACGCCCCGATTTTCAGACAGTCAGGTACGCTCGACACATGTGGGTTTCGAGCGTTAGGACCTTATTTTATTATTTTCGTCTATTCAATTTATACGTGTTAAATTAATTACTATAAATTGTATTCACATGATTACGTGAAAAGTATATGATATTCATTTCATTTTGAGAATTCTTGTATGAATGGAATTTAATTGTTACATGAATTAATTGTCCAAATTGTATTAATTGCATAATTGTCCTTGATTGCTCATTTTCTTTTATTCAAGGACTAAATAGCATGAAAATCTTTTGGACTAAATTGATCATAGCTAAACCTTTGATACCTAATTGCATAACTCATAGAACTTTAAGGATTTGATTGTAAATATTGCATATTTTCCCCAAATATAACGATATATGCATCTCTTCCTTGCTCTTCATTTCATTTCATCAAGAATCATCATCCATTCTTTCTCCTCTCTACCGAGCCAAACATATCAAGAAGACAAGGGAAGATTTCATCAAATTCATCAATTCTTTTCAAGAAAATTAGGAGTTTTGGAGCTTAATCATCCATGTTCTTCATCTTCTTCCATCTATTTTCACTTCAAGTTATTCTCCAGGGCGGAGATTGTGGATCATGAGCACGTTCCCGCATTCACGAGTCGTGTGTCGCCTGTCAGGTATTGCAGGTGCACGTTAGGCGGGAAGTGAGTCGAGTCCAGTTCATGTAGTCGAGTCAACCATGGTTAGTGTATTTGGTTAATTGCTGTTAATTATGAAACTATAGTTATTGTTATTGTTTTAAATGAAGATGATAATGTATTGATAAGATAAGTTAGAATATATTTTATTTGGTAAATGAGAAAGGACATGAAATGCTAAATGGAAATATTTGATCATGATTACTTTATGCTTCCGCTTAATTTCCATCGCATGTTTAAGTTATTCTCGCCTAGCTTGTCGTGTATTGCATTGTCTCCCGTTCGCTATAGGTTGGTTCATGTACGGATTGGCCGTTTCGTATGTGGATTGACCTATAGTGCGGGGGTGTGGTACCTCACGTGTTAAGGGGTGCTACATCTAAGGTGGTATCAGAGCCCGATTGCAAAACCGAGGTTCTAGTGTCGTGTCGTGTCGAGTTTAGGTCGTACAACATAGGAATTAATTGACAATTTGAGAGTCCTGCATTTTATTTGAACTTGTTGACTTACTTGAATCCCGTGAAGTACTTGAATTATGCTATAATTTAAGTGAATTGTTTGAGAACTTGTGTACTGCATTGATTTGTATTATTAATCGCCAATTAATTGATCTTGAATTGCTGGAAATTTATGTGACCAACGTGGCTTATCATACACTTTGACGATTTATTTGTTGCAATTTATATTTAATTCTTGATACCTGTACTAATTATGTGACAATTATGTGACATGAGCACGCTTCACCCCATGCATTTATTTTCAAAAGTAAGTTGTGAGTGACAGGTTTTGGAAATGTATTAATCAAGGCCAGAGAATTTTGAGGATTTAAGAGACTGATCAACCGTTCGAACCAAGTTGCAATTCGGTCAATCAAGAATGGACACCGGAACCGAGCTCAATAATTCTACGGTGCCAGGTTCTTCAATGCATTCATAAACACGTGCATCATAATTGTTAATTAATTTGCTTCTCATTATAAATATTGTTATAGATGTTCTTTAGATTACCTACTTGATGCATTAAGTATAGACTTAAATTAGTTGAAGTATTTAAATTGTTTTACTTACAAGTATATCTTCAAGTTGATATAATTGTTCCAACGTGTTGCATTTCAAATTTAGTGATAGGTATGCTATGTGCACTGACATTTTAACCATCATGCATTATTTAGTGTTTACTGTTAATAGGTTCTACCTATACTCTGTACCATCCTTGCTCTCATTTCATCCAAGAACTACCAACATATTTGCTTCCTTTCCCTCTCTGTACATCGAAGCTAAAAAGGGAGAAGTGATTTTCATCCTTTTCATCAAGAATTTCAAGAAATATTGCAAGAATTAGAGCTTGATCATCTTCATCATCTATTTTCTCCATTTCTTTTCATTTCAAGGTGGGCATATGTGTGTATTGATGATTCTTGATCATATATGAAGTTAGGGTTTGAGATTAACTTGATTAGGATGTGTTTTAGATGTTAGAAGCATGACTAGGAGGTTTAAACTTGAATTAGTACTTGAATTCTTGAAATCATGGAAGGATATGACATGAGTTGATATATGAGGAAAGTTAGTGATTATGATGATTAAGGCATAATTTGTATGTTTATATTGGGCTTTATTATTCCTAAAGCATGCATACAAGTTCCTTTCTATAGATTATAGCATTAAGAGTTGAATTATGAGTGTTTGATGCATTTTGGGTTATGGTTCGTGTTCCCCTGTTCTCCTGCTCTGTTTTCTGTATCTTCTATAAAACGGGAACGACCCTTCCCGTTCCCTTTATAATTGGGGAACGGCCGTTCCCATATATTTGATCAATGTGCAGGGCGGCAAGAACGGGAATGACCGTTCCCATTTTGGCTTGTAAGCCGGAGCGGCCGTTCCCATCTTCGGGGAGCCCGACAGGCGGGAACGGCCCTTCCCACTTTAAACTAAAACCTGGAACGGCCGTTCCCAGCCCTCTGGAAGTGTAGAAAGTTCCTGCATAAAATGGAGAATTCCAAATCCTTTTCTTTACCTTTAATTAACCCCAACATGCTATTATATGATCAATATCATGCAATAATATGATTGTATTATGCTACATTGTCCTTTGCACGGTTTCTCGTCTTATGAGGTTTGGACCAAATAGGTATAGGAATACCTGTTTATCACTAATCATTTTCAAGCTCTTAAGTGTGTAGTAAGCAGGTCTTGATCGTGCAAAACAATGCGCGTACAGGATCGAATCATTCAATGGATAATAAGAAAATCAGGGTCATGCAAAGCAATGTGTGTAGTTTGATTGGCATCATGTTCATGCAAAGCAATGTGTGCAATGTGATTAATGCCGTGAACGGGATGACCCCTGAATCCATCAGGAAACTGGTGGAGGAAAGAATCCCGTACGTAGGATTCATAAATTCTGACGTGCGTAGCATGTATGAACGGGATGACCCCTGAATCCATCAGGAAACTGGTGGAGGAAGGAATCCCGCACGTGGGACTCATAAATCCTAACGTGCGTAGCATGAACGTGTATCGTGAATGGTGAAAGCTCGCTACCTTCCCACTATCGTGTTATCGTGAGTAGAGTGATGTAGTTATTGGAGTGATGGAGTAATTGGAGCGAGGTAGTGATTGGGAGTGGTGGTGTTTATTGGAGTGATGGGGTTGTGGAGTGGCGGAATAATTCATGAAATCGATATATGTGCAGTGTTCTTGCAGGTACAACTCTAGACGGGAACCAAGCTGAGTCGAGTCCTTGCATTCGAGCCCCGCGAGGTGTATTTACTTATTTGTTTATCATTTCCAAGGAATTATTGTCCAGATTACATGTTATGTATTTTAGGAGATGATAATGTATTGATATGTAAACTCCGAGTATGAATTACTTGATAAATGATAGATAATATCGCATGCTTTAATTTATTTATTATGCATTATGGTTATTGATTACAAATTAGTCCCAACTTGCTTCTCGTGTTATCTTATTGTCACCCGTTCGCTATAGGTTGGTTCATGTACGGACATTTCATTTCGTATGTGGATCGGCCTATGATGCGGGGGTGTGGCATCCTTACGTGTTGGGGTGCTACACATATATTGTAGTTGAGTATTGAAAAATTACCAAATAGTTACATAATCAGAAAACAACCATATCATTTGAAAATATTATCAAAGTCCTAGCGTTGCTAATACAAGATATGTATTGTCAATAGTATCATGCAAGTAGAAAAAACTGTAAACTAATAAGTAAAAATAATTGAGAATATTGTTCGAACCTTCAAATATTTAGAAGAAAATGATAAAAGTTTGTATCTAGAACCACAAATTAAGCATAAAGTCCACGCACAATTGTATAAGAATTAATGAGAGAAACACCAAGAATAATTGTATGATTTTTAGTATTCGTATTTTTATATAATTTTGGTTAATTTCTGTAAGTTAGGAAAGCAATCAATGAAAATATTCAATCATATTTAACTATAATTATGTCCACTTATAAATAATTTCCACCTATAGATATTTAAAGGGTTTTTTAATAATAAGTTTATAAAGAATATCATTCCATGAAATTTTTATTAGAAATAAATTGTTTCAAAAAAAGGAAAAATAAAGATTGAATTCTAAGAGTCTTATGGATGTTGCCATTAATTGCATGAGTTGTATTTGAATTTAAATTAAAATATATTTTCCTAAATTTATGCACTCAAAATAAAAGTTAACATAAATTGATACTTTAATTGATGACAACTCCCAAAAATCAAGGAATTTCAAAATTGCTAAATAAATAAATAAATTCTATTTTTTAATTTTAATTAAAAATTTAATAAAATCACAAAATTTTATTCAATTAAAATTGATTCAATTAGATTCAAATACATTTTTTCAATATATTATAATATAAATATAGACGAGTTAATTAAGTGGGCCAAATGAAAATAAGAGGTGATCTTTCCCAAAAAAGAAAAGAACATATATTATAGTATAAATATAAATGTGTTAATTAAGTGGCCAAATGAAAATAAAAGGTGATCTTTCCCCATAAAAAAAGAAAAGAAAAAAGGAGAAAAAGAAGTTAATCAAGTTGAAACAAATCATATTTCTTCTTATTTCTCACCTAGTGTTAATGAGGATACTGATTTTCCTTTTTAATAGCAACTTTTTTCCCTTACTTTTCATTTCCTTTTGGTTTTTCGCTTCCTATTTTATATTACAATATTAGTGTTTATATTTTCTAGTAATGGAATTAAAATTTACCAAAGTAATGGAACTAACAATCGAAAAATAGTGATTTCTAATCGAATTTCAATAAAAAAATTCAGTTACAAAAATATCCGTTGCATCAGTTAGTAACCAAAATTTTAATTGCATTGTTTAAAACACCATAAGGCGCAAAACAAAAAACTGACAGAAAATTCAATTACCGAAATTCCTTGAACCATAATACAAACTAGTAACTTTGCATGCTCGATGCGTGTGCAAAAAGGAAAATATTAAATTAAAAATTTTATATTATTATTTAAGTTATAATTATTTTTAATATAATTGTAATTTTATAATAAATAAATGAATGAATAAAATAAGATAATATCAAATTAGGATAAAATAATAATTAAGTAGAAATTAAAAAATATTAAAGAAAGAATACATAATAAAAAAAAATTGAAATGAGGCGAGAGGAAAAAAAGAATCAAAGATAACTAAGTGATAAAAATTGAATAATAAAAGAAAGAATTTGAGAGTTCAGTGAATACGGAGAAGAGGTTAAGCAAAAAACTACTAAAATACGTGAACAAAATTTATGTTAAAAAAATAAAGGAAAAAAAAAAACCAGAATTTATGTTCGAAAAATAAAGGACAAAAAAAAAAAGTTTATAACACCAAATGAATCTTTCGCTTAATATAATAGTATAGGTACACCGTTAGAGTCCAATATTGAAACGAATTCTCAAAGATAGCTCAATTTACATAGGCAACTTATGACATTTCACCAACATATCTATATATCTTATAAAAGCACGAATAGTTTCTTACAAAATACGGATCGCCTAAAATATCCTCACAATAATTACTTCAATAATTATTAGTCAAGGATAATGATGTAAATAGATGTTATACATTATTAATTAATTATATTTAAAAAACACTTATTAACATAAAATAGGACTCTTTGTAGAAGTAAAAATTTATCCAATTTACCTAGAAAAGATATATAGTTCAACAAGGATTGTTTAAATATTACTATATTAATTAATTGTATTCAAATTTTATAATATAAGTTACTATTTTTTTAATTTTAAGGCCTATAATTTAAAATGTTATAATAAGATATATCTAATGAATTGAAAAACAACAAATTGATTCACTTTATTCTAATAAATTTTTGTAATTATGTAAAATAAAATATTATTTAAATAAATTACATAAAATAACTTTCAATAAATCAATTTTAAATATGTAAGTCTAATTATATAAGTCCATAGTTCTATTTATCTAAATCCATAAACTTTCTTAAAATATAATCATATTTAATTCTATGAATTTATCTAATTATCAAAATAATATAATTTAATTATTTATATAAAATATTTTTCAGTAAAATAATTAATCCTAATGTAATATTTTTTTAATTAACTAATACTAATATAATTTTAATTATCTAAATCTAACTAACCATATAATCTTCCTTTAGTTTATATGATAAAATATAAACTAAATATTTCAAAGCACAAATAGCGTTTTTGGTTTCTTAATTCTAAAATTTTAATTAATTATATTCAAATTTTATAATATAAGTTGTCTATTTTTTAATTTTAAGGCCTATAATTTAAATTGTTATAATAAGATATATATAATGAATTGAAAAACAACAAATTGATTCGCTTTATAAAATTTTGTAATTATGTAAAATAAAATATTATTTAAATAAGTTACATAAAATAACTTTCAATAAATCAATCATAATGTAAGTCTAATTATATAATTCAATAGTTCTAATTATCTAAATCCATAAAGTTTCTTAAATTATAATCATAATATAATTCTATAAACCTATCTAATTAACAAAATAATATAATTTAATTATTTACATAAAATATTTTACAATAAATTAATTAATCCTAATGTAATATTTTTTAATTAACTAATACTAATATAATTTTAATTATCTAACTAATTATCTAAATCCATAAACTTTCTTAAATTACAATCATATTATAATTCTATAAACTTATCTAATTAATAAAATAAAATAATTTAATTATTTACATAAAATATTTTACAATAAATTAATTAATCCTAATGTAATATTTTTTAATTAACTAATACTAATATAATTTTAATTATCTAAATCCAACTAACCATATAATCTTCCTTTAGTTTATATGATAAAATATAAACTAAATACTTCAAAGCACGAATACCGGTTTTGGTTTCTTAATTCTACAATTTAGAATTGTAGGTTCTCAGACCAAAGTTACTTTAAATTAAGAATACTAAGAAAACTCAATGTGTGTGCATATAAAAATAAGATATAAATTAATTTTATACATAATTTTTACAATATTCGATTAAACATTTATATAAATATACTCTTTTGATTATTTCTACTATATATATAAAATCAATTATAAAAAAAAATAAACATAAATTTGAAATAATACTCACTAGAAGAATACAAATAAAAAAAAATAGAATGCAAGATCAAATGACAAAGAGAATATAAAAAATATATAAATTAAATAAAAAAGAAATAAAAAAGTTGGTTAAAAAAAAAGAATTACTTGATTTTAATGTATATGCACATTCATACCAAAACTAAGAACGACTGTGAAATATCTTTACAAATATATGTGAGAATTAATATAGCATAATGGAAATAAAATTTCAAAAATTAGATTAAAAATTTTAAGATGCTAGATTGGGTGTCAATTCAAAAAAGATATGGAAATTTTTTTAATTTAATCTAAATGAGATTTATCCAATAGTTATCAATTTATTTTTACATTCTCCAAAGTAGCAATATACAACTTATTGGCTGAATCAAAACTTGAAGGACATTTTGACTTGTAATCATTGCTCAGAAACAATGGTTCTTGAACGATTTTCAATGTGCTCGAAAAGCAAAAAAAATAAAACAAAAATATAAAGAATTTTTAAAGCATTATGGATGAGACAAACAAGGTAAATATTCTAATGATTTGGAGGAAGAATTGAGGGAAGAACATAACAAACTATTGCAACAAAAAGATATTATTTGGTTTTAAGAGTTGAGAATTAATTGACTCAAATTTAGAGATAAACAAACAAGTTTCTGTCATCTGTCAGTCATAATGAAAAGAAAAAGGAATCAGATAAATGCTTTGAAAATTGACAATGAATGAGCACCAACAAAGATTATCAGGTGTTTATTTGTCTACTTTCAAAAATTAACGCTCCACAAAAATAAAACAGTTTTAGCCAATTACGTTGTGCAACATATTGCTCAAAATAATCACCAAGATGATTATATTTAGTTTAAACCATATATTAAAAAAATTAATACTCACTAGAAGAAGACAAATGAAAAAATAGAATGCAAGATCAAATGACAAAGAGAATATAAAAAAGAGATAAATTAAATAAAAAAGAGATAAATAATAGTTGGTTAAAAAAAGAATTACTTGATTTTAATGTATATGGTCATGCATACCAAAATTAAGAATGACTGTGAAATATCTTTACAAATATATGTGAGTATTAATATAGCATAATGGTAACAATATTTCGAAGATTAGATTAATAATTTTAAGATGTTAGATTTGGTGTCAATTCAAGAAACGATATAGATTTTTTTTTTAATTTAATCTAAATGAGATTTATCTAATAGTTATCAATTTATTTTTACATTCTCCAAAGTAGCAATATACAACTTATTGGCCGAATCAAAACTTGAAGGATATTTTGATTTGTGATCATTGCTCAGAAACAATGGTTCTTGAACAGTTTTCAATGTGCTCGAAAAGCAAAAAAATAAAACAAAAATACAAAGAATTTCTAAAGCATTATGCATGATACAAACAAGGCAAATATTTAAATGATTTGGAGGAAGAATTGAGGGCAGAATATAACAAACTATTGCAACAAAAAGAGATTATTTGGTTTAATATTTGAGAATTAATTGGCTCAAATTTAGGGATAAACAAACAAGTTTTTTTCATCTGTCAGCCATAATGAGAAGAAGAAGGAATCTGATGAATGCTCTAAAAATAGATAATGAATGAGCAACCAACAAAGATTATCGGGTGTTTATTTGTCTAATTTCAAAAATTAATTCTCCACAAAAATAAACGAGTTTTACCCAATTACGTTGTGCAACATATTGCTCAAAATAATCACCAAGATGATTATACTTCGTTTAAACCGTATATTAAAAAATTACGGGATCAAACTAGAATAGCTTCATTCCCGACCAAGGCACCTATTACAATATCTTGATGCCTAAATAAGTGTTACGAATGCTACATCACTCCAACGATAAAAAAAGGGCATGGTGATGAAATTGAATATTGAAACAACATACGAAAAAAACAAGTGGAATTTCTAAAAAACTTTTAACTTTCTTCAAATTCCTGACGAAAATCATCAATATCATTATGAGCAGAATGTAGAGGATACAATCGCAGATTCTATAGAATGGTGAACCAATGGAGGTTGTACGAATGTGTGCCATTAGATAAGGCGATCATGTTCGTTTTATTGATTTTTAATATGCATGGAACAACTTACATATATAATTGAAGAGACCATTTCGACGGGACCTGGAAGCCAATTATGGTATATTAGAGAAGCTCTTATATGATCTCACACTTGCTTTTTGCAGACGACTTAATATTGGGAGTCAAAGCTATCGTGGATGGAGCAAAGTGCATTAAAAGTGTGGTTGAGACGTTTTGCAAGGAGTTGGGCCTCAAATTAAACTTATGCAAATCACATGTATTATTTGCGCCTTATGTGACAAATGATTTAAAGCAGTAGGTTAGTAGAATTCTGGGCATGAAAAATACAGACAACTTAAGGAACTATTTGGGGGAGCAAATGAACTTTAGTTGTAATTATAATGAGTATTTCCCGATTGTGATTAATATAGTTGAAAAGCATCTCTTGGGATAGAAAGCCAAAATGACAAATATATACAAACGAATGACACTTATTAAGTCCATCACGATCTCCATCTCCATCAACCACATGCACACAAATTGGCTCCCTAATCAGATGTACGATAAACTTGATCCACTCAAGCGCAACTTTCTTTAGGCGATTAATATAACAAGAAACGAGCACATCTTGTAAGGTGAAAGAAGGTGACTGCAAAGAAGTAAGAATGTGGATTGGGTTTTAGAGAAGCCCAAAAGAAAATATAGTGATGCTAACTAAAACGAGATTAAGAATGCTTAACAAGGAGACGGCGGTATACATCAGAAAAATATTTAAAAGGGGATAACATTCTTAATCAAATATAAGCCTCGACTTATGGATTTCCCGAGCATGGAAGAGGATAGTTAAAAACACTTGGATAGTGGAACCATTTTGAAAATGGAGGATTGGGAACGGTGCAGGGGCGTATTTATGGAAGATGGTTATCACAAGGCAAACTGGCGGACATCTTTGGAGATAACATTCATGACGAGAATAAAGATCTTATGGAATGTAATCTCATTGGAATAGATAAAAATTGAAACTTGAATAAGTTGAAAACATCACCGTCCAAAGAGGTGGTGAATGAGCTACTTAGTGTCCTAACGCGCTGCATGATAATGGAGATAAGAGAGAATGAATTGGGTCAACTAAAGATAAATTCTCTGATAAAATGACTATACTCTACTTATGGTGTCGGATGAGACATGCAAGAAAAAACTTTAAATGAATTTGAAAACTATCTTGCCCCAAAAATTCAAGATTTTCCTGTGGCTTTGCCAATATGATAGCTTGCTTACAAATGTATTGGAGTATGATAGAAAATTTGGGAAAAACTTGCGAGTGTCGAATGGGCTCAAAGAGAGCTTTAGAAGCAAAATACAGAGTAATATGTTCCTAAAATATCCTGGGTGCTTTGTGTTGATCATGACACTCTAGAATTTTTGGAAAACATGAAACCGATGAAGCTATCAAAATGTTATGAAGCTTAGAAATATCGCTATTCGCCACATAAAAGAGTTATCTACGACCTTAGTACTAATCAATAAGGACACAAACACAGGCAAAAGAAAATCTGCACTTAGTTGTCGTGAAATAAATATGAGAAGTGATGGGTAAAACTAAAATCGAATTGAAGCTTTTATAACTACACCAATAGGTGCGTCATTCGAGATGACAATTGAAGATGAATGCTAGGATATGTTATGAATCTTGGTATAGTTTCAATAATGTAGGAAATTTATTGAACTTACCTAAAGGATTAAAACGAACTTTGGAGAGATACTTTTGAGAAATTAATGTGGAGATTGATTTGGAGACGGTCGTTAAATGAATAACAATGAAGGATACTCAAAAACCACTAATGAGAAATGTAATATTTGATTGCCGAAGGTTACTCCAAAGATTTTGAGAAGTTTAGATTAAATAAATTTCGAGAGAAAGAAACATGATGATGGATAAATTAGCGAGGATAGGTCATAAGGTTCAAGATGGTTATTGCTGCTAGGATGTTCTCATTCTTGAACATAATCCTCAACTTATGGCTTCCCGAGCATGGAAGTGGATAGTTAGAAGCAGTTGAATGAACGTCTCTATGGAATGATAGATGGTTATCACAAGTAAACTAGCGGACATCTTTGGAGATAAGATTCATGAGAAGAATAATGATCTGATTGTCTGTAATCTATTGCACAAATAAAAACTGAAACTTGCATAAGTTGAAAGCGTTATTGCCTAAGGAGGTGGTGGATGAGATACTTAATGTTCTAATTGCAATGCATGATAACGGAGATAAGAGAGTTTTGATTGAGTCAACTAATGACAAATTGTCCTATAAATCAATTATAGTCTACTTATGGTGTCGGATGAGACATGGGAGAAAAATTAAAAATGATTTTAAAAATTACTTTGTCCCCAAAAGTTTAAGATTTTCTTGTGGCTTGCTAACATGATAGCTTGCTCACGAATGTACTGAAATATGACAGAAATTTAGAAAAAAGCGATGTATGTACATGTTGCTATATAGGACATGGATATGTGCACCACATGCTCAGAAGTTGTCTATTCGCACTCCGGGTGTCGGACAAGATTATTGATGCAGAAATTGAACGAAATTTCCGTGGCATGCGAGTGTCGAACGGCCTCAAAGAGAGCTTTTATAGCAAAATTCAGAGTAATATGTTATCTGATTATCATGCGTCGATTGTTTTGATCTTGACGCTCTAAAATCTTTGAAAAATATGGAACCAATGGAGCTATCAAAATGTTATGAAACTTAGAAGTTCCACTCTTCGCCACATAAAAGAGTTAATGAAATCTCAACATTAATCAGTGTGAACGAAAAATACAGATAAAAGAAAAATATGCACTGAGTTATCGTGGAATAAACTCAAGAAAGGATTGGTGAAACTGAACTCTGAGGTGAGCTTTTATAACTAGGGGGAATCATTTGAGATGACAGGGGTGTCTTTCGAGATGACAACTAAATATGGATGTTAGGATACGCTATGGATCTTAGTAGATTTTTAATAATATAGTGGAGTTTTGAGCTTAAGCGGAGTATTAACACTAACTTGGGAAAGACACTTTTCGAAGACTAATGTGAGTATTGATTCGAAAATGGTCGTGAAATGGATAACAATAAAGGATATTGAAATGGAACAAATGAGAAATGTAATTTTAATTGACAAAGTTTACTCCAAAGGTCATACGAAACTTGAATTAAATAAATCTCTAGAAAAAAAAAAAAACATGATGACAGATAAAATGATGAGAATAGGTCATAAGTTTCAAGATGATTACTGCGTTCAGGATGCTCCACTGACAAAACTGGGTGATTTTTTAGGTTTTGTTCTATAATTTTTACATGTCTTTTCATTTTATTAAATATATTTGAAAGTTATAAACTATTACTTATGCTTAAAAGCTAGAATTATCTGGCTAAATTACTATACACTTAAATATATATATATTTTTATATAGTAACAAATTTTCAAATATTTTTATTGCTTATTTATTTGGATGTTCTCTACTTTAAATTTCTACTTATCGTCGATGATTTGAAAGAGAAATTTCATATAAATATTTTTGTATGTGTGTATTTATTTAACCAAAATAAATATTTTTAATATTTTAATTTGTTCAATAAATATAATAGCTAAATTTATTTAAAAAAAATTAAATAATAAACGTGCAACGCACGTTCACCTCACAGTTAAATAAAAGGTACAAGATATACTAATCATATTTAGAGATACGAACAAAATTACTCAGGTGCGGCGTTAAAAAATATACTTTTTTCCCTAGAAACATTGATGAGATATTCAAATATATATATATATATATATATATATATATATATTTAACTCTGTAACACTTTGAATTTTTAAATAAAAATATCTACGTATAACCGTTAATAAAGTTATTAAATATTTACATATCTGAACAAAACCTCTTATGACCCTAAATTAATCCAGATGAGAATATTAGTCATTTAATCTTATGGAGAGAAATACCTTCACCATACTGAAACAAAACCAAAGTAATAATGTATTAATGTATCTGATCTTTATGCATAGCCACATGCATGTTCACCGAACATATCAAAAATGAAACTTGTTTGTTTTTGCAAGGTATCCAAAACCCGACCGCTGTAGGTAAATATTCCTGTATTGGGGTCCTTCCCATTAAGTCTTTATCAACTTCCACAAAATGACATTATCCTTAATGAGGATGCAGATTAATATCTCAGAAAGAAACAAAACTGAAGGCTGGAAAATGACGCAAAATGGCAATTTGCATCGGAAACTCGCTCTGCACCTTTAAACATACAAATGGAAAACCATATAATATTAGACAAATACAATCACTCCTTCAATTCCCCTTGCATGACAGGGATCTGTCAACCGCCAAAACAATCTAATTACCATCCTTCTTTACGAAGGAAAATCGTATATATAGCCACACAAACACATATATTTACACACACGTACACTTGTTGTGGTGTAAATTTCCATGGACCACGTATGAAACAGCTACGTGTTTTGTAGCTTGCTTTAATCATAGAGGCTATGTAGATAATTTTAAAATTTTTTGCAGGTTCTCTTTTTTCACCCCTGCCATGTATAATATATCCAAGAATATGAGCGTCACCTTGGGAATCTCTATGTTTTAAGAAAAATCCCAACTAGGCCTGTAAATAGATGGGTACTATCTACGCCCGAATCAAATAAAATCATAAAATATTTAGCCTTAAATTTAAATATTTGACTCAAATTTAGATTCAAATTATTCTTTTAAAGGGTATGGGTCTATATTCAAATCCAAATTATACCCAATACTCATTTATTCATGTACTAGCCAAATTTTTCTCTAAATTTATCCGTCTCAACTCTAGACCCATTTAACCTGTTTTATTCATTTTCCGTATATTTTGTACCCGTTTCACCCATTTTTAAAGTGTTTGACCCATTTTGAACTTATTCTATACATTACGGAACCGTTTTTGGACCTATTTTTTATCAATCTTAACCATTTATCGACTTGTTCAATCTATTTACACCTATTTCTACTATTTTTTACCCATTCGACCAATTTTGACCGTTTTTAGACCATTATTCGACCCGTTCGACTTATTTTAGATCAATTTCATCCGTTTTTTACCCGTTCGACCTATTTTAGACTCATTTTAACCGTGTTTTACTTGTTCGACCTAGTTTGGACCCATTTCAACTGTTTTTCGACCTATTCAATCTATTTTAGACGCATTTCAACCATTTTCGACCCGTTCGACCTATTTTAGACCAATTTCAACTATTTATTACCCGCTGAAGCTATTTTAGACCAATTTCAAATATTTTTTACCCGTTGAACCTATTTTAGACCAATTTCAAATATTTTTTACCCGTTGAATCTATTTTAGACTCATTTCATTCGTGTTTTACTTGTTCGACCTATTTTGGTCCCATTTCAACTGTTTTTCGAGTTATTCAACGTATTTAAGACCCATTTCAACTTTTTTTCTATCCGTTGGACCCATTTTAGACCAATTTCAAACGTTTTTTACCCGTTTGACCCATTTTAGACCCATTTCAACCGCTTATTACCCGTTTCACCAATTTTGGACCTATTTCAGCAGTTTTTCGACCAGTTCGGCCTATTTTGTACCTGTTCCCTCATTTTTAAACCTATTGGACATATTTTGGATTCATTTCACCTATTTTGGACTTATTTCACTCGTACTTCAACCGATTCGACCTATTTTCAACTCTTGTGGTCCATCCTGGGTCTATTTGGCTAATTTTGGACTTGTTTCTAACCTATTTCGCATGTTTTGGACTTGTTGCATCTATTTTTTGACCTATTCAACCTATATTGAACCTTTTTCACCTATTTGACGCTCGTTTCACTCATTTCTTTTGTTTGTTCACCGCGGCATGAAATCATAAAGAAGCTGGAATAACTCAGAAAGAGAGTGGCGCCTAGCCGTTGAGAGCGTTTGTTGTCTCAAACATGTTTTCCAAATGGATCTAAAATTGATCAAACGAATTCAAATGAGTCAAATAAATCTAAAATGAGTTAAATGAGTCCAAAGGGGTCAAACCTATCCAAAATGAGTCAAATGAATCAAATGAAATGACCTTCTCTTGAATTCTCAAAACTTCTGTAGCTCCATCCC